>OY776115.1:30972304-31371822 GCA_963675035.1 Allygus modestus | reverse complement strand
GTAAAGCCCGGATGGTTGAATTTATGCTAGCCTATAACATTAGTTATATAAATTATAGCTTTATCATTAAGTTATTAGTTATTTTACCTTAGGAAATTTCTGATATTTTAGACCGAACTTTTAAAGTTACACCGTCATGTTTACTTCTTAAGAAAATTTAATATTATTGTGATTTTACCGCAGTGTCTGACAAAATGTTCAAGATTGCAGGTACCCTTGTAATGCAGGGCGTATTATACCATTATTTTGGGTGGTAAAGAAAACCAAACTTTCGTACAATATTTATGACTTAAGACTTAAGAACTGTTGATATATTAAAATTCTGAGTACCGTATAGGATACCTGTTATGTTTAAAAACACTTTATGGGATTGATTTCAAAATAAAATTCTATATCAATTGTATCCACGGGTATGTAAGACATCAAAAGGAGTACAGCTACCCATTTGGTTGAAGGTAGTCTAGTCATAAGTCAAACTTGCTTGCCCGGGCCAGGCAAGTATGCTCTTCTGACAAGTTGGAAGTTCTACATTCTCCCCTTCTGTACACCTCAGCAGTACAATGATGAATCAGTAAATCAGAGACACACTCCCATTTATATAAACGAATTTTATGATTTTATACTTGTAATTCTATATGTTTGGCTACATTTTAGCAGATGACAGTGAACAGTATTTTAACTAGTGTCTAAGAAGAATATGCGGCGCCATTTCCATAATTCAATTCGTATATATAGCGGTATTAGCAACTAAATTTTATTGTGATACCTTTAGACAATTCTTCGTTTTTTTAAACAAATTTTTGAAAATGGAACCTAGTAACCTAAAGTGTGTATAAACCTTGTGATATTGTTAAATTACTTAATTCAATGTACTTTATCATTTGAGAACGTGAAGTATGAATCGACAAAGTAATCGGAAAGTTGAATTAAAATATATCACATGCTTAGTAAATGAATACCCAATGAATATGTTCAATACATTTTCGCTGTCATGCTTACAAACGGTATCGCTAACTAAAACTTTGCGGCCCTTCGGTCTCAAGGTGGGCAATGTTCTTGAGACCCGTCATTGTACTGTAACCGGAGCAAAGTTTGTCATACAGTATTATGATGTGATTATGTGCGATGTTGACTAAAGTTGCTACCAAACGACTGTTACTATTAAGTTTAATACACAAATTGATAATTTATGTAGAAGTACTGCTATCCATACAAATCGTCATCGTTCGTGGTTCTGCATTATAACTTTTTACTTCTCGTAATATTTTAATTACATTATATTTAAACGCGTTAAAAGAACACCTGTTGATCAGATTAAGTAATGGAACATATTAAGGTTTATAAAAAGAAAAATTATAAAATATTGAATTAAAACATTATTTAGGCTGTATTTTAAATCAGATTATTTAATTTGAGGATAAACATAAAAGATTACGTTCTTGAGACAACTGAACGGGTTTTCTTGAGGAATGGTTTGCTAAACAAAATTACAGTATATAAAAAGCCTACTACAAGGAAGTGCAATTAGTGTACAATTTTGCTGTGCTACTGCTCTCTTGTGGGATATTGAGGCAGGCTGCTCAAATGACTTTAAAATGTTTCCAAGAAGTGCTTAATGCCTTGAGTAGGCTGAGATCCTGCTTTTAAGACAATCTTGGGACTTTTTATCGTAAAGATTTAGACCATTATTTAATAAATACTCTTATCAATTGACATGCGACATAATTTTTAAACATGAATGAAGTATTCAATCCAGAAGTACACTGAAACGTTAGAAAAATATTCTAGTTATTCTTAACATTTATACTACTTGTGTTTTGTTTAAATATTAAATCTTAAGATACCAATAAAACCCGTCTTGCATTTACAACGGCCCAGCTTCTACCTCAGAGTGAGTTGTACAACTATGCGAGAACCCAGAAACAGAATAATCTGAATTTTAGCTTTCTTATGGCATAACTTCGTGATTGAGTCATCTAGATACGAAGTAGTTTAAGAAGAAACAAGAGTATCTAGTTCCTTCTTTTTCTCCGCCCCTCATTATGGGAAATGTGGCCACCCAATTCGAGCACATTTAAATTCGGCTTTATATCATTTGTACTAACAATATAAAGCGAATAATGCTTATGTTGGATAAATAAATTCAAATGTACCCTCATTATTAGTGAATACAGTCCAGGAAAACGTGTTTAATGAATACTCCAAAACTAATTAAAATCAATTAAACGGGAAGTATGAAAGGTAATTGTACGTTACAGTGAAAGTAATTGTGGACATTACATTTTTGCGCTATGGAAAAGGATAATTAATTCTCCCTCCTATTACACTTTTGTGGAACAAAAACAGATCCAGTTATGTTTTGTTGGTTTTGTCTATACGCCCCATTGTAATTTTCATTTATTAACATTTCCATAACATAGGGGATACTCGAGGGACGATTGCCGTGCGTTTTTTGTGTGTAACTGAGTGTGTGCTCAATTAATAGGTAAACATTAATTTCCGAAGTATTAAACGCATCCATCTCATTAAATCATGTTATTGATTCATTTTAGTTCCCTGTCAATTTGTAAAGGAATAACACACATCTACTCAATCTTCCTCGTTCTTAAAATATTACAGGAATTTATACCAATTATTAATTTCAGCAAAGCGTTATAAATTAGTATAAGCCCTCGCTCAATGGATTCGCATATTACAACGATTTCTATAATTTTGTATACATTGTAATGTAGAAATTGTGTTTTGGGTTTATTTTTCTTTTCTTACCGTACCCTCTATTTTCTAATCATTTTCTTTTCAAATTATTAAAGTACAATTTATATGTGACACAGATCATGCTTATGGCAAATCGTCTAATCAAACAAAATGAATCTTAGGAAGATGAGTTATTGTTGTTATTGTTATTTCTGGATTAGCAAATCCCAGCATTAGCTGCTAGGCACGTCTTCCACAAGCGGGAATTTTTCGCAGGTTAGCGGAAGGAAAGGATATAGCAGGAAAGGAAAGGGTGGGATGGGACAGGCAGCCAAATTGACCTTTCATAGGGCCAACTCCCGTGCTCCTGTGACAGCTGTAATCAGGCTCAAACAGGCGGACCCGCTCTGCCCTCCAATTGGCCAACTCAACTGACAGGGTATCCATGTACAACAGCCAGGTACGACATTCTCAGGTTGGGGACCAAAGCCGGAGTTTCCGTCCCCAGCTGTTGCAAATGAAGGAACCAAAGGTGAAAGGGAAGCTCGTCATAATGGACAGCCAAAAGACTTACCATATGTATTGACAACTTAATTTGCTGTACCCAATGTCAGCCTCAAAACTGGTATGGACCAGTTTTAAGGTTGTCCTGGGACAAGATGAGTTTATACCATTATTCGGAGAGTTATTTGTTGTGAATTGAGATACGCCCTGCCATCATGTGACGAGGATATTTTGCTGAATTTTTTTTCAAAATTGCGTATCTTGAGTATATAATCTTTTGTGATAATAATATATAATCGATATTGAGATACGCCAAAAATTTTATTTTTTATAATTTTGTTGTTTTTTTGCCGTAGAGATCTGCCGTTTTGAGAAAATATGCATCACACAAGGCATACTGTACAATATTTAACTCTCAAAATCGGCATAAATTGAGATCCGCCGTTTAGTGAATTCAGGGACGATATGTGGAAACATACCCATGTATTTTAATGAAAACATGCCTGGTACATTTTCTTTCCAACAAAGGGCGATCATTGCTTCATTCAAATCATACTGAGATACTATTTAATTTTTGTAATAAAAAGTGTTAAGAGTATTTGATTAAATTGGTAAAATGTATAAATACGGATAAAAAGTATGAAGTAAAACAAAATCGCAAGTGTAAAACTCAATGTCACCAATAATTTTTTATTCTGAAACATTACTTGCTTTTAATTATTTCGCACTTTATGTACCGGTGATCATGGTTAGTGATGCCATCCGGAGGGAAAATCATGAGATTGGGCATACTATACGGCTGATGCGGATTTAACGGCATAATGAGATAGCGTTCATTACACAGAGACATCAAAACTCCAATGAACCTAATCAATAACTGAAATCTACATTTTTTGCCGAGCGTTTCACATGCGTGTGGAGACAGGATTTGTTTTATTTTAGAGTTGTTCTCATGTCATGTAAGTTAAGTAACGGTCTAAGATAATGTATTCTGAGAAAAATTTGTGTATGGAAATTACATGACAGTAGTTGTAAATCATGTTATATCACTTATAAAAAATGTTTAGATGAATCACTAGAAAGTGTCATTAAAAAGTGTTAATATTTTTGTGAGTATTAAGATAAATTATTATAAAATATTCTAATGAGGAATAAGGATTTCTGTAATATTCAGGGTATTTTGCACAACCCTACCTATCTAACATTTGTTATAAAAACACTATCTTATACCATAGGGGCCATTATCATTTTTATTTAAGTGTTTGATTTATAACCGTGTAATCTGACACGATACTCATTAACCCTACTCAAATACTCGTCTAGTGGAGTGTCATTTCGTGATGGTTCTCATAACCAGAGGAAACCCATTATCTCTTCAGGATATGTCGGATTAGCAGACAACGGTGTCCAGATAAATTACGATTTTATTTGAATAAATTTCAATGCATAGCGTATACGTCAGTATATTAATCCACTAAGTCACTGTATTTGTTTCACCACTTTAAAATGTTTTATTAAATTAACAGCAACAGTAAAAACATTTAAAAATCATATTATGCATCCAAAACAAAAAACAAACGAATCAATTATTCGTCATTAACAATACGGCATCAAAATAACAAAAAATTTCAATTAAGTAGGTCATTCGAATGTAGGACTATTTACAAAAACATGTTGTTTTACTTGTCTTCTATAAGTTTCTATACTCTCATTCGAGCATGTTATATATTTTATGCACAAGGCTTACGTAAGGGATTTGTGGGTTTCTCAAACTTTTCTGTCGAATATCCAATCCCTGATAACTGTTATCACTTTAGTCATGACACAGAACGTAAGAATAATCCGAATAACGCGTATTTTATTTATTCTTAGTTTTCCTTGTCATTTAGATCCATCCTCCATGATTCAATGCCAAGTTTAGACATCCGCTAAGACACATATAAGACTATTGTATTACAGAAGATAACGCAATTTTGTTATTGAAACTCTTATAACAAACCTTCCCCTATTTAAGGGGAAAAGTCTGAACCAATGCGATAAGAGTGTTATTACCCAAATGGGTTGTTACCCAAAATAACGCAATTTTGTTGTAATATAATTAGTTTATGAAGTTAAATACACAAAATCATAATAAATTGACTATATCATGATTGTTCACCTTCTATTTGCCCCATTGACACGGCATGAGTGCGTCGTTCATTAGGTTGTTCGTGCAACACCGCAGGGTGGTTTTGTTTTCAGGCAGACCGCGCTAAACCATTTGTCCATCACTTGGTCGTCTCCGTTGGAGTAACACACAAACACGATGAAAAGTGTAAAAATAAATTAAAACAATCGAACTATTTAGATAAATTACTACTTAATCTGAAAGATTCGGGTCTTAAAAGTATAATTCCAAGGAAACACAACTTACTCTTGGTGTTATGCATGGTTTTAATGTTAATTTATAATTTTTGTTTAGCTTCGAATATTTAAATTTCAAAAATGAAATGTTTATTACGATGCATCTAAATTATACCATCCAAATTTATAATTTATCAGTTCTATAAACTAACACAATAGTTCTATAGTTTCTAGGTTCTGTAAACTAACACAAATACTCGAGTGCAATGTAATTAATCTTACGTTATATAGTGCATTATTTGACAAATCTAGAATAAACAAAAGCTAGGGCCAGTGGCATAAAAAGGATCACAGTAGACACAGCGTAAAATTAAAGAGCAGATTTAACCAAAACACTCGAAATAACCACTTGAATGTTAAACGTATATCCTTAAGCGTCTCGGAGAAAAAACCTTTTGGAAATGAATTCTGACAAGCTATTCAGATTCAACCTTTATTTGTTTATATTTCACGTTTTCCGTCAGCTTTGTATATTGTAAACTGAGTCTTTAAAAATGTTTGTCACTGGAACAAAAGTGTTACGTAATGGGCATACTGTTTTATGATGAAACACTTGCTTAAAGCGTTCGTCTGCATATAATCAAGCGAATAATCAGTATTTTCGTTTTTAAACTAGTTTATAGAATTGTGGAGATCACCCTTCACAGGAATCACGAACAATAAGAAGCAATCAAATAAACAACGAACTGTCAAAAGTGTCACCGTAAATGCATTTCAGTTGGTTTTGTGCGGAAAGGTTGTGTCATTCGATTATGGCTGATGGTAACCGGATGACGCGGGACAGCGGTGGCGCACTCTGTGATGGAAATTGACAAACACCCGGCGAGAATCAACAGGCAGCTCCATTATCTGCAACACCCACGTTGTGACGTCGGCGTCGCGGTGGCGTTGGATCAGGACGATTTGAGTTGCTCACGTAAAATTGTGTTGAACTGATCGCATGAGCTGCTTTTCATTAACCTGATAAGAAGAGATAATACTGAATCGTATTTTGACTTTTTTGTACTTTTACCTCCATGTGCACTTTATGCATTTTATAGAACAATTACAATTAAAATGTGTAAGCGACTGTTTCATTAAAATTTTACCGAGGCGTTTAAGATTGGCACTTCTTCCTTCTCTTTGTTTGTAAAATTATTATAATAGCTTATAGTAAATAAATACAAAAACTATAAGACACTTGTAGGTAGAATATATCAAAATCAATACATTTTGGAACGTACTAAGAGGGAATTTTAGAATTAGCAAGAACTGTGGTGTTAAGGAAGGACACCACGTATTTTTTGTTCGTTTTCTCGAGACCATCCATGGTTAACATTCACTAATAATAAAGTATTTCCACCCTTACATACACAAACTTTTTTCAAGGATTGGAAGTATGTTTTAAGATCACGGCTATGAAGTACTCCTTTGATAAATTGCTCCTGTTATTATATAAATTACGTCTGAATTATTCTGGCCCTTGGGTTAAATTGATATCAACTGCGTTAACCCTGTGCTAAACCTATGGTTAGTAAAAATTCCCCGCTCTAACTTATTTAAATATTCTATATGCTTTACTAAATAAACTATCCCTGTAATCATGAGCGTCAATTAAAATGGTAAGTAAAAATAAAATGTCATAAAAGTTTCACGTAGAACCCGCTAGCGTCAACACATGTACACAGCTAATGGACTAGGGTGGCGGATAATGGACTCGACGTTGATCCGCCACTGCCCGCTCTCCCTGTCAATCTCTGTTACGAAGAACGGCCCGCTTTATCCGATTCCAACCCCGTCAACCGGATAGCAAGGCTAACACTCGGATTTCCGAATCTAAATAATTATCGAAAATACCTTTTGGTCTGGGCTGTGTCGGCTATGTTAAAAGTGGATATTCCAGTTGTCAATCAATAGTCATGGGACATGTACTGAGATTTCGAACTCGCTCGACGGTCTATGAAATTAAATAAATACTGTAAATTATTATTTTTGATATTCTCAAAAGGGTTTTCGATTTATTTTTTGTGATTTCTAGTTTTCCCCTTTTGATCTGAATGTTTACCATGGCTTTTAGGAACTCGTTGACAACACTTAAAAAATATTGCATATAGAAAGTTGTAATGTTTGGGCAAAATCCATTTGAGTCGTATCTGCATCATCTCATTGAAATGTTAACTACTGCACCCTTTCCATAAAATAGCTTAATATATATATAAAGGTTAACTATACCTATTTTTTACTAAAATCCCTCTAATGAGATCAAATTGAAAAGTATATCATAAAGTAATAAAAAATTTAGATATAAGGAAAGTATTCCCAATTATAGTAATATTTTAATGTGTTTTACTACTTCTTAAAACTTGTTAGGACATTCTTAATTTTCAACCCTTGGAAAATATTACTTTCAAATGAATATGAACAAGGACAACTTACTCAGGAAAAATAAATGGAACTATCCGATCATTTACATAATGATCCGTCACTGAAAAACCTTAATTGTTACAACATGTAGCCTACTTCCTGAAATGAACCGATGTCTGAGTTCGTGTTGTGAAAATAATGAACAAATACAAATGGAGAGCACGAAAAACAATAACAATGAAAATTGATTACTCAGAACAGGTAAATGTAAAACCGGGTAATTAGTGTAAATGGGCACTCCCCCTCTCCCGACCACGAGACCCACCGAACAATTAAACCGAGACGAGAACAAAACACTGATAAGAGCAGCCCTTTGTTGCCGCCGTCTCGGCGATTTATCTTGGCTTGATAAGTGCTTGACACGTTCACAATCGGTTAAAAAAGCAGAGTGAATTTTATACTTTCTTGAGTTAATATAAGGAAAATGTAATTTAATCTTGTTCTAATAATTGTGTTTTTATTTTTAAAATAATTACAAGTAAAATAATGAGCGAGGGCGTTAGCTTTAGCAGCTAGGGGTTGAGTAAAAAGAATGTCAATATAGTTGCGTTTTAAGGGGGAGTGGTTGATTTTAAACTGATTACAATGCAGGGTGCTTACGATGTTTACATAAATAAACAAACATTTACAAAAAACGACGGCCTATTAGTAAATTAATATATTTTCACTTGTTGTTTGTATAAAGAGTTTTACTAGTACCACAGACTTCATTTATCTGTGCTAGTCCTCACTAGGGATATTGCTTATTTCTTGTTATTCCACAATGCCAGCAAATATTGTTATTGGTCCGAGTATTATTGGGATTTCGAAGTAGTTTGAATTTTTATCATTATATTGTAATCCGGTCAACCTGGACGATAGTGATGAATAGACAATTAATAATCTCGTACTAGAAATGGTACGAGGAAAATAGAGTTTGGCCTGTGAATTTTTGAAACTTTTGGTTTCTTTTTAGATTTTATGAATTTTTGGGTGTTGATTCTGAAATAAGGGTTTTTAGGTTATTAGTTAGTTCAAAATGTGTTGTTACGAAAGTTATGCTAACAATAGCTAATTACTTTTATAAAAGTAGTATTTTGGTCTTCTTACAAATAACAACGTTTGTTTGCGGTAATAATAAAGAAAAAAACTAAATAAAACCGTGACAGTAGTGAGGCGAGTGGCGAAAATAAACAGTTCGTAATAAAAAAAAGCAAGTGTTTTGAACCATCCAAAGTGCATTAGGTTTCAGAGTTAATTAACCTAGTGTCTAATGCAATTTCCACATTACGTTTCGCTGTTTGGTATCATTAATATTTCGCCTCTTGAAAACATTTTTTTATTTACAGTTCGTTTATGGTTGAAATTTCAACAGGTAGTTCGTTTATGTAAATATTTTTTTATTAGAATGGTAAATTTAAAATAGACTTTCATGTAAAATGTATTTAACATGTTTAACTTTGTATGGTGACGTCTAATTAAAGTTGGGAAACGTCTTAAAACTGGAATTGACTTGGGGAAATACGACCTTACTAAAGTGAACGTAAAATACCCCTGTCGAAGCAAACCTGCGTACTCAGCGAATTTACAATGCATGCATATGTTTCTTACTACCACATAAAGCCTATTTACTAAGTTTCATAAATATACATAAATAAATAAGTGATATATAGCATTTTATTTATTCTCCATAAGAATAACATTAGGGCTGAGTACGCAGGTTTTCTGCAACGAGAATGATAAGAAATGCATTTTTAAGCGATTATCAATATAACTCAAGCAGGTGAAGTTACATACCAAGTGTTAATGATTTATGTTCATAATTAAGGGATTTTTACAACTTTACTTATCCTCCATCACAATTTAAACACCAAAATGATTGTTTTGTAGAGTTAAACTAATTGGTAAAAGCAAATGTAAGGTTGACAGTAAAATTAATTGAAGAAAAGCTAAAAACCATTTTCCTATAAGATTAACCTGGGAGATTTTATGAACACGTTTTTTGGAATTTCTCCGCAACCACTTAACCTATAGGTTAATGATTCAAAATACTATATTATTTGTTTTTTTAAGATCTATAACATGGTCAAAACCAAAATTGTGTGTTATAAAAGTGTTCAGGGTGAAAAGTGCAAAAAACTGATTTTTGAAAATTTTGAAACCCCATAAACCCCCCTTCCCATGGTCCGATTTTTCTGGTTTTTGAACTTAAAGTCATGAATGTCACTTTACACATTTGAGCCAAATTTCATCGAAATCGGACTATTTTACTCAAGTTTATTTTTGAAACTTATAATAGCGATGGATTTGAATTTATTTTTTGATTTATTTGGACTTTACCTATCGCTTCTAGTGTTTAAAACTACACTACGTTTCGGGAGGTAAAGAAACTCCTCCCGTTATCAAGTGAACCCTACTTACATCTAAATATCAAACTCTTACACCTAACTAACCTACATTTTTTTGGATTTTTTTTGATTATTTTTCCTTTACATTTTAATTTACACTAACACAAAGATAACAAAAAATCAAATACAATACACTAACACAAAATTTATATACACACCTAACTAACCAACATTTTTTTAATATTTTCCTTTACAATTTAATTTGACTAACAGAAAGATAACAAATATATATACAAAAAATCGAATACAATACACTAACACAACATTTATATATACGAACAAATGAAAAACTGACAATACATTACCTGTTCTGCATCGTGGCCTCCAAGCTGACAGGCAAACACGGGAAACGGGCTCACGTCCATCCACAACCAAACCGCACACTAGACTAGTGGCTAGCGGCAGTGGAGGGGGGAGAGCCGTTACCCCCACCTACCGACAGGGGCACGTGGCGACACAGCTGTGGCTACCCACACGTCTTTGTCGACGGGAACATGACACGGAAACCAAAAACTGCACGATTCCTCCTAGAATGCTACACGGGCACCAGTACGATATTCTCATAGAGATTACCGCATGCCTCCAAGGTGAGCATTGGGAACTGGTCATGCAATCAGGTGGCCGTGTTTCCTCCAAGGGCGATCACGGACGCATGTGTCGTAGCCGCATTGGATGGACTCTAGACGCAGGAGCAACTGTAACACAAGGAACTGGCGTGTGTTTGCGGGGTGATTTTTGACTGAAATGGTTTTTAATTAAGGGAATCCATAGTGGCCTGACATCAATACTACTCTGACTTATTGGATTTTCATGTAATTTAATTAATGCCCCTTCAAAAAACTTTCTTTTATAATAGTGAGACTCATGATGTATAATTTTTGCCTCTTCCCAACTAAATTTATGATCATTTTCCCAGGCGTGTTTTGCCAATTTAGATTTTACTGTTTCGCCATTTTTTGTGTTTCTTTTATGTTCGTTTATACGAACTTTTAGCGGCCTTTTAGTTTCCCCTATATATTCACCCTCACATTCACATTTGATGCTGTAGATACAGTTTTTTGAGGCTTGTTCTTCATTTTCGTATTTTGTGTATGGTATTCGATTTTTTGTATATATATATTTGTTATCTTTCTGTTAGTCAAATTAAATTGTAAAGGAAAATATTTAAAAAATGTAGGTTAGTTAGGTGTGTATATAAATTTTGTGTTAGTGTATTGTATTTGATTTTTTGTTATCTTTGTGTTAGTGTAAATTAAAATGTAAAGGAAAAATAATAAAAAAAATCCAAAAAAATGTAGGTTAGTTAGGTGTAAGAGTTTGATATTTAGATGTAAGTAGGGTTCACTTGATAACGGGAGGAGTTTCCTTACCTCCCGAAACGTAGTGTAGTTTTAAACACTAGAAGCGATAGGTAAAGTCCAAATAAATCAAAAAATAAATTACTCAAGTTATTGCATTCACGGACACACACACAAAAATATATATATATATAAATTTTAAGAACAGTGTTTTGGCATCTTGGGACCTCAAAACAAAAAGTTATCATGGTCTCGGGCTTAAGTCATAGCATGAGACCTACGGTAATAGCTTCTTCCCCATAGGGGAAATTCGCTAAAAATAAGTTGTTTATGAAACATAACCAATACGTAAACTATTTATAATAAAAATATATAGTATAATAATAACGGATAGTAATAAAGCAATATTTGTTTATTGATAATTTTATATGAATTAACTAACTATTTTTCTTGTTACGTTAATTGTGTATTTATATTATTTATAAATAAAACGGTTGATGATACCCCGAACTGTAGTAAACATAGTAAAATTAGCTTTAAAGTGTACCTACGAGCCATGTAATTGAATACTACTCGTAGAATATCCATTATAATTATGAACGAGTTCGCAAGAAGCGGGCTGACGTGAGGGAAAGAGAAATCTCATATATGTAGATCTTAAAAGAGTATATATGATAAATGGTGTTGAAAGTTTGGCCTAAGTACACTTGATCCAAATCCTGTGAAAAGTAGATCAAATTTAATTTGCCGTTTTATTTATGTGCAATGACATGATGGTAAAATTGTGAATCATAAAGTCAGGAATAGTTAGTCGGTGTAAGTCATGTGTGAAAGACTGTATGGGAGTAATGGGGATTATAAACCTACGCCGAGTTATGAAAAAAACGTTTTTCAATGTCAAACCCCCATAAGTCAACGTACTGTATTTGTCAATTTACGTTTTCTTAATATCTCGGTAAGTATTTAGGCTAGAATACTAACAGAGGGTTTCCACTTTTTGGCCTCTTAAGTCATGTTGTGTTAAATGCATTATTTTGTTGTCCGACGTTTTGTTGTTGTTTTGACGTTGCTACCCAAAACCCCAAAAATCTGATTAAAAAAGAAGATATTAGGGGTTTGTGAAGTTTTTTAGAACTAACTCGTCTGTTTACAGTAAAGAAGGTACGTACCAAACTAAGTAACTCGTACAAAGAGTGCGACCGCATGATTGCGAACACATATGTGAAAATAGGTTAGCGCACAAAACATGTCAGGGGGCCACGTTACGAATATCAGTTATGATCCCGGGCATAAGTCTCACCATGATATTCATACTAATAGCTAATTTTTCCATTGGGCATTTGCTGAAAGGAGTAGTTAAACTTCTAAATAAACAGTGCCATCGAGTTTAAACCGTCAAGTGTGCCGTTGCAGGCGGACTTGAATAAATATTTAACTGCCAAAAAGACTCTCGGGGATCACCGCTTATTGTACACTGTGAATAAAATATAATCCGGAGTTTAAATACCGAAAGCGATGCCGGTACATTTGGTTCGCTGGCGCTTTATTCAGGTGTGTATGTTTTTATCAAAACACTTTCTCTCTTCAGCCTCGGTTAGGTTTTATTAGCTAAGGGGCACATTTAACCCACAATATATGCCATATTTTAACTGAGGTTAAGACACACTACGATGCAAACAAATATTTAATTTTATTGAATCGAATTACTGTAATATACAGTACCGATTAATTATAGTGTTCCCTTGACTTTAAAACTCCATGTCGAGTGTTTTTCACCAGTCTATGACCAAACAGAGTGCCCTGCGCAACCATTAATTTTCTCTATTTCTAGCAGTGTTGTACAGAAAAAGAATACCCTTAAAACGTCAAAAGTTAAAATGTATTCTAATACAAACACTTAGGATAAGAATAGATTGATATGTACGGTAGTTGTAACAATATTGAACTTAGTGAAACGTTCCCAACATGTATGCTCGGGGTCAAGCTGGCCTAGCCAGTGGGAAAGCAAGTTTTGATGTCCCGTTCTCGAACTTCGAAAGTTATTCCCTCCCCCCCTCGCACATTCAACCCTAAGACAACACTATGCTAAGCATCTGCCTGAATTACTGTATTATGCTTGTGTGCATATTCTTGCTCAACTTCCCAAACGTTAAGATTGATTTTATATCTGACACTAAGCATTGTTAAAATAAATTAACATTGTCCAAAAACAGATGAGGACCCGAAGAAATATGTAATAGTGAATAAATGACGTAAGTACTAAGTCTTAAATGTCAAGACGATAGAAACTATGTAATGACATGTGAATTTGTAAACGCAAAACGATTACCACATTAGAAGGGTTGGAAAATTATGGTTAGACGATGCATATTTGGGGGTAAAACCTTAAAATACTACATCTTGTGAATTTCTTACCACTTCTGTACGAAATTAAACTGATGCGACAGTATTAGATGTTTGGGACTAAAATGATTGATACCCAATTCCCCTATGAGGCTGTCACATTAAAGTATCATTTGAAGTTTTTGCAATCTGGTAAACGCAAAACTGTAACCACAGTGTTAGACGTGTTTTGAAAGCGGTTAAAACTATGTTAAGCTTTGTTAGCAAACGATGTGTTGTTTTTCTCTTATTTTTTAGCGAATTTCCCCTATATAGGGAAGAAGCTATTACCGTAGTCGGCTTGGTAAGACCTAGGCCCGGGACCAATATAACTTTTCGTTTTGAGGTCCCCAGATGCCAAAAACACCATTCGTTCGAAACTGTATATTATATATATATATATATATATATATATATATATATATATATATATATATATATATGTCCGTGAGCACGATAACTCTCGTAAAATTAATCCGATTTTGACGAAATTTGGTAGAAACGTGTAAAGCAGCATTTATGACTTTAAGTTCGAAAACCAGACAGATCGACCTATCCGAATGGGTATTTTGGGGGGGGGGTTTGTACCCTAAAAATGGGGTTTTTGAGCTTTTTACATATAATTTTTGAAAAAGTCAAATTTTAGTTTTTTCCATTGGAATTAGCTTAAAACGACGCACAATTTGGTGTTTTGATCATTGCTCTACGTCAAATAGTGCAGAGATATTGAAAGTGGTAAACACAGTACGTTGTCCAATGTTATTCTTATGGAGAATAAGATAAATTGTATATCTCGCTTATTTATGAACTTTTCCTGACGAAACTTGGTATATTGCTTCATATCGTTGTGGTCTATTGATATTTGCACTAAAAAACATTGTTCGACCGATAGTTCTCGTAGCAGCAAACCTGCGTACTCAGCCCCATGTTATTTTTATGGAGAATAAGTAACGTGTTATCTCCCTCAATTATGAACATAAAGTAATAAAATTTGGTATGTGGCTTTACCAACTTGAGTTATATTGATATTTGTATAAAACCCCATTTTTGTGTTCCTTGCTTCAGCAAACTTGTATACTCAACTGCCATGTTATTCAAATGGAGAATAATTAAAATGTCATAAATCGTTTATTTATGAATGTATATTGATGAAACTTGGTATGTGGCTTTATGTGGTATTAAGATACATATGTATGCATTGGAAATTCGCTGAGTAAGCAGGTTTGCTGCTACGGGGGTATACTAGAAAGCTATTGTTACTAAAGATATTACATGGCTGACTTGAGAAACTAATGAATAAGACTGTCGTATTTCAAATTGTAAAACACCTCAATAAGTAGGTAAACCACGATCAGCCGTCACTCTGTTATCTCTGTCGTCTGTTATCTGTTATTTTACGATTTATTAGCGTCAGGATTTGCGCCGTACAGCAGTGTCTGAGCTTCTGCGTCTTTACGACTTATTTATTATATTATTTCTAACAACATAAATAATTATGATCTGTGAAGCATTATCCTTTTGTACACGGTTTTACTTTCATTTCTCTCTCAAACTATATTAATTTAGTTGCTGTACACTGTACAGTTTTTTATTGATGTTTCTATTATTCGTCTATTCAGTTATCCGCCGCAGTCCCGGTCCCGAAGGTGCTGGTTAATAGAGGTTCTACTGCACTGCTGATGCGAAAGGCAAAACAAATATGTATTAGGATAACCAAAACGGTTGATTAGTACTTTATGCTTTAAACTAAGATTAAGTTTCTTGACTTCTAGCTGAATGTAAACGTCCCAAAACCGTCGCGCGTCGTATTCAATGTTCAACCCCGACGTTATGCTTCCAAGTGGTAGTTAGATACATTTCCCCGCCATTTCCAGCCTTTAATATCAAAATGTGGCGCTAAGGCGCTGTAGTTTTGCAATGTTTTACAATTACTCCTACATTTAAGCCATGCCACATAGCCCCTTGGGAAAATATAATATGAAGACTCATTTGAGTTTATTCCTGAATATCTTACAGTTTACATAATATACATAGCAAGTGGTGTTGTCGGTTTTGTAACAAATACACAGTAACAAACACTAATGTTACTTTTTAATTATGTTTCATTATATTAGTAAAAGGAATTAGTTTTTTTTTTAAGGCCCTATAATTACTAAAAACCTTTTACTAAATGAAGGTTTACATGTTTTGTTTTGTATTTGGCCAATAACATTCTATGGACATTGCACAATTTATAAAATAAAAATCGTAAACCATTTTACATAAACATTTATTTTAAATGCACTGAAATCATTTTGCATTTCTTTTTAATTATAAAAAGTCGTTTCTGTAATATTTTGCCCCAAATTAATATTTACAATTTATTTAAAAATATGTTCAATGTCCATATATTTAACGTAAACCCAAATGATGTAATGCCATTACCAATTGTGTTATATTTGGTATTATTTGTATTTATGTGTTTGTTTTCACATTGTTTGTATTAATTTAGTTTAGTGAGATTATAATGTTTATAAGAAAAGGACTTAATGATTTTAAAATATATTTCAAGTAGCCATTATTAAATAGGTGAAGTGATTTTCTAAAATCACTGTTGTAGCAATATAAAAGCTGTTTTGATTTTTGTTTTTTATAAAATAAGATTATCAACAGTTTAAAACTTTCTCCTCTAAAAGTGTTTATTTAGTAACTGCATTCCAAGTACGATGGGTCTAATGAAGGGTATTTATTACATAAAAAAGAAGTTACGGATTAAATTTAACATGTCGGTAATTTTATTACTCGTAAAATACCGCACTTTCCAGATAGTAAAATACTTCATTATGACCACTAATAAAGTCAAAACCCCAAAGTTCACCTTTTGAACTATTGAAGGAGTTCGATTTATGGTCATTATAGCTACATCTTAATTAAAAAAACTTGAATCAAATAACAATTAAACAACCAATAACTAATTACGCCCAACAGGTTAATGTAAAACAAAGTAATTAGTCTAAGCGGACCTCCCGTTCGCGGAACAATTAAACTGTAATGCGCACTAAACACTGGTAAAAGCGGCCTTTTGTTACCATTGTCCAAGTAACTCTTTTAACGATAATGGATATACATTTCCCGATAACCAAACATATTAGGTCACGCGAATTTAATAATTCAAGTTTTAAAATAAGTAGTGGAGAAACAGCAAAGAGACCCCAGAATCGGCGCTTTTTTCCCATGTTATTCTTATGGGGATCAGTTTTTGCACCGACGCCCGATCCTACCCTACACAAATTTTCTTTTTGGCCCCTGCCTCATTTTCCCCCATTTAAAATTTGCATTAATTTTAATACATCCTTTGCAGAAATCCACGAATTCAAAAATAACTCCACACTAAATAAACAACACATGTAAACAACTTAGAAGTTATTGTATAGTAGTGGTGAACTAGAGGGGAGGCATCACTTCCGGCGCTTTTTCCCCATGTTATTCTTATGGGGATCAGTTTTTGGACCGACACCCGATCCCGCCTATAGAGCTCCCGCCCGCTGGCCTATATTAAATATACCCCTGCCTTAAATATATTGTCCCCATCCCTCCTCTATATTTTTAAAAATTAATTTTCAAATTCAGGCTAAAAAACTATCTTTGGTGTTTACTGTCCGATTTGTCTGCAATTTGGATATGTTATTGTTGTAGGCAAGTGTTTTAATAAATTCCACTTACATTTCCCAAATTAACTATTACGGTTGAATTAAAAAATATTTTTGAAAAATACTATAGTGCCAATTGCCAACTTCTTTATTTACTGTTCGATTTGTCTTCAATTTGGATGTGTTATTGTCCTAGGCAAGTGTTTTAATAAATTCCACGTACATATCCCAAATTCACTATTACAGTCAAATTAAAAAATATTTTTGAAAAATACTGCCAACCGCCACCTTCTTTATTAACTGTCTGATTTGTCTGCAATTTGGATATGTTATTGTCCTAGGAAAGTGTTTTAATAAATTTCACTTACATTTCCCAAATTCACTATAACGGTCAAATTAAAAAATATTTTTTGAAAAATACTGCCAATTGCCACCTTCTTTATTAACTGTCTGATTTGTCTTCAATTTGGATATGTTATGGTCCTAGGCAAGTTGTTTAATAAATTCCACTTACATATCCCAAATTCACTATTACGGTCAAATTAAAAATTATTTTTGAAAAATACTGCCAATTGCCAACTTCTTTATTAAATGTCCGATTTGTCTGCAATTTGGATGTGTTATTGTCCTAGGCAAGTGTTTTAATAAATTTCACTTACATATCCCAAATTTGCTATTACGGTCAAATTAAAAAATATTTTTGAAAAATACTGCCAATTGCCAACTTCTTTATTTACTGTCTGATTTATTTAAAATTTGGATATGCTATTGACCTAGGCAAGTGTTTTAATAAATTTCACTTACATATCCCAAATTCACTATTACGGTCAAATTAAAAAATATTTTTGAAAAATACTGCCAATTGCCAACTTCTTTATTTACTGTCTGATTTATTTAAAATTTGGATATGCTATTGACCTAGGCAAGTGTTTTAATAAATTCCACTTACATATCCCAAATTCACTATTACGGTCAAATTAAAAAATATTTTTGAAAAATACTGCCAATTGCCAACTTCTTTATTTACTGTCCCATTTGTTTAAAACTTGGATATGTTATTGTCGTAGGCAATTGTTTTAATAAATTACACTTACATTTCCCAAATTCACTATTACAGCCAAATTAAAAATTATTTTTGAAAAATACTGCCAATTGCCAACTTCTTTATTTACTGTCCGATTTGTTTAAAATTTGGATATGTTATTGTTGTAGGCTAGTGTATATGCACCATCCACATTTTACAAATATTGCGGTTAAATGTTAAAAAATTTTGGAAAAATACCGCCAATCGGCAACTTCTTTATGGTCTGATTTGTTTAAAATTTATGTCATTATTCTAGGCTAGTGTATATGTACCATCCACATTTGACAAATTAACTATAATGGTCAAATTTAAAAAATATACTAACAATTTCAAACTTCTTTATTTATGGATATGTTATAGCTCTTATATAGGTAACAAGACCACACTACCACACGCTCCACTACCCCCATACAATACAGTATTTTGCTATAATCCCAAAACTGACTGTTTATTGTCCGATTTGCCTACACTTTGGATATTGTCCTAAGCATTTATTGTCTGATTTATTTTTTGGATATGTTATAGCCCCCAACTATATCTAAAATTACAATATTATTTCCACCTATAATACTGTTGTTTGTTTTGCCGCAACCTAAAAACTAACATTGGTATTTGTGTTTTTACAAAACTATATTTTGTAAATTACTACCAATAACTCCTTTATTTACTTTTCGACTTGTTATATCCCCCTATATCTAAATTTACCGTATATTTTGTCCCTTTAGTGCTGTTTTGTCGTAACCAAACTTTGGATGCAATATATTACTGGCCATTGCATAAGTAAATACCCCATTTCCAAATTCAATATTACGGTTCGATTAAAAAAATAAATGCAAGCTTATTATATTTGCCACAAGCTTATTATATACATCCAGCTGTTATATTTGCCACATTTCCAATATTGTTGTGACCCTCTCAACTACCTCTCATTGTAATATAATAAGTAATCCACAAAATATTTATGGAACTGCCTAAACTTTGGATATGTTTTAAGCCAATGCAAAAATAAATTTTTAAAACCCAAAACAACTAATCTTTCTTTGTGCTTGTTTGGAGTAGTCTTTATTTTATCCAACTTAATTTTAATTTTGTAGTTAAAATCAAACTTCCCACATTCTAGCTCCCTTTCCAGCCAGTGACATAAAGGTTACGAATATTTTCAAACAATATATCTTTTTCTTCCCCTATGTTGGACTTGTTTAATAGCGCACCATATTCCAAATCCTCCAGTCTACTACATTCTTTAAATTTAACATTGCCTTTAATATCTCTATGTCTTCTTGTCCATTGTTACGGAAACTTAGGTTTTCTATTTTTGGAATCGCCACAAAATGTTGCGGTTCCGTTAGTGTTAAAGCTTGCAAGTGGCTCGTTGGTAGGTAGATAAATAATGTCCAAATCACCACTGTATGGCAACACGCCTTCCCTATTCTTATTTATCTCTATAAATACAGTTTTACAGACACCTTTAACATAGTATACACACCTCCTTTTCTGCCAACACTCCCACAAACTTGTTTACTACAAACGCATACACACAATGCTCTAGATCCTCCCAACGTCGCAGGAAGTAATCTTTTAATTTATTCTCTCTTTCCCTTCTTTCTTTAGCCAACTGTGCATTCCTCTGCAACAGTATTTTCCACATATTCCAATGTCTTCTAATTCCAATTTCCTCTTTTGGAACAACTCTCTAAGAAAGGCTTGGAAAGTGGCTCTATTTCTTTAATAGTGTATGGGTACAGTTTATTGGTCCGGCTTCTTAAAACGTAGGGAGTAAGGTTAGGACTTTCCAAATTGATGTGTTTAGGTATAGTGGAGAAAGGTGTATTTGATGTGCCCCCCAGATTTGATGTAACACTTATGCTTTACACTTATGGCATCCTCCTCTATTACCTCTACGTAGTTGGTAAACAGTTAAAGCTAAATGTAGATAGAGCACACTTTATTAACTTTTCCCTTTGATCTTTTGGCAGTTTTAGTTGTACTCCAGTTATCTTCTTCGTATTACTATTACCCCAACATGCATCATTAAACACTAAACAACAACTGTTTTGTAATTGGCAACTTTCACCCACATCTTATGCAGAGGTACAGCATAGAATGGAGCATTTTGAAAGTACCGTTTGTTGTCTTCTATTAGACTTAAACAATCTCTTAAAGGTTCAAACCCCTTACCAAAACCTCTACAATAGATTGTTGCCTCTAACCTTGTTATTCCATTCTCTCTAGCCAGTTGAGAACGTTTCTTTTAGGTTTACAAAGTTTATTATATGGTTTCCTATACTTTTAATTACTCCAGGGCTTGTAATCTGGCATATAAATTTATTATATATTTTTACCCTGCTATTTACACCATGTTAAACAGTCTTTACTAACATTATCTACAATAACATTATGGGGGTCCATTCGCCCCCCTGGTAGCAAAAGTTTTCTGTAAGATATTGGCACATTTCCTCTTTATTAAATATTCCAACCAAATCTAGTGTTATATCGAAATCCATAAGATCTTGCAGTATCTTTGGAAGATCTTCCAACAAATCCTTAATTTTAACATTTGCAAGCTCTATTTTATAGGGAATTGCTATAGGATCATCATACTTTTGTTTAATTTGGTCAATATCTTTCTTTATTATTTGTAACACACCCTCGCTTTGGGAGAATGGTAGTTTGGCCACAACACCATGTCGAGCTAAAGAGAACTTTTTAAATATTCCTCATAAGTAGCTATTAAACGAGCCACATATTTCCTTCTTAACTTTAAATTTATTCCGAACGTCCCCATCACAATCCGTAACATTGGTTATCTTAACTAACATTATGTTATCACAAAACGCATCCGTTATAGATGTTATTTAATTTTGGTTCGCCCTCGCAATAGTTTATATTACCTATGTCTGTAAGAAGGTTATTATTACGCAGATTTTCTAATAAAAACCACATACCAAATCTTTCGTTAGTAGGTTTAATACAATTCCCCAATAAATGGCTAACAGAGTACATTTCTTTTATACAAAAGTAGCGGAAACATGTAAACAGGACAGATTACACCATAGGCATATAGAGGTTGTAAATATATGGATATTGTATATAAACATAGGTGAGTGGTAAGTGTAACATGTAAGTGGACACCCACATGCAAATATGGAATATCCACAAATTCGACTAAATAAGTTTATAGTCTCAATATAATTAACATATTAACATTAGTACCCAAATTGTCGAAATTCTATAATTCTATTCTTAGTCCTTGTATTAGGTTTTGTACTATTAAACCCAACACCCCGTGCAGTAGAGTAATATATGTATTTAATACGCACATTCTACAAGACCCATACATCTGTTGTATAAGCAGCAGAATAGACGTCTCATTGTGTTGTTGTAAAGTAAAACATAAATTGTGCTGGATACAACCGGCCAGATATTAGACAGGAAATGTGTTGGAAGTGTATTGCCAAAGACAAACACCACATAGTGCAGCATGTAATCAATCCATTACTATTTAGACAGCATTGGTACAACATCCGATATATTAGCCAAACCCACAATCAAACTTGGAAAACAAACAGTAAAAGATAAATATTATAGTAACAGAAATAGTAAGAGTATAAGGACATAGTAATATTTAAAGTTTATAAAACAACACAAATGCAGAGACACAATAAATAACACACTCCAACACATTTGGACACAGGCACAAATACTGGTTTACATCCATTTAACACAACTTTACACGTTCTGTCAACTGACACAAAAATAGTTTGTAAATTGTGTAAGAAATATATGTAATATAAACAAATTTAACACAATCATAACATATATTACTCTACTGCACGGGGTGTTGGGTTTAATAGTACAAAACCTAATACAAGGACTAAGAATAGAATTATAGAATTTCGACAATTTGGGTACTAATGTTAATATGTTAATTATATTGAGACTATAAACTTATTTAGTCGAATTTGTGGATATTCCATATTTGCATGTGGGTGTCCACTTACATGTTACACTTACCACTCACCTATGTTTATATACAATATCCATATATTTACAACCTCTATATGCCTATGGTGTAATCTGTCCTGTTTACATGTTTCCGCTACTTTTGTATAAAAGAAATGTACTCTGTTAGCCATTTATTGGGGAATTGTATTAAACCTACTAACGAAAGATTTGGTATGTGGTTTTTATTAGAAAATCTGCGTAATAATAACCTTCTTACAGACATAGGTAATATAAACTATTGCGAGGGCGAACCAAAATTAAATAACATCTATAACGGATGCGTTTTGTGATAACATAATGTTAGTTAAGATAACCAATGTTACGGATTGTGATGGGGACGTTCGGAATAAATTTAAAGTTAAGAAGGAAATATGTGGCTCGTTTAATAGCTACTTATGAGGAATATTTAAAAAGTTCTCTTTAGCTCGACATGGTGTTGTGGCCAAACTACCATTCTCCCAAAGCGAGGGTGTGTTACAAATAATAAAGAAAGATATTGACCAAATTAAACAAAAGTATGATGATCCTATAGCAATTCCCTATAAAATAGAGCTTGCAAATGTTAAAATTAAGGATTTGTTGGAAGATCTTCCAAAGATACTGCAAGATCTTATGGATTTCGATATAACACTAGATTTGGTTGGAATATTTAATAAAGAGGAAATGTGCCAATATCTTACAGAAAACTTTTGCTACCAGGGGGGCGAATGGACCCCCATAATGTTATTGTAGATAATGTTAGTAAAGACTGTTTAACATGGTGTAAATAGCAGGGTAAAAATATATAATAAATTTATATGCCAGATTACAAGCCCTGGAGTAATTAAAAGTATAGGAAACCATATAATAAACTTTGTAAACCTAAAAGAAACGTTCTCAACTGGCTAGAGAGAATGGAATAACAAGGTTAGAGGCAACAATCTATTGTAGAGGTTTTGGTAAGGGGTTTGAACCTTTAAGAGATTGTTTAAGTCTAATAGAAGACAACAAACGGTACTTTCAAAATGCTCCATTCTATGCTGTACCTCTGCATAAGATGTGGGTGAAAGTTGCCAATTACAAAACAGTTGTTGTTTAGTGTTTAATGATGCATGTTGGGGTAATAGTAATACGAAGAAGATAACTGGAGTACAACTAAAACTGCCAAAAGATCAAAGGGAAAAGTTAATAAAGTGTGCTCTATCTACATTTAGCTTTAACTGTTTACCAACTACGTAGAGGTAATAGAGGAGGATGCCATAAGTGTAAAGCATAAGTGTTACATCAAATCTGGGGGGCACATCAAATACACCTTTCTCCACTATACCTAAACACATCAATTTGGAAAGTCCTAACCTTACTCCCTACGTTTTAAGAAGCCGGACCAATAAACTGTACCCATACACTATTAAAGAAATAGAGCCACTTTCCAAGCCTTTCTTAGAGAGTTGTTCCAAAAGAGGAAATTGGAATTAGAAGACATTGGAATATGTGGAAAATACTGTTGCAGAGGAATGCACAGTTGGCTAAAGAAAGAAGGGAAAGAGAGAATAAATTAAAAGATTACTTCCTGCGACGTTGGGAGGATCTAGAGCATTGTGTGTATGCGTTTGTAGTAAACAAGTTTGTGGGAGTGTTGGCAGAAAAGGAGGTGTGTATACTATGTTAAAGGTGTCTGTAAAACTGTATTTATAGAGATAAATAAGAATAGGGAAGGCGTGTTGCCATACAGTGGTGATTTGGACATTATTTATCTACCTACCAACGAGCCACTTGCAAGCTTTAACACTAACGGAACCGCAACATTTTGTGGCGATTCCAAAAATAGAAAACCTAAGTTTCCGTAACAATGGACAAGAAGACATAGAGATATTAAAGGCAATGTTAAATTTAAAGAATGTAGTAGACTGGAGGATTTGGAATATGGTGCGCTATTAAACAAGTCCAACATAGGGGAAGAAAAAGATATATTGTTTGAAAATATTCGTAACCTTTATGTCACTGGCTGGAAAGGGAGCTAGAATGTGGGAAGTTTGATTTTAACTACAAAATTAAAATTAAGTTGGATAAAATAAAGACTACTCCAAACAAGCACAAAGAAAGATTAGTTGTTTTGGGTTTTAAAAATTTATTTTTGCATTGGCTTAAAACATATCCAAAGTTTAGGCAGTTCCATAAATATTTTGTGGATTACTTATTATATTACAATGAGAGGTAGTTGAGAGGGTCACAACAATATTGGAAATGTGGCAAATATAACAGCTGGATGTATATAATAAGCTTGTGGCAAATATAATAAGCTTGCATTTATTTTTTTAATCGAACCGTAATATTGAATTTGGAAATGGGGTATTTACTTATGCAATGGCCAGTAATATATTGCATCCAAAGTTTGGTTACGACAAAACAGCACTAAAGGGACAAAATATACGGTAAATTTAGATATAGGGGGATATAACAAGTCGAAAAGTAAATAAAGGAGTTATTGGTAGTAATTTACAAAATATAGTTTTGTAAAAACACAAATACCAATGTTAGTTTTTAGGTTGCGGCAAAACAAACAACAGTATTATAGGTGGAAATAATATTGTAATTTTAGATATAGTTGGGGGCTATAACATATCCAAAAAATAAATCAGACAATAAATGCTTAGGACAATATCCAAAGTGTAGGCAAATCGGACAATAAACAGTCAGTTTTGGGATTATAGCAAAATACTGTATTGTATGGGGGTAGTGGAGCGTGTGGTAGTGTGGTCTTGTTACCTATATAAGAGCTATAACATATCCATAAATAAAGAAGTTTGAAATTGTTAGTATATTTTTTAAATTTGACCATTATAGTTAATTTGTCAAATGTGGATGGTACATATACACTAGCCTAGAATAATGACATAAATTTTAAACAAATCAGACCATAAAGAAGTTGCCGATTGGCGGTATTTTTCCAAAATTTTTTAACATTTAACCGCAATATTTGTAAAATGTGGATGGTGCATATACACTAGCCTACAACAATAACATATCCAAATTTTAAACAAATCGGACAGTAAATAAAGAAGTTGGCAATTGGCAGTATTTTTCAAAAATAATTTTTAATTTGGCTGTAATAGTGAATTTGGGAAATGTAAGTGTAATTTATTAAAACAATTGCCTACGACAATAACATATCCAAGTTTTAAACAAATGGGACAGTAAATAAAGAAGTTGGCAATTGGCAGTATTTTTCAAAAATATTTTTTAATTTGACCGTAATAGTGAATTTGGGATATGTAAGTGGAATTTATTAAAACACTTGCCTATTTCAATAGCATATCCAAATTTTAAATAAATCAGACAGTAAATAAAGAAGTTGGCAATTGGCAGTATTTTTCAAAAATATTTTTTAATTTGACCGTAATAGTGAATTTGGGATATGTAAGTGAAATTTATTAAAACACTTGCCTAGGTCAATAGCATATCCAAATTTTAAATAAATCAGACAGTAAATAAAGAAGTTGGCAATTGGCAGTATTTTTCAAAAATATTTTTTAATTTGACCGTAATAGCAAATTTGGGATATGTAAGTGAAATTTATTAAAACACTTGCCTAGGACAATAACACATCCAAATTGCAGACAAATCGGACATTTAATAAAGAAGTTGGCAATTGGCAGTATTTTTCAAAAATAATTTTTAATTTGACCGTAATAGTGAATTTGGGATATGTAAGTGGAATTTATTAAACAACTTGCCTAGGACCATAACATATCCAAATTGAAGACAAATCAGACAGTTAATAAAGAAGGTGGCAATTGGCAGTATTTTTCAAAAAATATTTTTTAATTTGACCGTTATAGTGAATTTGGGAAATGTAAGTGAAATTTATTAAAACACTTTCCTAGGACAATAACATATCCAAATTGCAGACAAATCAGACAGTTAATAAAGAAGGTGGCGGTTGGCAGTATTTTTCAAAAATATTTTTTAATTTGACTGTAATAGTGAATTTGGGATATGTACGTGGAATTTATTAAAACACTTGCCTAGGACAATAACACATCCAAATTGAAGACAAATCGAACAGTAAATAAAGAAGTTGGCAATTGGCACTATAGTATTTTTCAAAAATATTTTTTAATTCAACCGTAATAGTTAATTTGGGAAATGTAAGTGGAATTTATTAAAACACTTGCCTACAACAATAACATATCCAAATTGCAGACAAATCGGACAGTAAACACCAAAGATAGTTTTTTAGCCTGAATTTGAAAATTAATTTTTAAAAATATAGAGGAGGGATGGGGACAATATATTTAAGGCAGGGGTATATTTAATATAGGCCAGCGGGCGGGAGCTCTATAGGCGGGATCGGGTGTCGGTCCAAAAACTGATCCCCATAAGAATAACATGGGGAAAAAGCGCCGGAAGTGATGCCTCCCCCCTAGTTCACCACTACTATACAATAACTTCTAAGTTGTTTACATGTGTTGTTTATTTAGTGTGGAGTTATTTTTGAATTCGTGGATTTCTGCAAAGGATGTATTAAAATTAATGCAAATTTTAAATGGGGGAAAATGAGGCAGGGGCCAAAAAGAAAATTTGTGTAGGGTAGGATCGGGCGTCGGTGCAAAAACTGATCCCCATAAGAATAACATGGGAAAAAAGCGCCGATTCTGGGGTCTCTTTGCTGTTTCTCCACTACTAAAATATCATATACAAACCTAAAGCAAATCTTCAAATTCACTCCATCGAGTACCAAAGAACGGTATTGACTGGCTTTTGTGTTTTGTTCATGTATGCATCTTCTTATAAACAAAAAAAATTAACAAGATCTACTACCGTCATACTCTTATATGTATTTGCAGAATATCATTACCATAAAAATAGTACCACAAGTCTTCTGCAACAACGTTTGAGAGGGAAAATTATTAAAAGCCCTTAAGTAAATTTATTAAATTAAAACTAAATTACTATCAGAGCCTTGTGAACAAAAACTAGCCCACTAGTTAAAATATTGAAGTCCTAATTCTTTATTGCAGAGAAACAAATAAATAACTGAATTGTTTAAAGCTGCCAAAGGTTTGTTAGACTAATGTATATTAATGTTTAAATTATTCATGTCACTCAGTCCATTGTTTACGCGTCAGTGCTTATCAATAACAAATAAAGGCGGTCCCACACTTCTCGCGAACAAGCCTGAACATTCGGCCGAACATTCTCCCGAATGTTCATTGAACATCCGTCCCGTATGTTCCCGTATGTATTCAAAAGTTTGTGCTTCTCCCACACTTCCCGCGAATACTCCGAACATTCGGGGTTCGGGCGTGTTCGCGAGAAGTGTGGGACCGCCTTAACCCTTCGCGTAACGTCAACAGGCCGTATATTGCTTATTGGCGTCCTTATTTGCTTAACTGTTATTGTGGAGGTTGCTAGTTTAACATAATTAGTCTCAACAAATTAATAAGTTAACGAGGATATTACATTTTCTTTTTAAAATAATTCGATGTCACATTTTGGGCTAACTCAAAATGCAGACAAAAACCATAAAACCTTGA
Organism: Allygus modestus; assembly: GCA_963675035.1. Taxonomy (NCBI): domain Eukaryota; kingdom Metazoa; phylum Arthropoda; class Insecta; order Hemiptera; family Cicadellidae; genus Allygus; species Allygus modestus. Next base: position 31,343,517 of record OY776115.1, on the reverse strand, counting down.
GGACGGATTACAAATGTGTATATATATACTTTCCTATTTTCCTATTTTATTATAACATTTTTTACCACAAATACGTTTGATTATTTATTTTTGCAAAAGAAATTTGTAGATACAGAGTTAGAAAAACTCAAAACTATTCTTCTAAAATAAACTGTTTTTATTTTAAAAGTGGAGTTGAAGGGTAACCAAAGCTTTTAATTATTTTAAAAATAACTTTTGGCTGGCCAATTTGCTGCGTGTAATACTTTCTATATACGACACTTAAAGTTGTACCGGGATTCATAACAGATACAGTTCGTTTATTTTTTCAAACAACGATTCTATAATATTATATAAATATTTAATACCATTACAGAAAATTACCCATATCTATCTACCCGCTTCTCGACCCAATGTTGCATAAAGGTAAATGGACCGCATATATCAAAACACATCCAACATGCATCTCTATTTGTTGTACTAGAGGGAGGCGACATTTATCTGTGTATCACGTAACATCGGCTGTAACGTTTTGACCTAAATGTATGATAGTACTTTCCATTGAGTACTCTATCTGAATGTTATTTATAGCTTTTTCAGTGTTAAAATGTTTACAAGAAGCATCTGTAAAATTGTATTTTAAGTAATTTGGAGTTTAGCACAATATTATATTGCATCTATTCCATTTGTTTCACGATTTTTTAATTCTGTCTTGGTAGACGGTTTTCATATATATAGAGAGATAGTTTATAAAACAAATTATTTAAAAAAGAGTTACAAGCAAAAAAAACAAAAAAAGTTTCAGCCCAACAACTGTTATGTACTTGTAGGTTATTTATTTTATTTTTTTACATGAAAATACAAAATTTTAGTGATACATTTACATTTTACCTCAATATAACATATTTTACAAAATCATATTTTTCCGAAATTTGACTAAGTTTCCTTAAGTATGGGCATATGGATTAAAAAATACATACAAACAAAAAATTAAAACAAATTAAAAAACAAATAAAATAAAAATAACAAATGTGCAATCCCGAGTATACTCGGGGTTGCACGTCCGAGCTACTTTCGGCGGCCACGAGTATACTCGGGATTGTGAGCCAATGGGTTAGTACTATTATTTTGTTATTTAAATGAATACTTACAACTCTTAAGAAGCAAATTAAATTAATATAATATTTGTTTAGTATAATTGTTTTAATTATATGAATCATTGCAACATCTACATATTGTAATCATTATGAATTAATTTTAAAACCTCAGAAATAATTTTTCTCTGTGTTATCTACCGAAAGGTGAAATTTAAATTTTTTTTAAATAACATTTCCATAGCAATAAATAACGTGTCAAAATACAGATAATCGAAATAAAAATAATATCGCCCATAAACCTTCGACGCCTTACAATATTCGAGTACATATTTATTAATTTTCATTATTTTTGCAATTTCTAAATAAGAAAATACTGAATGTTTCTATACCTTAAATATTTTCCAACTATATTGTAAAATATATTATACTACTTGTGCTGGATTTAATTTTTCCTTTATATTTTCTTTATAAAACTGGTTTTGTGTCGGAGATGTTTTGTTATGGAATGAAGATTTAACCATATAAAATGCATATCCATAGGGGAAATTCTCTTTTAAGTTTTTTTATGACAAAAATTAAATTAACTATAAATCCACATTTTGAAGGGATTATTTTTCAGTCACTATTTTCAACAACACACATTCGGTTGGAAGAAAAAAAAAACAACTTCTTACATCAATGGCCTGTTGAATTAATATAAATTATATCAAATGTGAGCTTTTGAGATCAACTTTGGTTCTTGGGTTCCAACTGCTGAATTGGATTTGCCCTTATAAGCGTATTTCAGGCGCTGATACCATCCCAGACACTTCTTGTCGTACGATTTCATAATACGGTTATATGACTACTTACTTTGATACACCAAATACTGTAAGTTGTTGATTATTTATCATAAAAGGCTTTCTATCCTAAATAGCGATTATTAATCAATCGTCAATTTAATAACAAATCCACGTTGGGCCCGAGATTAAAATAAATAAAATTCTTAACAAATACCACTGAAATCCTGAGTCAAGCTAATATATTTGACCTATCAAATATTTACCTGCTAATGTAATTCTCATATGTTAGCTGTAATGTAATTTTCGCGTTTATGTAGTCGCAAATAGTCCTTTGGTAAGGTAAGGTAACGCCTAAGACAGCGTTGTGCTGATAGGTAACCAACGTAATACGTTAACCGAGTCGGGACATTGGTGGCGGCATTTTGGGCGAACTTAATCGTGTTACTTACACCGCATGTACGTATAGATTAACCACCCAGTTTGCTACTGTTACTGTATTAGACCTGTTTTCTTATTAAACTTATCTGTGGACTTACCAAAATGTATAACGCAACAATAGTTGTGTCGTAGAGGGAAATGACGTTTTAAACTGCAAAGAAATTAATTATTGTTGAATCTGTGATATAAATGATTTGTTTTCGTTTATTGTGTACCCTATAGTTACTTAGAAAAATTCGATGGTCGTGTTTGAAATTTAATCTTATAGCGCGTGTTAGTGTTACCATAACTTGGCTGTGACATCGACATTCTACATCCGAAATTGGCGATTTGGTTTTAGCGTTAAACAAACAGCAGAATCTTAACAAGAAAGGAATACTCAGTATTTACAATGATACGACGAGTGCTGTAAATCATGTCACCAGTAAAATTCAAATGTGGTTTGTATTGGAGAGCTGCAGAAAATACTGTTGATATAGGAGTCCATCACCGCTGATGAGAACATACAGTGACGGCGGCGCAATGTTGCCACAGTTGATATTCATACCGAGTTGGTAAACAACGTTAGTTACCGTGATCTGGATGTGTCGAAATGACAAAGTCATACATTGTTTATCACGTAAAGTTTTATTTTTGATTTGTAATATTATATTCCTACCTTCCAAGGTGTCGTGTAGAGTTAATTTTTTACAATGAAGCGAACTCTAAATGGGCTGCACAAATGGAAGCATAGACTTATATGTAGAGATTTTACAATGAGTAATATATGAGCTTTTCTTCAAACAAAGCTTATTATTTTAGAGTTATAGTAGGGAAAGAGATTTGTTCGGTACGGAGGTCAACCATGTTGTGTTCTGGGTCAAACATAGTGTTTTACAGCCATTCTACATTTACTTCGCTCATTTGCCTTTATGTATGGTTAAAATGTGGTCGAATCTTCAAAATGGGATAATCCAGTCGCAAAATTCAAAGGGTCTATTCCGTTGTAACCTCATTCTGTTGAAACGTCGTATATAGCGAAGCTGTTGATAGTGTTTATCATTTAAAAATTGTTGTTCGAATTTCACATTACAATCTATTTTCGGTAAAAACGTACACGTATTTTTAACTTACTCCGCTGGTATTCGAAATGCATATTTTGGATTATTTTGATTTAAGTAGACATTGTATAATATTTTTTCAACTTGTTAATGTTCAAATCCGTGTTTTACAAAATAAAATGATAACTAATTGTGTGGAGCATTAATTTCAAAGCGTATGAATTAAATTTGTTTGCGCAAAAAATCACGAATGGCCGTCAATATGCATGCTGTTACGTGCTTGATTAATTGTAAATTAGGTGAACTAAATGCCTGCAATAAATCCAGTACAACTAGACAACTAATTTATTATCAGACATTTTAGTAATCGACTTCAAAGTATTCAGTGCAATATTGCCGTTTTCGAATGTTTCCCCCCATTTGTATGGGAAAAACAATCGAATCCCAGGCTGTAATAAATTTTTGCTTGGGTTTCTCGAGTTTACTGTAGTAATGTTTACCTTCTATATCTTCTCTAGTGTTAATCTCCTTGTTAACGGTGGCGACCAAGAGGACTGCGGAGGTGTATTCACTAAAGCTCTGGTATAACTCAAAACACTACGCGGTACTAAAATGAGGGGGTGGATTCGCGAGAAAAATTGGGTGGAGAAGAGAAACCGGATGAGAACAAAGTGACCGGATATTAAACAAAAGTGAAACCAGACAGGGACAACCTCGTGACACCGTAGGATCGTCCTCTCTGTTGCACATTGTAACAAGTCAATTGTAACAGCGAAGGATAGTTTATTCGAAATGATTTAAGAAATTACAGTTTTAGGGCAAATCGCAGTCGTGTAACCCTCGAGTGAGGTAATTAAATATATTATAAAACGCGATTCCTCCAATAAGCGTGGAGATTTCGTTTTTACGCTACATAAAATGTTTATAAAACAAATTTTGAAACATATAAATCCTTTTTTATTGCCGTTTTTATGTCGATAGACCTTTTGACAAGACCGTGTTGAATACTGGTTTGGTAACCTACCTTTTTCTTGTACCGTACTAAATTAGGGGCGTAATAAACTTTGTTTAATGTTATGGCTAAATATATCAAAAAATCATAAAAATAAATTAAGCGTGGTTTCGTAATTGTACCTTCGGTATTTAAGGTTTCATAGGGCTTTATAAGACTAAGAATCCCTATTTAAGATTTGGTCTATTTAGTTTCATTTTCATTGTATAAACCTTATTAAAATTTAACTAGTTGACAGAAAATTGAATGAAATATAAAAATGAAATATTACACCTTCTTTCGTGTACACTAAATGATTCCGTCGATCTACTAACAATGATATACTTCTCAACCGTTTTTGAAAGTGTACAAAACTAGTATAACCAAAATATATGTATATAGGAAAGAAGCTATATTGGCCATTTGAGGCATTAGTGTTTTAACACATTTAATATCAGTACCGAGGTGGTGGCTGGTAGTAAAGGTGTTCATTAACAAAACGTTATTATATAATACAAAAAATGATTATTAAAACCATCAACTTAATACCAATATATTTAACGTATATTTCAGGTATATATTGTTTTCGGGATTTCGACAAGTAGATAGAAACTTGGGAAGCAATTCCCTAGTAAAATTCGCGCCATTTCCTAAAAGGCTGTGCCTTAAATAACACTACTATTGCGATGTCTATGAAGATGGACGAGCGGCCTCGCTGGCGCAGACAAAGTGACATGTCTTTTGTATGCTGATGCACTGGTCCATTGTTGCTGCAGAACAGTGACTCCAATAACTGAGATAAACAAACGACCTGGATGGTACAAGAAAGGCATTCGATACATTTTCCCACGCTTTGAAATGGCGCAGGAAATTGGAAGTACTTTGTAAACTATTTTTACACTCTGTATAGTTACAACTCCGGATTTTTCTGAAAGATCGTATTTATTTTGATACCGGTCATAGTCTTGTCAATACCTTTCCTTGTCAGTCCTAAAAGGTAAAAATATCGTTTGAAGAAGTTACTCAAAAGGTGGGATTAAAGTTATAAAAATAAACAAAGCAGGACAAACAAAATACGTCTTACAACACTATAAAGTATATTTACACCTATACTGTATTTACATACAAGACGGTAAAATATACACAAAAGGTACAAGGCGATCGATTTCAACCAGTTACACCGGTCATCGTCAGGCCACAGAGAAGAAAAAATACAGAGGAAACATCTAAACGGCGGGAGCGTTCGCCCTAGTTGTAGTTCCAATCTAGTCCGGTGGCCGCGCTAGGATGTCCTAATGCCGTTGCGAGAGAGAGAGGGGTGAGCGGGGACGGATGTGATGGTCGCGGGGGAAATGTCCCTCTTCCCCTACACTCCCCACCCCCAATGCTCAGTGGCAGATTACGGATTGCTGATTTTACCTGGTCTCATTAATTGAAAAGTACCCATTAACATTGCACACCCCTGGATATGTAAATCAATGTAAATATTATGAGTTTAGTCGTTAATTATTCATTTGTTGTTCTTTAATACTAGGTTTGTTCAAGTCAGTGGTCTTTTGAATTGAAAATAATTGAAAAGTACCCATTAACATTGCACACCCCTGGATATGTAAATCAATGTAAATATTATGAGTTTAGTCGTTAATTATTCATTTGTTGTTCTTTAATACTAGGTTTGTTCAAGTCAGTGGTCTTTTGAATTGAAAATAATTGAAAAGTACCCATTAACATTGCACACCCCTGGATATGTAAATCAATGTAAATATTATGAGTTTAGTCGTTAATTATTCATTTGTTGTTCTTTAATACTAGCCTATGTTAATTTTCTAAATAGTTAATATTTAAGTTATGTATATATGGAAAACTGATATTTAATATAGCATTAACATTGGATTTATTGTAAGAGCACATATTCACTTATTGTTTTACAAGGTTTTATGAGTTTTACGAAGCTTATCTGTTGTATTTGTAAAATTGTAGTCTACTGTAGTAGGCTACAGTATTTTTATAATCTATGAATTGTAAACCATTTTATCATTCCTACCAAGAGATTAAACACGTTAAACTGCATCATATTTTTTATAATCATGTGTACTAAAAATAATATAATTTTCCGCAACTATTATAACGATTTAAGAGTTTTAATTACAGTATAATTAAAACATTTATTGCTTTAAAGTTTACTTTGATAATCCATTTAACTTATTTTGTACTATTGTTCAACGGTTTTACATTTATTGTTACATGACAATCAAATACAGAACTTGTTTGTAACAAGTTTCCTTTGGAAAAGTGAGATACTGTATTAGATTAGGTTTACCCGAGAGAACAGAGACAATTATGCCCGGACCACCAAGTTTGTACATGCCCCCCTTTACAATACAATTAATTATTTTTTGTTGAACAATATAATTTGTTAACATTATTTAAAACGAAAACCAAGTAAACAATAAAATAAAATCAAACCAAACAATGACATGTTACTAACAACAATTTGAGCTTTTTACGTTGTTAATCGAAATCAAACAGTTGTTTTGAACAAGTACGTTAGTAATTTTAAGAGTTTAATCTTTGTAATCAGTCATCTTGTCCGCCGTTATAATTATTTGACTGGGTAGAGGTTGTAAAAATTTCGAATCTTCATTAATACTGCGGACATTACTTGATAGATATTGAAATGCGCGCCGCTCTGGATGCAGGGAAAGCAGCGGGGACAGCTGGGGAGTCAGGCGAGTGTCGCGCGGTGCTGGAGGGGATGAGGGGCTTGGCGCGGGGATGGGCGCGGGTGGCAAGGGGGGGTAGGGGAGGGGCCGGCGACGGTGCTGCCCTCTCATGGCGACTCTGGGAACTACAAATGTAGATACCCGTGTTGAGTGTTAGACACCCAATTCGCGCACGCTTAGATGTTTCCTCTGTATTTTCTTCTCTGTGGTCAGGCCCAATCAGAGAATGACAGAAACAAGATGGTGGACAACTTATATACTATTGGCTACCGGAAGTTCCGGAAACAAGTGCGATAAGTACCTCCAGAGTCAAAGTTGACCTGTTCATTGATCAATTTATCGCTATCCTTAAATTTTTCCTTGAAAATAATCAATTCCCCCCATGCATTCATTACCTTTAATTTCTTACAAATATGGAGAATATTCAAATTGTCTTCAATTGTTCCCAATGAGTGGCCATTTTCCAGGAGGTGTTTTGCGACATTCGATCTTTCCAGTTTTCGGATCTTCCATGCAGAAACATTCTTGTATCTTTTTACAAAATTAACAGTTTGACCAACAATCATTACAACTGATTTTATATACACCGGGCTTATCAAACTTGTCACAATCTTCTATCTTCGGATGCACTATTTTACTCATGGTGTTTTGTGTCTTGAAGGCTACGGATACTCCATGCAATATTCTGTGTTTTATGGCCAGTGAAGTTGAATGCAACATATCTCGTACTCTCCTTCTCCCGTTCGTTGCTCAGAGTTGTCATATTTCGGAGCCGTTCTTGGTTCTTCATCTTCTTCAATATCTTCGCCCCCATTTCATCAATGAGTGTAGATTGGTATCCGTTGGCTCGAGCTATAGATTTGATCATATCTATAAAGAAACTAAAAATAGCTGGGTGTTTTTTTTCATGCTAATAAAGAAATTAAAAATAAACACAAATTTTCTAAATCTATAAGTATTTAGTAATATTAGGTATTAAATTTTTAATAGTTCGTGTGTTTAATTTAAAATTAGTTATGCCATAAACCCTGAAAAGGTTGCCCATGAAATGCAACTTGTGTTTTAAAACATTCTTTACAAAAACTAACGGTTACATTCACCTAAAAAGCAAAAGGTTTTATATATTACTTTTATACAGTGCGTATACCATTTTAACATAAAACTTCTTTTTAATACATATTTAAAATAAAAACCCACAGTCAAAGGAAAGTGAAACTGAAAGGAGGAGGTACAACAAAAACAAACTACACAAAAACAACTTGAATGTTAAAATTATACCCTCAAGCGTCTACGACCAAAGCACCCTCTGAGAGGTAATTCAGATTTTTACTTTTTAAAAAGAGAGAATCTCAAGTAAACACGAGATTTTGTATGACAAATTTATATTTTGCGATAAATAAATTTACTCATTTACAAATATAGTGATTACCACGAATGAACAAACATATTAAATGTAAATTGAATTAAAATGTTTTTTCTTTTACGAGTGAAGTAATATAAAAATGGTGGTAAAACTCCAAGTGAGTCCATTTTACATCATTCTTTTTGGCAAAGAAACAAAATAAGACCTATACGAATAGAAAAAGTAAAGACATCACAATAAATCCATTTATATTGGTTTTGGCGAACAAACCCGATAAGACTGCCGGTAGGAATGGTGTTAATTAACACAATGTTCTCATATAGTAAACTTAGTTTTTATAAAACCCAACGACCAAGTCCATAATTTTCATTTTATTTTTCAGGTTCACAATTTACTGCGGGCTTTCGATAAGTATATAGAAACTTCCAAAAAAATTAACAACTGTGAAGCAATTTTCTTAGTAAAATAGGTGACATATCCTAATAGGCAGTTCCGTGAAGAACACTGTCATTGTGATGTGTATGGAGATGGACGTGCGGCCTCGCTGGCGCAGACAAAGTGACGTCAGTCGTATGCTGATACACTGGTCCATTGTTGTTGCAGAACACTGACTCCAATAACTGAGACGAACAAACGACCTGGATGGTTCAAGAGAGGCACTCGTTACATTTTCCTACGCTTTAAAATCGAACAGAAAATGTGTATCGTGGAAAAATAAGTCACAGTGTAGGTCTGTACATGTTTTCAAAGAAATCGGGTCGTATCTTTAAGTCGCTAATAAAGAAAATATTCAGTTTTTTAGCTGTATAAATATTACCTTTGAAATATTATGCTAAAGTTAACAGATATATATTTCTAAACCTTATCTAATTTTATGTACAGTACTATTGAACAGTACTGGAGTAAATACTATTGTTTCAGTACAACTCTACGAAACTTTAAGATACTGTCAAAGTCAAAAGTCAAAGTCAAAATTCTTTACTATCATAAGCAAAATAAAAGCGATGACAAAAGTCAGTAATATGTACATGGAATTATCAAAATGTTTGACGATATGTACAATACAAGTCAAACTTATAACTAAACAATTGAGTCATCGTTTAAAAATAAATGTACACTGTAATATTCTTTAACAACTAAAAATTCTTTCACGCTATTCCTGAATATTTTAAAATCATTTAACAATCTAAACTTATTTGGAAGGCTATTGTACATCTTTATTACTGAATACAAAACTTAATTCTGAAAAAATGTGGTAGAATGTGGTAGGATTGCCAGGCGGTTGATAGGGCGAAAATTGTATGAGGAGGACCTTTTTTGAAAATATTCTCGATTTTTCATAATTAAACAGGTTGATTCCAAAATATATAGACAAGGGAAAGTCAGAATTTTATTCTCTCTAAAAATTCCTTGACATGACCTAGACGATCTCAGCCCGAATATGACTCTCAGTGCCTTCTTTTGAAATTTGAATATGCTTGCAGTAGCCGTTCTTTCATATCCCCAGATAGGAACAGCATATGCAAGGTGTGGATAAAAACAACCATAATATGCTGCCATTAAAATATCTAGATTAGAGAAAGTAGATAACCTACGCAGTATAAAAATACCACAGCTCAGTTTCTTAGACACGTTATCAATATGGGATGAAAATTTCATATTTGAGTCAATTATTAAACCTAGAAAATTAGTTTCGCAGCAAGAAACTAAATGTCCTTTCGTAAATTAACTGTAAAAATGTGTCATGTCTCGTGCAGCCATGTTTTGTAATAAAACTCTTCATTCCTCTGGAAATGAAGTTTTGTTTATACAAAATAAATAAGGTCAGACGTGCAATAAAAAGTACGACTGAAATAACTATTCTTCATTGTTTCTGCTGAACATCCGAAAACGTCAAGTGCCATAAACATAAAATGAAAAGGTAAAAAACAAGTATAATTCAATTTGCAATTAATTACTGTACTTAAATGGAAGCAATAGGTTTCTTTATTAAGACTCTTACAATGGGTTTTTGCTAATAATATTTTCATATTTCAAGTTTTACGCTTACATGAATTAAAATTAATTGAGTATATTCAATTTAGAAGTTATTAAAGTAATTAAGTTGTAACTGTTTCCCAAAGTTTTTTTTTATCCTTAAGCTACATTTTTCTTAACTAAGAAAGTAAGGTAATACAGACAGAAGAAGATTGAGGACTAAATATAATTTATGTTTTGAGGTAACTATTTTATAACAATTAGCATAAAAGGTTTTCTCCCGAATGCAGATGCCTGCAACGTGTTAAGAGTGAACACAAAACTAGTTTGGAGTAAATTACTTTGTAACTGTACAATGTTTCTTAAACAATTATGTTGTATTTTAGATCTTGCTTTTACAAAATTACATGAATAAATTGTCAAATTTAATCAGCTGGCTAACATTTTCTATTCATCCCTATCACCTTTTAGGGGATATAAAGACTGGACGTCTATACGATCATCGTAATTATTGTATTAGACTGTTATCCATGTAATTGAACGCTTTCCAGCTGCTGACTCACTTAAACATGGTTTTGGATGACTATCACTGTAAATTGTATACGGACTTTTTATCTTCCTCGCAACGTTAGTACTGATTTTATATAAACAATAATGATGTATACATTCTTACAAATGATAGTATTTATTTATATTGGTAAAAGTTGTTTCTAAAGAAACAGTATGCGTACAGTAATGTTTATAGTACTGTAGTAATGTAGCATGCACAGTAATAGCAGAACGATAATTTGCCATTTATTTTCGTGATTATGTAAAAACAACTTTATAGTTGAGAATGTTTTTAAATAAGTAGTTCCAACAGACAAATACCTATAGTACCTATAGATTTTTCGTCCAAAAATGCATGGTTTAGTACTAATTTTCATACATGATATACCATTCCTACGTCGGAATTTGTATGATTCTTTTATTTTACTGGGAATAATAAACGTTTTGATTAATATAAGGAAGTAAATTAGGTTAGGCTGGGAATAAAGGACTAGAAAATAGCTAGACTAAATCTACGAGCAACCTAAAGAGCCCTTTGGTATGGTGTGCCACAGACTACCTCATACAGACGGCAGGGCAAACAAACGGGTTAGCCGACACAATTAGCTGCCGAGGCGTTGGTGGCGCTATTTCGGGTAAATGCAGTCCTTCCTTGTCTATTTAGTACCAGGAGAAAGACCATTTCACAACCACTAAAAATAGGTTTTGCTTATTCTAAATGTAATTACAGTAGAACCTCGATAACACGACTCTCAAGGAGATCCCTAAAATAGTCTTCTTATCGAGGTACACTTATAATTGAGGGTCGTGATATCAAGGTGGTTTTCACAACAAGACGTGTTATCGAGGTCACATACTTTTTGCTATACCAAGCACATTTGTTATGAAACATTTCTAATAAGTTGTGTTTTAAGTAGAAAATTACTGTATAAATCATTCATAAATAAAAGAACAAACGTACAAGTAAAACAAACTTCTTTATTGTTGCGACAGTAAGAAAAAAATCAACAGACTCAGTTCACCAAAGTACTGTATAGAGTTAATAAGCTCGAAATAGAGTAAAATTTAACCTATTGTGAAATATGCAATAAAATACTGTAATGTTAAAAAATGAAAATCTACATATTGTAAGTCAGGTCTTCTATAACTCAACTAGTCAATAAATGTACAGTAGGTACAGTAACAATTTAATCAAAGTTACATTATAGAAAACATTTTAGTTTTTCCCGTGAAAGACCATCTTCTGACCCGTGTAGACAAGGAAAGGCCGGAATGGGAAGGGGGTGGGGAAGGGGATTTCCTGTTGAGACCTGAGCCTAAGACGTTGTTGTTTACTTCAAAACATCCGTTCTAACCGTGGAAACTATGCGTGAGAAAGGTTTAGTCGTGCTATAAAGGTTCCGTAACGCAAAACGGCGCGTTATTGAGGTTAGAGTCGTGTAATAAAGGTTCACTTACCCAACGAAGCGTGTTATTGAGGTGGGAGTCGTGCTATAGAGGTTCAGTTATTTGAAAAGACGCGCTATAGAGGTTTATTTATTAGTAATATGAAATTACAAAAAGACGTGCTATCGAGGTATTTATTTGAAAATGAGTCGTGTTATAGAGGTGTTTATAACATTGAGCGTTATGTGAGATTCACGGGGATTTGAAAATCAGACTCATTATCGAGGTTTTTGTCTTATCGAGGGTCGTCGTAGTGAGGTTCTACTGTACTACTTTACTAAAATGCTTGTTTCGTTTCTAAGTTTTTTTAGATTTTATTATTCGTTTGGTGGAGGAAATTAGATTTGTTTTAATGCACAAGGTTACCTGATGTTAGTTTGTGTGTACAGACAAAATAAATTCCCTGAATTTGATTTTCTATGTCCAGAGACCATTTTTGCATTTTAAATAAATGGCCCCAGACCTTTACTCACCATTACACATTCGTATAGACATTATATTTTAATAATGAATCTTTCAAAATTGTAAAAATTACATTAGGTAACATTCGAAACGAAATTGCCGTTATTAAAGAAAGAGTTAGCAAATAAAATAAATTTTAAAAATGAAAAGGAACTAATCATAGTTAATACAATATAGCCTTCCTGTTTTATTATCAAATAAATAATGTCTTATCCGTTTAACGACAACGCGATCAATTTGCTAAGGGTGTTGTGTTTCTTTAGATTAAAACATAAAAATCAGTCGTAAATATATATAACGCTCTCCTTTAATCTGAGATATGTAATAGATTCTCGCTAGAGCGCATCATCCAATCATTTTATATTTACTTCCAACAGAAGTGTGCTCTTTCGATTGTCAGTTTATTTTCTTAATAACGAAATAACAATTTTTTCAATGAACAAAAATGTGATGGTATTGTGATATATGTTTTAAACGAATTGGACCATTTAACTGATTTGAATTATTTTTTTAACGTTTTTTAGAATGTCAATTTTGAGTTTATCTCAGTACACGATATTATAGCGATCCCTGCAACTTTAATGACATTAAATATATTTCATTCATATAATATAATAATAAATTAGAAACTCATGTGGGCAGACAATATTTAACCGCAATGTTTACCGTATAAAAAAAGTGAAGAATTTATGCTATTACTTTTACTACCGTTACTCAACTAAAGTCGAATAATCTTTCTAATATCAAATAAATCACTGAGCCACCTCCAACAAAGAAATGATCTTATCAATGTTTTTATGGTATCGTTATAATTTTTCAGAGGCCCCCTCTTGTTTCCACTAATTACTCGGGTTGTAACTTGTTCAGAGAAATTTATTTTCATTGTTATGTATTAGAGTTTTTTTTGTTTTTTTTTAAGTACGTGATATTTTTAATATACCTGAAATAAAATATCTGTTTTATTTACTAATTTGAAATCTGTTAGTTTGAACCTTAAAACAGATGATCTTTGTTTTTGTTTACATTCTTGTTGGTTCTCAGAGTTTTGTAAAATAAAGTTTGTTTTATCACAAAATGTATCTCTCCTCACTCATGTTTAAATACTTTAATTAACTTATTTGTGACCATATAATTCCAATTTTAATTATCTAACCTCTTTAATCAAATTTCAAGGCTCTTAATATCTCGCCAGAATGTGGAATCAATGTTATACAATCCTTGCAATAGAAAATTGGCTATGTTTTTATAAAGAAAATATGATTCTATTAACCATAGTATACAAATATACTGTCAACAATTATACAAAATTCTTAAGCGGAGGTAACTCGAGCGAGTCTCATTATGGGTGAGGTGTTCAGAACCTAACTCGAGCGAGTCTCATTATGGGTGAGGTGTTCAGAACCTGGGTGTTCGATAACTCTCCGTATAATCAGTTGTTGATGGGGAACTCCAGAGCTCTGACGAGGGAGCGTGCAGGGGTGTCAGATAATATATTACAGTGGAGTGGCAACAGGGGGACACTAAAGTAGACTTGTCCGTACGTTTTGTTTGGTGCGCCTTCAAACTGCATCCACTTTTTTGGCACGCCAGGCGTAAAGACAGAACTATTTTAATGTAACTGAGTTACAACTCCCCCCCATTTGTACTCGCGTTTTTATAACCTTAACTGTAATTAGGCCGTTAATCAAAGGAATATTTTAATTAGGTGATGCATCATGACCGACAACATTATTGAAAAGCAACCTTTGATGCACCATGACCGACAACATTATTGAAAAGCAACCTTTGATGCACCATTTCCGACATTATTATTCAAAAGCAACCTTTGATGCATCATGACCGACAACATTATTGAAAAGCAACCTTTGATGCACCATGACCGACAACATTATTGAAAAGCAACCTTTGATGCATCATGACCGACAACATTATTGAAAAGCAACCTTTTATGCACCATGACCGACAACATTATTGAAAAGCAACCTTTGATGCACCATGACCGACAACATTAAAGAAAAGCAACCTTTGATGCAACATGACCGACAACATTATTGAAAAGCAACCTTTGATGCACCATGACCGACAACATTATTGAAAAGCAACCTTTGATGCACCATGACCGACAACATTATTGAAAAGCAACCTTTGATGCACCATGACCGACAACATTATTGAAAAGCAACCTTTGATGCACCATGACCGACAACATTAAAGAAAAGCAACCTTTGATGCACCATGACCGACAACATTATTGAAAAGCAACCTTTGATGCACCATGACCGACAACATTAAAGAAAAGCAACCTTTGATGCACCATGACCGACAACATTAAAGAAAAGCAACCTTTGATGCAACATGACCGACAACATTATTGAAAAGCAACCTTTGATGCACCATGACCGACAACATTATTGAAAAGCAACCTTTGATGCACCATGACCGACAACATTATTGAAAAGCAACCTTTGATGCACCATGACCGACAACATTATTGAAAAGCAACCTTTGATGCACCATGACCGACAACATTATTGAAAAGCAACCTTTGAACTTTTTCTTGAGCTTTTCAACAATTTGTAAACAGATTATAATTAAGTAAAATTTTAATCGACAAAATACCGATTTGCTTACCACCCCAATCAATTCATAACATCAAGTACGTCAGGGGCATTAAAACAAAAATTGCGGAAACAAACGAAAACAATTTATTCTGAGAAGGTTGATGAAAAACAGGGCAATTAGTGTAAATAGGTGCCTCGAATCCAACCAACGTCATTTACGAACAATTAAACTGAGACGTGATAAAATAGAATGATAAGAGCAGCCAAGCAGTCAAACAGAAAAAAAGTTACGAAAAATAAAATATAAAGCTGAATTATTGATATTTGTTTCCCCATTTATATATATATATATATATCTCTCTTTTTTTTAGGAAAGACAACAAAACTTGACAATTCAATTTATTTTTCGTAATTTTGTTCATTTGTCCATTTATTTGTGGTAGTCATTATGTTTGGAAGTTTGGAAGGGTTATTATCACTAAAAATACAGTTGTGATACAAAATATTGTGTTTACTTGAGATTATCTCTTTTTAAAAGGTAAAAATCTGAATAACCAGACAGAATTACCTCTCAGAGGGTGCTTTGGTCTAAGACGCTTGAGGGTATAATTTTAACATTCAAGTTGTTTTGTGCAGGTATTCTTGTTGTACCTGCTCCTTTCAGTTTCACTTTCGTTTGGTTGTTGGTTTTTATTATAAATATGAACTAAATATGGGGTTTTATCTTAAAATGGCATGCACTGTATAAAAGTAATGTATAAAATCTTTTGCTTTTTACGGTGGATGTAACCGTTAGTTTTTGTAAAGAATGTTTTAAAACACAAGTTACCTTTCATGGTCAACCTTTTAGCGTGTATCACATAACTAATTTGACATTAAACACTCGAACTGTTAATAAGTTAATCCTAATATTACTGAATACTTCTAGATCAAGAACATAATTGCATATTTTATAACTTTAATCCCAATTTTCCAGTAACTGATCCAAACGATACTTTACTTTTAAGGAAAGGTATTGACAAGATTATGACCGGTATCAATATAAATACGATCTTTCAGAAAAATCCGGAGTTATACCTATGTTTCTTTACAAACCATACAGAGTGTAAAAATAAAGTTTACAAAGTACTTCCAATTTCCTGCGCCATTTCAAAGCGTCGTAAAATGTAACGAGTGCCTCTCTTGAACCATCCAGGCCGTTTGTTCATCACAGTTATTGGAGTCAGTGTTCTGCAACAACAATGGACCAGTGCATCAGCATACGACTGACATGCCACTTTGCGCCAGCGAGGCCGCACGTCCATCTCCATACACATCGCAATGGCAGTGTTCTTTATGGCACAGCCTTTTAGGAAATGGCGCGTATTTTACTAGGGAATTGCTTTACAATTGCAATAGTATATTTCGTTACTAGTCCGGAAAAGCGCTTTTTGCCAGTGCGAGATTAGATCAAGCACTGGCAAAGAGCTTTTCGGACGAGTATTGAACTCTTTTCGTCATACTACAAAAAAGTCATATAATTACAAACCAAGAAACATTTTTTTTATTTTATAAATCACAAAAACACAATGCCATAATATGCTTCACACGTGTAACATCAATGAGAGGTTAACTGTGGCCAATGATTTGACAACAATCGAAGTCAGCTGTTGCGTCGCGTTTGTAACTTCTACAACTGATCGGAAAAGAACTATCCGGCAAAAATAGGCTTTCACCATAAGATTAACATGTAGCTAATTTTAGTGATCGGAAAAGACAACAAAGGAATGAATGTTATTTAAAATGAAAACAACAAGTTTCCAGCCGCATTTTAGTATTTAAAGTAATATGTTCCCGCGTAATATGACGAAAATTATTTTACACCTTACTTTACGTTGATTAAAGTCCTGGAGTAAGATTTGTACCTCAATATTACGTTTGTGTGTCGATGTGTTTACAGAAAATAATAATTTAAATTTGATTTTTTATAAGATAGTATTAAAATGTAACTCAACTTTACAACTTTCCAAACGAGGTAAATAGGTTCTTCACTGTGAATAATTTCTGGGCAATATTCTGTTTACGTTTAAGAAATTAATAATACGTATAAAATGTATTAAACGAAGGGTACAAATACATTCATGCTTAGGTAGAAAATCCCTGAGTCCAATAACTACAGTAATAGTAATCGCAGGTATTTTTTGTTTCGAAGTTTGCTGTCCAAATTTATTTTATTAATCACAATTTGATGTTTTTGGCAATATCATACTTCCTTAAACGGTTTTTTTAACTTAAAAGTTTAAATTTTGCTTTATCGGTAGGAAGTTTATAATAATTTATACAATTGGATATCAAAATAGGAAGTTGTTTCAAAACCTTCCTACCGATCGAGGTGTTCAAAGTTACATTGAGACGGTTCATGAAAAAAATTTAAGTAAGCATGAATTTGTCAAAAACATTTTTATTATTTATTAAAATTAATATCATGACTTACTCGAGGTTGAGGATTTAGAATATAAACTTTTAACCGATCTCTCCAGGCTTAGTGAAGAGATCGTCGTTTTTTACTTTTTATTTAGTTGTCTCGGGCCAAAGTCAACACCGTGGGCCATCCCAAAGCTCATATGTTAATGATCAGTTTTTAAGTACAATTTCTCTCTATACCCCTTAACTTGAATATTTTGTCAGCATGTGCGATATAGAGGACGACACTCCGGTGTCACGAGTGTCCGGTTTCACATTTGTTAAATTTCCGGTCACTTTCTTCTCTTCATGTTTCTCTTCCCTCCTGTTTTTCTCCGTGTTTAGTACTTCACGACGTTTCAACCCGGGTTTTTTTAACTTTATACTAATAGTTAAAAGCAGCTTTATACGTGTCAATGTAGTTGGTGCCATTGACAATATGGGACTATTTGCATCGTACGTGGCGGTATGGTGAGCATTGCGCAAGTTAGGTTGAAATTCTTACTACCAGTCAAAAAACTCAATAGCAATTTTGTCGCAGCCTATAATTGTTTTGTAATAGGAACTTCAAATTTGAAAATTATGAGAAAACTCAGAACACCCACGTGTTGCCACGAATATCTATGCTGTCCATTATCATCATGTCTTACATAGTGAATTATATTTGCTAATTTAATTGTTTTGATTTTAGGTATGTCGCCTAATTTTCATCAGAGTACAGTTTGTGAGTATACACCATATGTCTCTATGTGTACTTATATTAGACTAGGCTTATCGCCGTTGGGGGCTTCGCCTCCAAACCCCCTTTTGGAGTTCGCTTCGCTCACTTGCCTTCATCAGTCAACTCAAGTTTAAATCAAACTCAACTATTGTAGTTCATTAACCAAAGAAAAACTACACAAAAATTACCTTTGGTGAGCACATTAACACCTACACAGGCGGTCCCATATCGGTTCGATATCGAAACATTTGACCAACCGGCTGCTTGTTAGTTTTATCGAATGAACTCTCGACTACGATGGTTGTTTTGAGGTGAATAAAAGCGAAAACTGAAGTGCTCACTCAATCAAAGTCAATCAGATATAAATACAATGTTGTGGTTACAATGTTAAATTGGAGTTCTACAAATGGATTTACTTGTAAAAAAACAACAAATTAGACTTCAATTCACGACAAAATTATAGTAACCTAACCTAACCTAACTCCGCAGAGCGATGTATAGTGGCTGTTCGTTGTGCAACATAATTACAAATAAATGAATTTGTAAAAAACAAAAAAGTCAAATTAAACAGAAACGAGTTCGCACGCAGCACGCTGACGTGAGGGAAGTAAATTTCCACATAAAAACTTTTAAAACTCAAAATCAGTGTAAAAACATACATTTGTCCAATTTTTATTGAAATCTGAAAACATTGATTTTTTGGCTGTTCTGATACTCCTGGTTTCATTTACTTGCAAAGCTGGGAATACAATTTTGCGCATTATAAGGTTAGGAGAAGGTCCAGACAGGCTTAAAAGTAGGCGTGAGGTTGCTGGGGATAATACAATTACCTTAACAAAGGAATAACAGGCTTTTCTAGTGTAAAACCCCCTTAAGATAACGTACTGTGTTTAGCCGACACACATTTTCCTTAATAACTCGGTAAATATTTACGCTAGAATGACGAGATAGGGCTTAAAACTTTCGCCTCTCTAATCCCCATCTTTTTACATGCATTAAGTTTACATATGGGGCTTTTCTGACCCTTTTTGGGCCCAAAAACTCGAAATTTGAAAGATTAATCCCCAAAAAATGGGTTTAGAGTTTTCCGATTGTTTTGCCCAACGAACTTGTCCAACAGATTATAGAAAGGAATGTCCCTACCAAATTTGAAGTAAATCGGACAAAAAATGCGACCGCTAGAGTGCATACACATATATATATATATATATATATATATATATATATATATATATATATATGTCTATATATATATAATATATATACATATATATATATATATAAAATTTTGAACGACCCCCCAAAACGTGTTCGGGGGGTCACGTTAGGAACTTCTATGGTGGTCCCGGGCTTAAGTTTCACCGTGCGGGTCATGCTAATAGTTCACTTTCCAAAGGAAATTCACTAATAAATTGCAGCCACAAAAAGTAAGCATCAAAAGTAGGATTCAAACCCGTGACCACATGATCTTGAATCATCTGACTACATATCCATTAGGCTACTGGGCTAAATTCATTCGATAGAACAAACAATCGGTTGATTACATTTTCCAATATCGTAACAAGCGATATTCACGATATTGGACCTCCCGTGTAGGCGATAATGTGCTCACCTTGTTTTGTAACAGCTGATTTATATAAAGCTCATTTGAGCAAATTAGTATCGCCTACACGGGCGGTTTTTTAAAATCAGCTGATACAATCATGTGGTATTAGCCAAAGATAGAGTGCTTTCATTAAACGGCTTTCCAAAACTGTACACATTTAAATGGGCCAAAATACTCAAAATTACTTCTTCTCCGATGAATAGCGGCTAAACTGATGATCGAATCTTAAATCTGAAGTAAAATCGTTAGTTGGAAATTAAATTTTCTACCAATGTTGTATTTAACATTTTTTGCCACCTCTCATTTCCGTGGAAAAATTGAAAAAGTGGAATTTTCCCCGCCCCAAAAATGCCCCAAAAAATCAAATATGTTAACTTTTGGTAATTTTAATGGGATTTTCTTGTCAAGAGCTCTAATTCAAGTATGCGGTCGAGGGGGGTTAGATTATGGGAAGTGCCTCATAGTTTATGTCAGTGAGTGAGTGAGTGAACCCGTATAGCTTTATATAAGTAGACTCGCTTCGCTCGCTGGGGGCTCCGCCCCCAGACCCCTGTGGGTGGCTTCGCCCCCAGGTAGTTTTCGGGTGCTTAGTTCCCGTGGCAGTGGCCCGGGTATCTAGCTAAAGTGATAGTGGTGTCATATTAAGGACCTAGAACCGATATTATACTACTACTTATACAAAAATAGACATATCAGCAGTTATTTAAATATGAGGGGGTTAAAATTGAAATAGTAGAGTTTGGAAATGTTTAAGGATATTTGAGGTTTCAAGGCACATGCATTCCTCACCCACTTACAAAATGCAATAACAAAAATACATAGTGACAAACAAATAACCGAGAAAATAACCTAAAATAATAATACACTTTCAATACAACACTATAGTATCAACAACAGAACTCAAATAAAACTAAATATAAACATATAAACCCAAACACGTATAACTACAAGCCATTACAACAAGCAGACAAACAAGCTACTTATACAAAAAAATAGACATATCAGCAGTTATTTAAAAATATGATAACCCCCAACCAATCATAAAAAACAACAGTACAAAGAAATAGAATTACAATGTATGTTTAAATTAGTCGTAGTAATTTGGGTTCCTATGAATCATGTTCGATAGGTCAATCCGTTCGGTCAGGTAGGTTGTTAAATCTACCTGTCTGCTTTTAATTGTGTTTTTACCTGAACTTTAATACAGGTTTAAAGTTGTGAATGTTCTTCTGGGCGCGAATTAATCTTTCGTTTCTGGGGGTTGTGCTCTCCTAGACCTCCCCTACCAACCCACTTCCCCAACCCCTAGATGCCTAGACCATTGTGAGAGGCTTCGCCCCTAGATCGATTGGTGTAAATCATAAAATCTGTTCACGTGATAAAAAAATGCAAAAACACCACAAAACCTTGAAAAAATTTTGAAATTTAAAAAATCTAGCGCTATCTAATGGTGAAGGATACGAGATACGACAAAAGTCAAAGTTTTAGATCGTCTAAATTCCTTGGCAAGTGGAGGTATTCCGTTTATCGATAGGACTATCCGTTCGTCCGTTAGAGCTAAAATAAAAAAGCACTATTTTGAACATATTCAAATTTTCCTCCATTTTTAATTTTTTTTATGTGGTTCTGATTAAAAATTATGCCTTTTTGCAATTTTTTCTGGAGGTTTTAATGGACAAGCTACATGTAGGCCTAATTCCACGTTTATAGCTTGTCTAGAATAACCTGAGTAAGTCGATAATGCAGTTTGTCATTTATGAAACAATTAGGGTTTTTAATTTTTTGAGGTGTTTACTTATTAAAACATGTTAGTTTATCGAGTGTTTCGTAAAGAGTAATGTATAAACATATTGAGTGCCAAATATCAATATACTATATATTTATTTAGTATATATTTATATACTAAATTAAAATGATAGGAAATTAAAAACCAAGAAAATAACCGTCGAAATTGCCTAAAATTTGAAAAATCTAGCGATACCTAAGGGTGAAGGGAGCGAGATACGACAAAATGTCATAGGAACAAAGTTGTAGACCTTGCAAAAACCGTGGCACGTGGTGGTGTCCGTTTTTCGATAGGTCAATCCGTTCGGCCGCTAGAGCTCAAAAACTGTAATTTTAAAATAAGCCTTTTTTGGGGGGGTTTAAATATTTTTTTGGGGGGGTTAAGATACAAAAACCGTCAGTTTTGGCGATTTTCCGTTGTAGATCGTCTAGAATACAGTGGCGTTCGCGAGAAGCTTTTATTTCAAGAATAATTCAATCACAATTGTGAGTTTTGATGCGATGAACTAAGAAATAAATAGTATGAGGCAAAATACAATCCTCCATGTATCATTTCATGGTAAAGAAATAATTTACATCCGTACAACAAATATATATTTTTTAAATGTGAAGTTTTCTAATTTGAAAATATTTAAATCATCACAACATAAACATAACAAATATGGTAGCTTAGTTCTGTTGTTAATGTTTCCTAAATAACAATGCTTTTAATCCTTTAAGTGGGCCTAAAATACAATAACATTAAGCAACAAGTTATGTTTTTTTCAGGCGTTTAAATTCTTTTACAAAAGGACTGCTGAATCACATAATACTGCAGACCCCTTCTGTGCATACCGCTTTTTCTCGTTTTTCCCTATGCTGTTGACTGTACCGTTTGACAACTTGTATTTTTAAATGGATTAGACTTCCATCAATAAAAGTTTTACAACAGTAACATATTATGTTTGTAGCGAATAAAAGTCATCTGTAACATATTTAACCTAATTTATGAAGGGTTTTTCCCACAAATTATGTAAAACAAAAACCAACCAATAGACCAACAAATCTACTTAATGTGCTAATTATTTGGTTTTAGTGTTTTAAATACTTTAAATTCATTAAATTTAAAATAAGTTTGTTTATATACTGATTCGTGAAGATAATATTCGTGTAGACATATTTTGTGCAAACTAAAACCAGAAATCAGTAAATAATGCTCTTATAGAAATAATGTAATTCAATCTTCAACAAATGAAATATAGAGTCCCTCAAGGATCTATCTTGGGCCAAATTCAAGTTACGACCTAAATACCCAAAAGATTCAAAGGCTTTTATTATACTGTATTAAGGGGTTTAAATAATCAAAACTAGTCGTATGCCTGATGCTGAATACTACGTGGCATGGTATGTATAACGTAAGTGCTTGTAAAGAAGTAAAACCCTACCCTGATATTGTAATATAAACTTTATAAGACGTTTAATGTATTTGGGTAACTACAAGCCTTCTGCAACAAATAGAGCATAGTTTATGAGGGTTTTTACCCTTGGCAGAGCGCAAAATTCAAAATATACCCAAAGAACACGAACAAACATAGAAAAGTTCAAAGGCTTTAATTTGTTTGGGTGTTTAAATGGTCAGATATGGGATTCTGACTGCTGCTACTTTTTTAATGTAATTTAATAAGACTGTGTGCCAAATATTAGGTCATTAAGTTCTCCATTAGAGTGACAAACTATAACCACGAATTAATCTTTAAAAATAGCTGAAATTTGAAAAAAATCTGGCGCTACCCAAGGGTGAAGGGGGCGAGATACTGCAAAAGGTCATAAAAACAAAGTTGTAGATCGACTGAAATCCTTGGCACGTGGTGGTCTGCTTTGTTTGTTAGGACTATTCCTTTGGCTGCTAGAGCTATATTAAAAATACATTACGTGAAGAAGTCGGTAAAGCAGATTGTTAAGTTATAAAACAATTAGGTTCTTTTAATTTGTTTGAGGGGTTTAATAGTAAAATATGATAGTTTAACTACCGCTTCTTGAAGATAAATGCGAAGATATTGTGTGCCAAATATTAAGCCTCAAGTAGTAAATGTAAGTGATAATAAAACCGTCATACAACCTTGAACAAAATGAAATACATAGTTCCTCAAGGGTACTTGCCTACAGAATTTTGAAAATATTATTACCCTCGAGACAAAACCTTAGGTTATATCGTAGTAGGGTAACTACCAATTCCTTAAAAATGCGTTAAAAATATATTGATTTAATAGAAAAATAGTTAAATTTGTATTACAGCAAAAGCTGCTTACTACATTCACTATAGTCCCGATAAGATTTTGGAATCTAAATAATGCATGTCAACAACGTAGTTTACGTAACTCTTAGATAAGTTTTATAACTAACTAAAAATTGTGTACAAATATAAATCAAAAAACGGGTAACGCATGAAACTGTCATGGCTACAAAAAGTACGTAATCAATTTGACAACAATTCATCACCGAAAGATTAAAGTTAGTTCGAATCATCAAAAGGGTGGTTAAAACAATGAGTTTTTTTACCAGTGAGAACCTAAAATTATATTTTTCGATGTTAAGGAATAAATAACAGGTTTATTAGTCGATGCAATTATGAGATCATGAAAGAATATTTAATTAAGTTTAAAATTATAAATATTTAATAGGGAAGACATTTATTGTGACTGGATTGCCACACAACTCTTATACGCAAAAACACATGTAGATTTTTGTAATTTGTAAAATTGAAATACATAATAATGCATGTCGGTAACGTAGTACAACATACCAATTGAGCTGCATACTGAATTACCGACATCAGCTAACCTCAAAAAACGAGAACTAAATTATTTATATTTATTTTTACGGAGTTTCAAATATGAAATTGTAAGTTTTAAAGATTTTCCTGGGGGTTTCAAGGTAAAAGCTACCTGCATGCCAAATTTCAGGTTTCTAGCTCCTCTAGAAGTGGTCTAGAATTCGGATACCTCAGTCAGTCAGTCAGTGAGTTACACATGCGGCTGTATATATTTTAGACTGTATATATTATAGATTTACACATAATAAAGCTATTTCGACCTCTGGTAAATGTTTTTTAATACAGATTTGAAGACAAAACATGTTATTAATAGGCTTATGGATATTTAAAAGGAATAACAATTTGTTAAAAAAACATTCCCAAGAAATCGATAACTACAGCCCCCCTCCCTAAAAAGCTTGGTATGCTACGTTTTGGTAATTGAATCAACAATTTTAGCTTTACGACTTAACTAGTCCATTATCAGGGTTTTGGTAATTGAATCAACAATTTTAGCTTTACGACTTAACTAGTCCATTATCAGAATGAGCGAAGGGATTCTTCTATCCACACTACAAACATTAAGGCGAATGGGCTTACCGAATATCCTGTTGTCATGAAGAGTACCGCAGCTAATGTAAAAACCTTGTAGTTCTAGCACAATTGATTGGCCTCCGAGCGTAAGAGTGATCTACTTCAATGTTAGGGTCTTGCTGTAAAGGTTAACAAATAGAGCTTTACTACTCCGTGACAGATAGGGGTGTAATGTTTCAAATCAAACAGAACTTTATAAACGATATATGACTCAGCCATTTCGACACATACAGATCACAGTAACTGACGTGCGACGACTCGGTATAAATATCAACTGTGGCAACATTGCGCCGCCGTCACTGTATGTTCTCATCAGCGGTGGTGGACTCCTATATCAACTGTGGCAACATTGCGCCGCCGTCACTGTATGTTCTCATCAGCGGTGATGGACTCCTATATCAACATTATTCCCTGCATCTCACCAATATAATGTACACACTTTCAAATGTTACTAGTGACACTAGTTACAGCACTAATCTATCATTGCAAATACCGTGTATTCGTTTCTTGTTAAGATTCTGCTGACTGTTTAACGCTAAATACAAAACACTTTTGTATATTCTGCTTGAGAAAAGAGTTTTTTTTTTGTATCTTTATACACAACGTAATATTTATTGTTATGGTACCGTATATAAAGTCTTTAAATTTTGGGCGTTTCGCAATTTGTCTCAATGAACTCTTGAGTGCAAAGTGAATTGAAATAAATCAAGCTTGCCATATGTTTATTGTGCAAATCTTTTTGATTCCTGAAAGTTTTGAACCCATAACTAAACCATACTATTTATTTATAAATACACTTTAGACTTGAATACACCTATAAAAATAAGTTTTGGATATCCACACTTTATACAAAATCAGGCTTAATAACAAACATTGTTTTAAATAACTAGCTTTAGTTTCGTAAATTTGGTATGAAACAAACAATCAAATGTTGGTTCTACATCTAAACCATTGATCTTTTTAAGCTAGACCACTCCTCTTTCACAATCAACAAGGAGGCTCTGAGTTTGCTCGAAACACCGCCACCTACAGCTGACCCGGCAGCTAATTGTGTTGGTTAACCTGTCTATTTGTGTGCACTGCTGTCGGTATGTGAGCAAGCCTGAGTACAGTAAAGGGCTCTTCACGTCGCACAACGAATTTTTTATCCCGGCTGTTCCAAGATAAATGTAATTATCAGGCAAATATGTGATGAGTAAGAACTTGACCTAGCATTATATATACATAAAGCCAAACCGTATCAGGGTCTTTTAAGAAAACTGTAAATCTTGTTAACTTTGTACTCGAATGAAAGGTCTCGGTAAGAAAATATAATATTTTAGCTGAAAAATCACAAAAGGTAATAAATAAAAACAAATATTGGAATTATACCAGCTGTGTAATTTTATTAGTGAATTTCTTTTGGAAAGTGAACTATTAGCATGACCCGCACGGTGAAACTTAAGCCCGGGACCACCATAGAAGTTCCTAACGTGACCCCCTGAACACGTTTTGGGGGGTCGTTCAAAATTTAATATATATATGTGTTTGCACTCTAGCGGTGGCATTTTTTGTCCGATTTACTTCAAATTTGGTAGGGACGTTCCTTTGTGTAATCAGTTGGACAAGTTCGTTTGGCAAAACAATCGGACAACTCCAAACCCCTTTTTTGGGGATTAATCTTTTAAATTTCGAGTTTTTGGGCCCGAAAAGGGTCAGAAAAGCCCCAGATGTAAAAGTAATGCATGTGATGAAAAGATGGGAATTAGTAAGGCGAAAGTTTTAAGCCCTCTCTCGTCATTCTAGCATACATATGTACTGAGTTATTAAAGAAAATGTGTTTCGACTAAACACAGTACGTTGTCTTATGGGGGTTTTACACTAGAAAAGCCTGTTATTCCTTTGTTATAGTTCTTTTATCAACTCACGCCTACTTTCAAGCCTGTCTGGATCTTCTCCTAACATTATAATGCGCAAAATTTTATTCCCAGCTTTGCAGGTAAATGAAACCAGGAGCATCAGAACAGCAAAAAAATCAGTGTTTTCAGATTTCAATAAAAATTGGAATAAATGTTTGTTTTTACACTGATTTTGAGTTTTAAAAGTTTTTATGTGGAAATTCACTTCCCTCACGTCAGCGTGCTGCGTGCGAACTCGTTTTACTATAAAACTGTATACAGGGGAACAAGCTAAGCTGTTGGACGAATCTAGTCTTTGTATAACGTTATTACTTCATGAATGGTTTTGGGGTTTCGATTAAACCCCACCCAAGGGCTTAAAATAATTTAACATGGTATACTCGCATTAAAAATCGTTGTGTCTTGGACCTGCTAAGCGGTTTAATTTGATTTTACAACTGAAGTTAGGGGCAGAAGGAGAACCCTTTATTTTGGTACAGCTACAGCTAGTTATTTAGAAGTTCAAATAAGTACATTAACAGTTTTATTTCTACTATATCAAAATAGTTCCGTTATAACCTAGTAAAACCATTGCTTTAAGATTTAAAAACGATATTCCCAGTGGTTATTTGTAAGTCTTCTATAGAGAGTTTGTAATGTATTGTAGTCATTTGTTGTATCAAAGTACAAAGTATCGTAGTAACCGTTTTATGGAGCATGAGCGGAAGTGTCTGAGAAGGTATCGGTGCCTTTAATGCGCTTATATCGGCAAATCCAATACAGAGAGCGGGTCTCAGGTTGATCTCTAAATCTCATATATTTGCTAAACATTTTTCAGACCATTGATCTGACGTGGCTTTTTATCTATAAACGGCTTTATTTTATTTACAGGTATTATGTTTGTAGGAAAAATTAACAGATTTATGGGTAAAAAAAATAGGAACAGAATCTATATGAGTGTAAAATAAATGTGTAAAATATTACATGTATTAAATAGGTACACCTCAGGATATCATTAATATTCCTCCGTTGTTTGGATAAAATAATTTATAATTATCCTGGTTCTTTTACTTTTTCTAGTAGGTATTTTAAATTGGTGTTTTAAAATTATACAAAAAAATATTTTTAAAGTTTTTAAAACAATAAAATATATCGAATTTTTTTTTATGTATATATACTAGTTGGAAATAACTAAAATAATTAAGCAATAAAAAAATGGTTTAATCGGCCTTCAAGTTTTATTTTATCTTCCATCTTTGGGCTATTGCAGACTTTTATATTACAAGACGTCTGCATTAGTCCAAAGGGAAGTCCAACTATTTAAACAAATATATTACTTTACTAAATCGGTTTAACGTATAGTACTAAACTATTAAAATTACTTTCTATAACTAAAGTAGAATTATTATAAGTATTTAAACCATAAAAAGCAATTAAACCGATGAGGGCGCAAATAAGCGATAAGACACGAGCTCTTGTTGAGTGAAGGCGAGTTATTTGTTATTCATAAGCAGTGACACGTTCTCAATATACTGAGGGAGGTGAATTGTGTAACCATTGTTAGTGAATTTCCTATGGAAAGTGAACTATTAGCATGACCCGCACGGTGAAACTTAAGCCCGGGACCACCATAGAAGTTCCTAACGTGACCCCCTGAACACGTTTTGGGGGATCGTTCAAAATTGTATATATTTATAAATATATATATGTAATATATATATATATATATATAGACATATATATATATATGTATATATGTATGCACTCTAGCGGTCTCATGTTTTGTCCGATTTACTTCAGATTTGGTAGGGACGTTTCTTTCTATAATCTGTTGGACAAGTTCGTTGGGAAAAACAATCGGAAAACTCTAAACCCCTTTTTTGGGGATTAATCTTTCAAATTCCGAGTTTTTGGACCCAAAAATGGTCAGAAAAGCCCCGGATGTGAAATTAACGCATGTTAAAAGATGGGAATTAGTGTGACGAAACTTTTAAGCCCCCTCTCGTTATTCTAGCTTAAATATTTACCGAGTTATTAAGGAAAATGTGTATCGACCAAACACAGTACGTTATCTTATGGGGATTTTACATTAGAAAAGCCTATTATTCATTTGTTGGTGTACTTTTATCATTCCCAACAACCTCACGCCTACTTTAAAGCCTAACTGGACTTTCTCCTAGCCTTATAATTTGCAAAATTGTATTCCTACCATTGCAGGTAAATAGAACCAGGAGCATCAGAACAGCCAAAAAATCAATATTTTCAGACTTGAATAAAAATTGGAATAAATGTATTTTTTTAACTGATTTTGAGTTTTTATAGTTTTTTATCTGGAAATTCACTTCCCTCACGTCAGCGTGCTGCGTGCAAACTCGTTGTATATTATATTAATAAAACTACGTGACAATTTTAATTTATATTTAGGTCTAGTATAGTTCGATAAAATTCGTTGCCAATTATTTAAGTCTAGTCGCTACAATACCCGGTTTGACCGGGCAATTCTTGTGCTACATTCTGTGGTTAACCTTATAAACGGTTCGTACAACATATCAAAATATATTTACACTTACACTTTACTTACATACAAGTCGGGAAACGTATATGTAAGATGGTACGAGGCGATAGATTTTGATCAGTCACACCGGTCATAATCGGGCCCAATAAATGAAAAAAGGTTACTGTAAAATATGTTGCAGTTTTAATATTATATTCGGACTAAGGGAAAATTTTTAATTACTATCGTTGAAAAAACACTCGGACAATGGCAAAAAAGGCCGCTTTCACCATGTTTTGTTCTCGTTACAGTTTAATTGTCCCGCGAACGGAGGCCGCTTACACTAATTACTTTGCTTTTACATTAACCTGTTGGGTGTAATTAGTTTTAATTGTTATTTGCTTTCCGTGTTTCCATTAAGATGCGCTCATTATAAACATAAATCGAAAACTCCTTTAGTAGAACCATCGGTGGACTCGGGGATCTTAAGTATTAAAAGTAGTCAATTAATATTTTACAATCTAAAAGCGCGGATTTTGGTGCGGTATATTACCATCATTACAAATTTAATTTACGACCTTTCCGTAGTAATAATAAGATACTAATTGACCTTCTTTAAAATTCACTCTCGAGGCTCAGTTAATTTACGAAAAACATTTATTTGTTGAAGTAGAAACCCTTACTTTATGTTATTTTATACCGAAAAAATATATAGTTATCGTTATTTTAAACTTCACTCAAAAATTTCCGAAATCGAGTACAATTTGCAAATAAAGCAAAACAAAAATACGCACATAAGATTTAGATGGTATAGTTGTAAAATATCGATGCAATATTGTCTTTGGGTAACCTACTCTGTACAGTTACTGAACAAAATGCTCGTTCTATATGGCGATTTAACAAAATGTAAAACGTATTTATTGAAATATTGTCCAATAATTACACTCTTAAAATCACATCTTGTATTGATGCATCTTATTGTTTTCCCAATTAACAAGATTAATAGTGGCATAAGTACGCTCTATTGGTAATAAAAATTAATCGAGGGAACGAGTTTTGATATAAAACAAACATATACACCTGACTTTAAAGAACCAGCGAACCAAATGTACAGCCATAGCTTTCGGTATTTGACTCCGAATTAGATTTTATTTACGGGATAAAATAAGCGGGTTTCCCCGAGGGTCCTTTTCACTACTAAATATTTACTGCCAAAGACGACCTCGAGGATTGAAACACGATGGATTGTATTACAATTTTTTTCTCATTCCTGGTTCATTAGAACGTCCATAAGGACGTTCTACTTCTAACACTTGTTTGTTATTGAGTTATTTCACTTTCTGCCAGTAATATAAGCAGTTAAATGGTGATAAACACAAATCAAGGCTACTTTTACTATATTGAGTAAATTGCACTTCTTGAGCTGGCTTAAAACGATTGCGTTATAAATATTAATAAAGCGCATTTAAGGCGACGGTAAAGGTTTTCATTGCTCCTTAATAAGCAAGCCTATAATTATCATATATGTTTAATAGGCCTTGTATGATTTCTCTCAACAGATTATGAATTGTCTTCAGTGAAAAGCCATAACATCAATTCAACAAAGTAAATTTATAATTAAAACTAAAATTAATGTATATTTATTACTTAATTTATAACTACCTCTAGCGATTCCTGTTTCACTTGGAACACACGTATGTTTATTACAATCACCTGCCCCAATAGAATCATCGTCTGCCATAGATAAACTTTGAAACCTTTAAGGCCATTAAGGCGTAGCCCTGAAAGATTTTCGAGAATTTTCTGAATTTTGGCACATGTAAGACTCTTAATGAATATTTGTATAAGCTATATAGACGTTTTTTGTCATGATTTTAAACTCCTTCAATTATGTTAATGCGGATATTCTATTTGGTTACGTGTGTTCAAATTCAGTTTATTAAATATAGATGATAAATAATATATAAACGGAGGCCTTATACCTGTTAATTGATCATCAGTAAACGCATTTTTAAATAAACAATTTTGATTACAGGTGGAATATTAATGTTACGAAACAGTGAAACGTAATTTAGGAATTGCATTAGGCATTAGGTCAATTAATTTTGAAACCTAATGCACTTGGATGTGGAGAACATTTGCTTTTATTTAAACTGTCCATTGATCATGCATTTTTTACTGCAAACAAACATTATATTTTATGGTTATACCATTAGATGACCATTGTTTTAATGTAAATTGCTATTGTTTGTTATTATTTTCATATGAAACACGTTACTAATAAATGTACACGGTTTATTTCAAAAACAGATTAGTATTCATCCTAAACGCATCAACCTCAATTTGTAACGGTATTCCAATGCATAAATAACAAGTTAAGTTTGACATATTATTTTGAATAAATTAACTAATAATATACATCACTTGACATGTATGTTATAAATGTTAAACTGCTCGTTAATTCTAATTGTGGATAAATGCAATTAACACCAACCGTTTCCTTCACAAAACACAAAATACCTTCACTTACTTATAAAGGCGAGATAATTAACTCGCACATTAATCAAAGCCGTTTCAGTGATTTCCTAACGCAAATCGCTATACTGCCATTCAATTATAATACAGTTTGTACAGCCTGGAAGTAGTCGGGAAAAATAATTGTTACATTGTGAATAATAGCATTAACTATAGATACTGAAGTATCTATAGTCAATGATAAAAGCTTTGGGTAACGTCATTGGTTCTTGTGGCTTGAATATACTAATGGTATCGTCTAACCTTCTGTTTTTGTTTTATTAGCTATACTATTTACTGACAACTAAATCAATATCAATGTTTAAATTTCACACCTAAGTATATTGCAATAATCTACATTGAATACAGTTAATCATTTAATTCGTTTTAAAGTTTAAATTGTTGTTTGCACGTTAAGGACATGTTAAAACCAAAACATGGACAAAATCAAAAATTGGGCTCCGTTGGGTTCTTTGCTATCTATTTTCTTTGAATGTTTCAAGTTTCAGCACTCTAAAGTCGTATGAAAGCTTCAGACACCACCGCAAATGCACAAACCTATAATTTTTCCTTGACCCTCTTATACAGTGTGTTCAGAAAGGGTCATTACAAACTTCGGGGGCTGGTATTACTTATCAGTTTCAACAAAAACATTATAAATGTAAGTCGAACAATTTTCCGTTTAGCCGCTAGCCGCCATTTTGTATTTTTTACAAAAAAATCTCCAGAACTATTTAAGCAACAGAAACTAAACTTTGCACGTAATGTACGTTAAATAATCAAAGAAGCAGATAAAAAAATATGATTAAGTTATTTGAAATATTTTTTTAATGGTGCCCATTTTAATATTTTAACTAGAGACCGCCCAATGATCAAAATTCGACCAAATATTTGAAAAAAGTTAAAAATCTAGTGGGTTCTGTTGCGCTCATATCTCTCTCTCTCTCTCTCTGTCTCCCTCCCCTACCCGAACCCACAGGTAATTTTTTTAATGTGGAGTTAAAACGGATATCAGAAAGGCGTTACCACTCCAGTAGTCAGTAGCCTTTTTATTTATGACTAAAACCTCTCCACCTCTTCCGCTCCCCGCCTTTCATACTCACCCCCTCACAAACAGGTCTGATGATTTTTTTCATGTGGAGTTAAAACGGAAGGATTTTACCATTCCAGTAATCGGTGGCCTTTTTAATTATGCCTGAAACCTCTCCATCTGATCCTCTCCCCAACCCCCATCCTGTCCACATCCCTCATCTTCCCCCCTCACAAACAGGTTTACTTTTATTATGAGTAGTTCAAACGGATAGCAGAAGGGCGTTACCATTCCAGTAGTCAGTAGCCCTTTTAATTATTCCTGAATCCTCTCTACCTCATCCTTACCATGTCCCTCACCCTTCTCCCCTCACAAACATGTTTAATTTGTTTTCGTGTGGAGTTTAAACGGATAAGAGAAGGGTGTTGCCATTCCAGTAGTCAGTAAAATGTTTTATTTATGAATTTTGCTGTTGTTCTAAATATTTATTTTAATAACGCAGCTGTTGATTAATGAAATGAAAAGTATAAACAAATACCAAAAGCAGAACGCATGTTCTCATAAGGATAACATTTAAACTTTGAAAGCCAAAAGGGCATAGCCGAACACGTCCAAACGCAAAACTATTTACATTCGACACATCTCCTAATAGTACTAAGTAAGTTTGCCAAGTTTCATAATTCTACGATGCCGCATATCCGAGAAATCGATACCACAAAAATTCTCTTAGCCGATTAATATATAGATAGATGTCAAATAACAAACAAGCCATTTTGAAAATATTTAAAACAACTTCATGGTATTTTTTTCTTCTTTTGTTATTTAACGTACGTGAAAAGTTTAGTTTATTTTGCTTAAATAGTTCTCGAGGCATTAATTTTGGTTGTAAAAAATGCTAAATGGCGGCTAGCGGCTAAACGGAAAATTGTTCAACCTATGTGTTTATATCAATTTTTTGGTTCAAATTGATAAGTACTACTAGCCCCCAAAGTTTGTAATGACCCTTTCTGAACACCCGGTATATTACGATTACTATATACCTATATAAAAAATACCATATAACTAGCTTATATTCCCAACTTATACCTATAACACACGGATCAAAGCGTACATCCGTAAAATGTACCGTCCTCCCGCCAAATTTGGAATTAATACCACATATTATTTATATAATAATTGACCCTGAAGTAAAACGCTATTCGGCGTTATAAATATCATATTAAAGTTGTACCGAGGCTGATGTGGATTTAGCGGAATAATGAGGTATTGTTCATTTAAACAGCGGCATTAAAACAGGGACCAATTAGTAATTGAAATGTATCGCTTCGGGCTGCCCGTGTTTGTGAATGTTTGTGCATGTTTGTTAAAACCGCCTTTACCGGTCTTGGGTTTTACTCGATCTACCATTCCTCTTTAAAACGCATTGTTGCTAATGTACAGTTTTTTAGAATAAATTGATAATTATTTTTGGTTATTGTTGTTAAATTAACGTTTTGTAAACATTAGAGTTAAGAGATTATAAACTCTTTGAAATGAGTAATTTACATTTGTCAAATATGAAGATTTTACAGTTTTCTTTTACAATCGGAATTATTATAATTTGTATAGTGCAGGAAAAATGCTTTACACACCCCTATACATATAATTATAACACATTTGACCAAACTCTATGGATATAAATTTTGTATGGTGGTCTTAAGGTCAAGCCTCACCGTGTGGGTCATACTGACAGCTTATGCATGTATACATTAGAAATTCTGTAATACAATTGCTGGATCAATTAAACAATTTTATATTTGCCCTATAGTGTTTTAACCATGAACACTTAAAAAGAATAATGGATATTTAATGGAGGATTATATGGGAAATTATAGGGGTTCCTCAAGAATCTTATTAGGGACTGTAATTACATACACAACAAAAAGTGCGTTTTAATTTTCAGGACTCGTTTGTAAAATCGTTTTTCATCCCATTTAGATTTATTATTTTAGTGTTCCTAGTTCCTGAGAAAGATAATACCTGTTCTGATCCTGGCGTGATACACATTTAGCGGATTAGCCGTGAAAACATTCTGAATTAATCAATTATCTCTACTTGGCAACAACCTGCACTAACTGTCGAAAAACAGAACAAAGAATGTGATTATACTAGGCTATTTTATAGATTCAAAAAGCATGGATAAGAAGATTAAATAGAGTACGAGTATATCAACTCGAGAAAGTATATTATTCACTCTGCTTTTTTAACCGATTGTGAACGCGTCAAGCGCTTATCAAGCCAAGATAAATCGCCGAGACGGCGGCAACAAAGGGCTGCTCTTATCAGTGTTTTGTTCTCGTCTCGGTTTAATTGTTCGGAGAGTCTCGGGTGGGGGAGGGGTGTGCCCATTTACACTAATTACTCGGTTTTACATTTACCTGTTTTTAGTAATTAATATTCATTGTAATGGTTTTTTCGTGCTCCCCATTTATATTTGTTCATTACCTTTGGTATTTTAGTAAAATTACGTACCGACATATTTTAAATTTTAAAAAATTAGTTATTTAGTGTTAGTTTTTTAATAACAGTTCGTCTTTTAATTAACTGACTACCAAGGCATATTTATTTTTGTGTAATGTTCCCTCTAGTTCGCTATATGAAAACATGTTATCCAGATATTGAAGGTCGCCTTGCTATCCGGTTGGAAGGGGTTGGAATCGGATAAAGCGGGCCGTTCTTCGTAACAGAGATTGACAGGGAGAGCGGGCGGTGGCGGATCAACGGTGAGTCCATTATCTGCCACCCTAGTCCATTAGCTGTGTACATGTGTTGACGCTAGCGGGCCTGCGTGAAACTTTTATGGCATTGAATATAACCTTACTCTTTTCAATCCCTTTTAAAAACTGAATCGACTCAAAAGACACGTATACTGTAGGTCTTAAATTGGTTCTATTTTAATTTCTTCTTCTGAATTTTGGTGTAAAAATAATAAATAAATTCCAAAGAAGCTGTAATACTTTTTTCTTGTTACTATACGTTTAGCCAAAGTTTAACCATGTTTACACCAAATTTAACTTTAGAGAATTACACGTACTATTAGCTAAGACGCTGGTAAATGTTGTCTAACCGCTAGTCAAATGCAAACTTACGATATGGAAAAATCATGAATTAATTGCGTTAAAAGTGGGAATACTTTATTATGAAGAATTGTTAATCGAGATGTTAATTACTAGTGCCGAAGTTAACAAGATTGTATTTCGTTAATACAACTGTTTTAGCTGATTTCAAAGTAAAAATATCTCCCTCTTCTTCGATGTCATAATTTGTTTGATGATAATTAATTCCTAAAAAAATCAGTAGCTACTTTTTTCTGTTGTATTTTTTACAATTTGTATTACAAGCCTAAAAACTCATACGAAATATTGAAGGGATAGGCCTACTATTGTCAGAGAAAAGTAGTAATAGTAAAAACTTGTGATCCTATACTGGTTTACTAAAGTTTATTAACTGGTCCTTTGATGATTCACTATGTTCTTAATATTAAATAAATAAATAATAGTCTCCAATAGTTTAATTAGTTTATGAGTTAATATTTGTCATTAATAACAGATTCAAACGTTGCCTCCATAAACTTTGTATAATATAGCCCTCACGATTTCTTGCTTTCAAATCGTCCTGATCCAACGCCACCGCGACGCCGACGTCACAACGTGGGTGTTGCAGATAATAGAGTCGCCTGTTGATTCTCGCCGGGTGTTTGTCAATTTCCATCACAGAGTGCGCCACCGCTGTCCCGCGTCATCCGGTTACTGGCCACAATCGAATAACACAACCGGATCATCGAATTTCACCATCTAAACCGATTTAGATACATGTACGGGTGACACGTTTGCCAATATTTGACCAATCCATTTAGACTATTCGATTATTTTGTTTTCCATTTTTGTCAGGAACAGAATTGTGAAATATTTTATGCGGTGTTTTCCCTCTATTTTTAAAATTTTGAAACGTGACGTCACGACTTAGTAATACGATTTTCATTTATACACATTTATTGACTCGTATGTTTATCTATGAAAAGAGGTATTTTTGATTGTTTTTAGTCTAACTATCAATCAGTTTGTTTCCTCTTAACAATTACTGGAAATAAAATTATATACTCTAAAAGGTTTCCACAAAGATAAACTTTGACCAACTAGACGGCATTAACTCTCAAAGGTTATTTGCCACGGTCGCTTGAGGGTATAATTAATTTTAACATTCAAGTCTTTTTGTGTTTTTTTACCTGTTTCTTTTAGTCTACTTTCCTTTGGTTGCAGTTTCGTCGTGTTTAAAATATGTAATGACTTGTGGGTTTATGCTAGATTTCATGGATCGATTTCAAGATAGGTTTTTTAGCGTGATTGGTTATCGGGTTCATTAAACAGCGCTCGCTCAATGACTTACGTTAAATGCGCCTCCAAACGTGTGCTGAGGATTGAACCCGAACCTCATCTCACCATAAAACGTCGGATATAAGACTCAAAACTACAGATTACTCCTACCAACGTTTTTTTTCTCCAAACGCCTCAGACCGGTAAGAAATTGAGACAAAAACGGAGAGCGACTATAAAATATGACAATATATATTTCTGACCTCCTCGCCTAAAATCATCATGTAATTCAATCTGTCTTTAAATCGCCTACACACCGCACTGTAAACTTGCCAGAAACAAATAACAGGGTTTATACCACTCCTTGAGATCCTGGAAAAACTAAAGTAGTCGGAGAATGTTAAACCTTGAAAGAATCATAGAATAGTCAGGGAATTTAAATTTAAACAACAAAAAACTGAAAATCAACATACGATTTCCTTGATGTTTGTACATATAAGATTTTACCAAAAATGAGGTAAAACTCATTGGAACTCAAGTCATTTGTTAAAACTAAGTAAAAGTACTCGTATTACTTCATAGGTTGATATTTATACCTGAAATGTACCGTTAAAGCAACTGGTAAACTTGGAAATTCAGAGAGTTTTAAGCTGAGGCTTTTGTAAATATTGCCAGCAAGTGTCAATAGCTCAAAATATTTATGTGAAGACTGCTCCGTCAAAGGATTTTCTAAAACATTGTACTACATTAATATTATGTGTTCAGAGTTAACAACACTTTCTGTGTAAATACGTTCAAGCGATAGGAAAATAAACAGTATTGCCGCAATGTTTGTGTGTACATGTGGTCAGCTCTGTTAATGCATTTCATAGGATACGATAAACGAGTTCGCACGCAGCACGCTGACGTGAGGGAAGTGAATTTCCATATAACAACTTTTAAAACTCAAAATCAAAGTAAAAACATACATGTATTCCAAGTTTTATTGAAATCTGAAAACACTGATTCTTTGGCTGTTCTGATGCTCCTGGTTTCATTTACCTGCAAGGTTGGGAATACAATTTTGCGTATTATAATGTTAGGAGAAGGTCCATTCAGGCTTGAAAGTAGGCGTGAGGTTGCTGGGGATGATAAAAGTACTCTAACAAAGGAGTAGCAGGCTTTTCTAGAGTAAATCCCCCATAAGACAACGTACTGTGTTTGGTCGAAACACATTTTCTTTAATAACTCGGTAATTATTTATGCTAGAATGACGAGAGAGGGCTTAAAACTTTTTCCTCACTAATTTCCATCTTATTATGTGCATTAACTTTACATACTGGGCTCTTCTGACCCTTTTTGGGCCCAAAAACTCGAAATTTGAAAGATTGATCCCCAAAAAAGGGGTTTGGGGTTTTCCGATTGTTTTGCCCAACGAACTTGTCCAACTGATTACAGAAAGAAACGTCCCTACCAAATTTGAAGTTAATCGGACAAAAAATGCGACCGCTAGAGTGCAAACGTATATATATTGTGAATTTCCTATAGAAAAGTGAACTATTAGCATGACCCGCACGGTGAGACTTAAGCCCGAGACCACCATAGAAGTTCCTATCGTGACCCCCTGAACACGTTTTGAGGGGTCGCTAAAAACGTATATATATATGTGTATTCGCACTCTAGCGGTCGCAATTTTTGTCCGATTTACTTCAAATTTGGTAGAGACTCTCATTTTTATAATCAGTTGGACACGTTCGTTGGGCAAAACAATCGAAAAACTCTAACCCCCTTTTTTAGGGATTTTAAGTTTTCAAATTTCGAGTTTTTGGGCCTAAAAAGGATCAGAAAAGCCCCAAATGTACACTTATTGCACATTAAATTATTGTACGTAAAAACCAAAGATTTTAAGCCCTCTCTCATCATTCTAGCTCAAGTACTTACCGAGTTATTAAAGAAAATGTTAGTAGTCAAAATACAGTACGTTGTCTTATGGGTATTTTACACTGGAAAAGGCTGTTTTCATATCTTAATATCGTTTTTACACCCCCAATACCCCTTTACCAACTTGTTATCCCGACTATACCCCCTTTTAACTGTACAACATTGGCATCCTATTAGTGAATTTAAATATAACCAGGAGCATCAAAACAGACAAAAAATAAAATGTTTCCATTTTCAACAAAATATAACCAGTATTGGTTTAAACCCTTTATTTGATCTTTTTAAGGTTTTAATGCGGAAATTCACTTCCCTCACGTCAGCGTGCTGCGTGCGATCTCGTTATTCATTAAAACCAGCCACTCAAACATGTCTTTTAACAAGTTAGTAGTGTGGGTTTGCCGGTTTTGGACCGGAAGTGACGTCATCCGGTCACGTGACCGGATGCGCTGAGTCATGAAAGACGTCATCTGAGGCTGAGCCAGTGACGTAGGCGGTTTTGTGACGTAATGAGGTAAAGTTCAAGGTCACGGGGAGGGTGTTTTAAAAAAGTACTACCTCGCACGCGTAAAATCCGATTGTGATTCGATAGTTAATCGATAATAAATATCGAATGAAAATAATCGAATGAAACAATCGAATGATACGAATGCGACGTAGTACTATTACAAAAACAACTTTATTTTATTAACAATGTTTGTTCTTAATTACAATACGAAGCTTCCGCCGATGTTGGTTAAAATCGAAGTTGATGATGCCGACGAGTCGCGATCATCGTGTTTTTTCCTGATGAAAGAAGGTAGATACTTCGATCCCTGTGCAGAGTCCATGTTGTTTTTTGTTGCGTAAAGTTCCAAAGATAAATCGTAACCGGACGCAATGAGAAGTCTTAACTCTTCATTAAAAACCTCGAGGTCTTGGAAAGTCGCCAGATGAATAGAGTCATAATGAATACACCTAATTTTGATGGACATTTCAACAGAGAGCTCGATGTACACTGGTCAAGAGCTGGAGGTGTACTGAATATTCGCTAGCTAGCGTTTTGGTATCAAACCAAATTGTGGGGGCAAAAGTGTGGTGGGGCGGAGCAGATGGCAGGCGACAGGTGGTGCGAGGCAGATGGTTGCTACTACATCCACCATCATTAGTCAAACCCTATTAGAGATGACATTATTGCTTCTGCATCAGAAGATATTGTGCTATAAACTTCATGTACTTGTATTTCATCATTTGTATTGTCAGCTTGCTCAATATTAAAAGAAGAACATGTGGAAGAAACCGTAGTGCCTTGTATTGGCGAATCCATGTGAACTATGCAAGAGCCGCAGGTATACTGAAGTGATACAAGCATGTAGGATAGACACTCGTCTTTACCCCCCACCACACCAGTTTCCCCCACCAAGTTGTCACATCGCACAATAACTACGGGACATGCATTAGTTAGAGTCTAGCTCTGACTCTGTGAGGATCGGAGCTCCGTAACTAAAAACATTAACAATTCTTGCTCGACACTGTTTTTACGCAATCATAACAGTCACTGTGATCTAATTTATTGCATGTACTCATATGATGCATCTTGCGTAGCAGACAACTTGCTAAGAATGTTTCAGCCTGGAGTATTCTACGGTAGATTTCTTGGAAACCGAGACGTTAAATGACAGAAACACTATATATAAATTTTCCAACATCTTAACAATACTTTGATTTCAATATTTTCCTTACCCCACAGTAATTTCCCAAGTTATACCGAACTTATATAAACGCTTTTAATATAACTTTCTATCGCCAATGAATATAAGCTTGAAAATGACGTCAAGAAGAGTCTTTAGGAGATAATAGTGACAAATAATCAGTCTTAATATATTTCTGGTGTTAAATTTACATGAATAATTAAGTTTAAATATATAGTGGTTATTGTTCGGGTTTAAATACAAATTTTGTGACATATTTATTTGAATTACGTTTTATAACATTTTGCAATGCTCAAACAACCGTCCAAAACACTGTTATAACTTCATAAAAACGCTTAATGTTAGTCTGATCTACCTCCGAGTCGGCGTATCGGATAGCTAATTTTGATTACAATATGAATATATAAAAACCTCACAACCCTCCGATACAATTTTTTAATCAGTGTACTGGGCTTCGGATAGCCAAAGGCGCTATGTCCCGCGGCGCGCCGCGCCGCCGCGCCGGTGCCGCGCCTGGCATAGTTACTTTAAAAATATATTTCAAATAAAATAAAAAACTAGCCCGGAAGTATGCTTTTCTTCCCAGCCTTATTTTATTTTAGTGTTAGACCTTTTTTATACTGTAATGTGGTTTCTTATGTTAAATATATGTTCGAAATATATATATATATATATATATATATATATATATTTTGTTTATTATTATCCTTCTGATATGGGTGAAATCCTTGTTTGCTGAAATCGTATATCACACCCAATGTAAACTGAACTTCAGACATTACCTTACAATTATATCAAATTTCAAACAGGCATTACAGTAATATTATTAATGAAGGTCTGCATACATATAAGGTGAGATAACAACTGAATAATACTGTAATTTCTTTGGGTAAATGAACATTAACTAATGTCTTAAAACTATTTGGACTAAGTTATTTAATACCCTTGCTTGTCTTCTCTATTAGCAAGTGAAACTTCGAGGATATTACAAACCTATAACAAAAATTTCTTCATTAGAACTTTTCTCATTACATAAAACACAATACATGTCATTTTCTGTGCAATGGATTAAGCTATATATTTACTTTTAATTTAAATTTTCGAATAAATAAACACTATCTATCTACCGCATTAATAAAGCGCAATTTAATCCACAAATATTATATACCTTTTCGAAGGTGTATAATAACCAAGCTCATTTTTTTTATACCCCAAAACAATTATGAATGTTTAATCAGGTGAAAGAGAACGCAGGTAAAACTAACTGTACCCTTGGGTATTAGTCTTTAATACAAATCCTATACCCTAAAGGTCACTCAAGATTATAGCCAAGGTTAAGGGCAAGGTCGCTTGCATATCCAGTTAGAAAGTGGCTACACAACGTGAACTGCACACAAACTCGAGACTAACAAGTCCCCTGCCTGGTTAAAGAGGTACAGTATATGAATGTAACCGTTAACGTAGATTACGAGACTTGTGTGTACAGAGAGAGACAAAAAAAAAACACTTCCCCCTCGGGACTTAGACATCTTTCGAAGTAGAGCTGGATAAAATTGGAGAGAGAGCGAGTGCTTTGGAAGAAGTCACCCGACCTTGAATTAATAACCTACTGTGAACCGCACAAAGATTTAAGGTTGTAAGCTGAATTTATCCTTTGATAATCTACGGTGAACCACACAAAGATATAACAGTTGTAAACTGAATTATTAGACGTTCAAAATAAATACTACAAGGTATATGAATCTAACTGATAATGTAGATTGCGAGACCTGTGTGTACAACTACTTAGACATCTTTCGAAGTAGAGCAGAATGATATGTAGATATGGTTTACTTGAAGTTGACTTTGATATTTGTATACAAAAAATCTTACAATATTTTACCGAATGAAAATTGTATATATATATATATATATATATATATATATATGTATGTATACAATTCGATAAGTTAATTTTTTACGGAATGTGAATTTTTAAAATTAATGTCACAACTCCATATTCATTTTATATAATGCAATGTTGAATTAAGACGATTCGATCTAACCTCAATTTATATCTGCCATTTTTAAAATGTTGTTCAATTATATAAGTCAATTATTTTATAAATATCTCAAAATGATTGCGACAAGTTAAAGTATTCCATTTATTTTATTATTTACACTACGTAAACGAGACATCTCAATTTTGTAATTACAATCCATAAACATCTTGAAAATGCCTTGAATCTATAAACTAATAACTACAAGTAATTAAGGAACCTCTTCCCAGTACAATAATCGGGAATAAAATAACGAACAAAAATAACTTTAATATTTTCAGTAAATCATGTAGATAAGCACTATAGATAGATCCTTATTGTCTTATCTTCAAAATCACTTTACCTAGGTTAATAATTCAAAATACCATATTATTTTTTTTTTAAGCTCTATAACATAGTCAAAACCAAAGTTAAGTGTTTTAAAAATTTTAGGGTGAAAAATGCAAAAAACTGATTTTTTGAAAATTTAAAACCCTCCATAACCCCCCCCCCCCCTTCCCATGGTCCGATTTTTCTGGTTTTCGAACTTAAAGTCATAAATGTTAGTTGATAAGCTGGCTGTCGGACCAGCATTTAGTCGAGAAAAAATATTTCAGAGAATAAATCAAGTTAATAAAACAAAACAAAAATGCACATTGCTCTCTGAAGACTAATAAAAAAAAAAAAATAAATATAGCGAGATGGTTTTGGAATAAGTCTTCTAAGAGTCTCAACTCTATTTTTACACACACATAAATATTACAAAATTCACAAACAATCATCTTTCATACAAAAAATTAAAACCAGGCTGATCCATTAAAACGAATTTTTGAGCAGAAAAAATTAAATAAATAAGACCCCTAAGACATAATGTCCGTTTAGAGGTTCCTTTACATAAAAATATATATATATCTTAGTTCAGAATACCATAACCGGAACGAAGCGGCACTTAAGCTTACACGTAGAAGGTCCAATAAAATGTACACATTGTCATGACACGGAATGCACCACCAAACAAATTGTAAGTCCTTGCTTAC
This sequence comes from Allygus modestus, assembly GCA_963675035.1. Lineage (NCBI taxonomy): Eukaryota > Metazoa > Arthropoda > Insecta > Hemiptera > Cicadellidae > Allygus > Allygus modestus. The sequence continues at coordinate 31,299,240 of OY776115.1, read as the reverse complement.
AAATTTGTTTGTTTGCTACGTCTGGTCATAAATTGTATTGAATATTCCTATAATTTCTCTATGAAATCTATTCGCTCTACATCTATTAATGATTATTTTTGTGTTGGTCACAAAAAACAACGAAAATTAAAGTACCGGTTATCCTGTATATAATAAATAGTATTTTTATAAATGGGGTAAAAGATACTTGGGATAAATAATATAATAAAATACACATTTTACTATCGTTTACATTTTAAAATCATTTCTTTGTAATTCGTAAATTAAGGGATTGTACAACCTTCTAAAAGTGTGCCGACTTTGCGAAAGATGTTTTAGAAGAGCTACACAACATAATTATTTTAGTTACAACAAAAGGTACCTAAATTAAATATGAATAGAGATAGAGAATCCCAACCTGTACTAGCGTTCAACAAAACGAGTGGGAGAGTTAATTACCTAGTAGAATGCAACCGGTGCGCAACCCATTAAATCAAGCTGTCAAGGGAACGCCCCGCGCCAGCTGTTACACGCGAAATTAAAAACCTCACTAAATCAGCCGAATTTTGTTTTTATGTCTAGAGCTGCATTACACAACAAAATATCCAACCAAATTACCCTGTGTCGGGAAAATTACCCACGCCCTCCCGCGGCCATATAAGCGAGTGCTCCGGACAGTTCCTTACCAGTCGTCGATCTAAGTCGAGACTGCTCCCATGCAAGTGACCTGCGTATTAAAGTGCGAGGACAATTGCAGTAGCGGGGTAATGCGGGGGGAGGGCGCCCCCCTCGTAAGATCTCGCTACCTGGGTTCTCTTTCTCTCTCTTTTCCTTCTCTTTCACTCTGTCTTTTCCTGCATGTTATATTGCTGCTTTATTAGTCCGGCTATAGTAGTTAGTTTCTTGCATGCTAGGGTCGTTGCTTTTGCTTTCAGCTTTTGTATTTAAAATCTTCCGCATGTCTTTGCTTTTCTTAACTGTATTGTAGTATGCTGATAAAAGCGAAATTAAAACCTCATCAAACTCAGCCGAGGTAATTTCGCGTCTCCTATATAAGCGAACCATGCAGTAACTGACATCAGTTGCTTGCTGTACAGTGGAGTGTTAACATGGTACCATCTCCACTATTCAGTGCAACTGTCTAGTTGTTCTTTTTATAAGAACAACTGGAGAAATAAGGGGTTAATACTAAGTATGCGCACACTTTTTATTAATCCCTTATACTTTTGCATGTTGCATGTTGTATGTTTGGTTGAACTTTGCTTGCTTGTTTTCTTATTTTGTATTGTAGATAGTACTAACTCCTTTCTTTAAATTACTTTAAAGTTTGGCTAGGTTATTTATAATTTTTTTTTTAATTTATTAACATCTTACACACACACACACACACACACACACACACACACACACACATATTAATGACACCCTTCAACTCCATCTCCTTTCCTTGCGAGTACGGCAAGAAAACCGGCTCTCCTTAGCTTTTAAGAGTACGGCCAGCAAACCGGCTCTTGCTTTGCAGTGTTTACGGCCCGCAAACCGATCACTGCACCTTCTTTGCATACCGGATGGGGTTTCGCATTTCCCCGGTTTTCGCTAAACCTCAGTGAGAGGGGTCCTAAGGCTCCTCACTGACTCCTTTATTTTAGATTAGTACAATTTACATTTATAACTCTTGTTAATTGAAATTAATTATTCATCATACAAATATGTAAGATACCCTTTAACTCCATCTCCTTTCCTTGCGAGTACGGCAAGAAAACCGGCTCTCCTTAGCTTTTAAGAGTACGGCCTGTGACGCATAGCGTCACGCTATTTTATATAGTACGCGAAACTCCGTCGCGGAGCCACTGCCTGGAGCATTTCGCCTGTCGCGCCGTTGACAGACCGAACAACTTTTTTCCGTCTTGTCAACGAAATCCAGCTTAGCGGCGCCCTTCCCCCTTCCTCATCCAACCGTCACCCACCACGGACGTGTTCAACCTCAACTCTCCAAATTGGCACAACCGATAAGTTTTATTTTAAGCATAGGGCAATTTAGAAACAGTATGGCTGGCTAAACAGTTTATTAAGGGGAAACCCTTAAGGTTCGCCCCGATACAGGAATGTAGGAACAAATAGTAGTGTTCGGGCTTGGCCCGAACACTTTGCAACAGGTTAAATTTTCAGCATGTTTGACATAATTAATCAGACTCCCCAGAGGATTATCCATAGTTTTGATTAGCTTGCAGTATTTCTATACATTCATTTACCTTAAAGATTAGTTACCATGCCTAGATCAATATTGCAATAACCTCAGATGCCGATTTAGGATATATCAGTTTTTGGAAGGATCTTAGTTAGTTTCTTTACAGTTATTTAGATTAAATCAAAGCTGGCTAAGTAGGCTTTCTGGTCTCGGGTAAAAGATCTCCGAGCCTCTGGTCCCCCAAGCACGTTTTCCAGTTCAATTATATAGTTTGGTACCGGTACTTCAACACAGGTTTGGAAGACAGTCTTACTTCCATTTAGGTAGCACAGTTCATTATTTATAGTCAGTAGCAGAGTCAGCACGCCCAATAATTTAGTCCACCAATTAACCATTTAGTCCCCCTCATTTTAATCCCACGCATGGGCACTACATAATTAACTTATTTCCCCCCGGATACATATAGTAGCAATGTACCCCACCAAATCACAGCCCTTTCGCTACATATGGTAGCAGACATAAGCCTAGGACCAGAGAACTTTAGGCAGCTTTGGTTTTCAGTAGGTTAGAAAACTTAGGATTTAGTTGATCAATCTTCTGGGGAGGTTATGTCCCATATCAGACTTTTTAGAATGCTAGACTGACACCAGGAAGGTAGGGGTCCTTGCCCACAATTTTTGAGGTTAAACCTTTTCTAAATTTATCAAACTAGGGTGACCAACGGAAAATAGTGTGTCTTAGGTAGGATTTTGTATTTGTTTGCTCTGTTTTGTATTTCAGTGAGAATCCGCAACTCATCAGGCCTAGGCAGCAGTAAAAGTGTTTCAGTGATGTGATTCAGTGTTTCTGATTTTTAATTTGTAAGCCTAGCAAGAGGCACATCTGGTCTATAAAAAATGTATTGGGTACAGGTCTCAGGTATGGTGGTATAACGGCCATAACCCAATTTTTATTACAATTAGAATGGCATTTGGCCAAAGCCAAGGTGTTTTGTTTTGTTTTACTAATAAAGACCAGTTTCAATAGTTAAAGCTAACACCTTGCTATGTGTTAAATTCAGTGACTGTTTTTTATGTTACTTATTTATTCAATAAAATATAATTATCATGCTACAGCCTCATCTTTTGCAACTGTTAGTCTGTGGCTACAATCTGTGGTGTGTGTTGGTCCAGTGTTTAATTTATTCTTTGTATTATGTGATTTTGTCTTTAAGATTATGTGAATATATTTTCTCACACTATTGGTCATCCCTAGTAACAATAATATTCTCTTAGTGTAAGTATTCAGTAGGCCAGAAATACAGGGCCAAAGTCTGACAATAGTAAAATTTTTTAGGGCCTAGCGGTTTTTGCAGTAGGCATATTTTTGCTAATTTTGGATCAGTAAAACCCTTTAGGCTAGATTTTTATGGTATACAATTGTAGAATAGGTTCTCAGGACATGTTTAACATGGGTACCCATAGTCAATTCAGTTTATATTTTGCATTTCAGTTGGTTTTCAACTCGGTTCACTTTTAGGCTAAGTCAGAATTCTGGCTTGGTACAGCTGGCATTTTACAACAAGGCATTAATGTAACGTACTGTAGAATATATTTTTTCTTTTTCCTTGTGCCAAATGGGTTTATAATTATTCATTTTGAACAACAATGTGCCTCCTGTAATTCAGTCGGGGCTAGTGTTTATAAATTGGTCGATTCTCTGGCCGGTCACGCTACGTCAGAACTACGTCACTCGCCACTAATTCTTGTGCTGAACTTAGCTTACCTACAGCTAACGTCTGGTTGGGCGGCCAATGGATTAGCGCTGCACCTTTTTTGCTAGTAAAATCTTTTCAAGTAGTTTAACTGAAGTCAAACCAGGACTTTAACCAATTTTATTTTTGCTTGTGTGCAGTTACTTGTTCTGGGAACCGAATTTTCCATTTGGGGAAAATTTAGAATAGCTCATGCTCATTTGTTTTCTTTTGTAGTTAAATACGGGACATTAGGGGCCGACCTTTTCCTTTCATTTCACAAATAGACACCTTCCAGTGTCGGTCGGCGTAGCTTGGGTTTTCCCTTCACTGTTAATTTATTTATGGCCCAAGCAAGTAATTTGATTAGTGTTCAGGTCCTTGGCGACTCATATGCCGCCCGTTTTTACAATTTTTCTCGAGCAAATCCTGGCCTAACTGGGAGTTTGCGGCCAATTTTAATTCGGAGCATCTCTGGAGCAAGAGTATCTGATCTTAAGTCTTTTGTTAAGTTAAAGGTTTCAGCCATACAGCCGCATATTCCCTTGTTATGTTTCTTAGGTACAAACGATTTTTTGGCAAACGTAGATATTACAGTTTTCAAGGATTCCTTTTTGTCTTTTTTGAGACTGATACGGCGTTTATATCCAAGGATGGTCATTGTTTTTACAACATTGCCGTGTTATCCACGGATAGAAAAATACACTCCAGCAGTTACCATTTTACATAAAATAAATAGGTTTTTGCTCACATTACGATCACACTTCGTCAAAGTGATAGACCTCCCCGACGAATTAAATCGCACCCGATTTTTTCATGCCTATTATGGGAAATCAATGCGTCGTGATGGAATACATTTCAACAATGATGCATTTATAGAGTTGATTCCTGTAATAGAAAATTTTTTATCACCAATGCCGACTTAGATTTTTTAGTAAATGGTTTTCAACGAACAGCAATTTTATGCTCCAGGGAAAGTCTGTTACGGCCAATTGTTTTGCAATTGCTCAACCCCCAATCATTTAGGGATTTGTTTTTCCCTTATCGAAATTAATGGGATTTTTTTTGGCATTCTGGATTAAAATTAAAAAAAAAAAAAAAAAAAATTAATTAATACCTCTTTTCTTGTGTTGGGCGCGTTGCCTGGGTTACCCTTTTTGCGCAATTTGAATTTTTGAGCAACGACTCTTGATAAGGGATACCCATAGGCAGTAGGTGTTTTGTGTTACAATATTTTTTCTCACTTTGTAGTTTTTCGGGTTTTTAGACAAAATGCCCTCAAGGGTGTATTCGCCCGAAGAGTTGCCTGCGGGCACTTCCTGGGTTTGTACCCTCAATGCTTAGGAACCCGCATGTTTCACAGTTAAAAAGATTTTTTTCAGCCAAAATATTAAAGACATCATTTACCCAGACCAGAAACGCTCTACCAAAGTGATATTAGGTTAAGTCTTCTCTCTCTGTCGCTGTCCCCGCCAACGCCCGGGGGACTGTGAGTCTCAGGGTATCCTTCCCTAGGATGGGCTGCCCTACACGTCCTCCCCCGTGCGTTGTCGGCCAAATCTTTCCCCCCCCTTTTTCGTCTCCGACACCCTCACTGGGGCTTGTAAAGAATTTTTTTTTCTGATTGAGATTAACCTTTCTGCGGATGGTTACCTTTTTTTTTGGTTTTATTCATTTTTTACCTCCGCAGGAAAGGACCCAGTGGTGGCACCTTCTGTGGCGACCTGACGTCAATCGAGTGCCGAGAGACAAAACTCTTCTCTATTTCTTTCCTATTGTAACCCTTGTTTCATTTTCAGCCTTCTTAGCTTAATTAGTCACTAAAGTAGTAGTAGTTAGGTTTAGGAACAGTTTGGGGAAGATCAGAGGGTAGTTAAGTTAAAGATTTTTATGTTGTAATAGGTATACCAAAACAAACGTCGATGTTAAGTACGAGTAGGAACGGGACTTTTCTCAATTAAGTAAGAACCGGGCACTAGGAAGATTGTTTTCCCACAAACAGTCCACAAGCACCTATCCTCACCTGAAATTACCGCTCATCACAGCGTAATTGCAAGCGCAATTCTTCTGCATGCGAAGCAAAAAAAAAAAAAAAAAAAAATACAAAAAAAGGGTTTTCAACAGTTTTGCAGATCCTTCCAAACTCCACAACTCTCACTCACTTCAGAAACAGTTTCCGCGGACCTCACCAGTCTGGCCTTGGTAACCCGGCGCCAAACATGGGACAATCCCACGGTACCCCAGTTAGGAAATGACCAACCCGTCAGTTATCGGACCGCCGCCTTGCGATCAACCTTTCATCACCTTCACCACGACAGTTCACCTTTAAAAAAAAAAAAAAAAAAAAAAAAAAAAAAAAAAAAAAAAATTTGTTTAGCAATCATCACCGATCAATACAGTTAAAACCCCCAACTATTAAAGTAACACCATGACAACTGCACAATCAAAAAATTTACATTAAACAGTACAACCGACAACCAAATGATATTATTTAAAGACAGAATAATAAAGTGATTTCAAGCAATATCAGTTACCAGTGCTTTATTTGGACAGTGTCAGCTATTTGGACAGTAAAATAGACATTTTCTCAACCGCAAGTTCACATCATCAGCTCCAAGTGACAGAAGTGATATTCCGACACCAAGTTCCGAGAGGATGGCAACATCTTCAAAGGCAGATCCAGCAGAGCCTCAGCCTTGTCCACACCAACAGCAACGCGGTGATCAGGACCTGCTGGGAGCACATATCACCCTGCTGCCTGCAATCCTCGGCTGTTCCAGTTTTCTCCATCACTTGTCAGCGGGGAACCAGCCAAGTCGTTGACGGAGCAAGACCTCCTCTCGGACACCTCCCAAACAAAAAAACATCACCAAAGACTACGTTATCTTCTCCACCTCTGTGCGATTTTGAACTTATAAAAAAAAAAAAAAAAAAAAAAAATACATCTTTTGTGCGTGCAGTTGTCCGTCCCTTTTACTGTCGCTTTCCGACTATCTGTTTCAGCTGTACCAAGTTCACAGTAGTCACAAGTTTGCTAGGTTAGGTTAATTTAGCTGTCGCACCCAACATACCTTCCTCTATTCGCGAGGGGGGGTGGATCCCGATCCCTGCCGTGGTTGGTCAACCAAAACAATCAGCTGTTTCCCCAAACAAACGTTGCGAACGAGGTTCCAAGTCGAAGCCGGACTGGTCAGGGGTTTTCGCCTTTCCTCATCTGTTCTCGGCTTCCCTTGAGTTAAAACCGGGACCATGACATCTCGGGACCCAGAGCACGATAGAGGGAGGCAAATCGAACCAAAACCACTCAAAACACTCAACAACCTCACACCTTCAGCAAAACTGATTCTTTTTCTTTTCTTTTGCCGTAAGGGGGGTGGTTGTGACGCATAGCGTCACGCTATTTTATATAGTACGCGAAACTCCGTCGCGGAGCCACTGCCTGGAGCATTTCGCCTGTCGCGCCGTTGACAGACCGAACAACTTTTTTCCGTCTTGTCAACGAAATCCAGCTTAGCGGCGCCCTTCCCCCTTCCTCATCCAACCGTCACCCACCACGGACGTGTTCAACCTCAACTCTCCAAATTGGCACAACCGATAAGTTTTATTTTAAGCATAGGGCAATTTAGAAACAGTATGGCTGGCTAAACAGTTTATTAAGGGGAAACCCTTAAGGTTCGCCCCGATACAGGAATGTAGGAACAAATAGTAGTGTTCGGGCTTGGCCCGAACACTTTGCAACAGGTTAAATTTTCAGCATGTTTGACATAATTAATCAGACTCCCCAGAGGATTATCCATAGTTTTGATTAGCTTGCAGTATTTCTATACATTCATTTACCTTAAAGATTAGTTACCATGCCTAGATCAATATTGCAATAACCTCAGATGCCGATTTAGGATATATCAGTTTTTGGAAGGATCTTAGTTAGTTTCTTTACAGTTATTTAGATTAAATCAAAGCTGGCTAAGTAGGCTTTCTGGTCTCGGGTAAAAGATCTCCGAGCCTCTGGTCCCCCAAGCACGTTTTCCAGTTCAATTATATAGTTTGGTACCGGTACTTCAACACAGGTTTGGAAGACAGTCTTACTTCCATTTAGGTAGCACAGTTCATTATTTATAGTCAGTAGCAGAGTCAGCACGCCCAATAATTTAGTCCACCAATTAACCATTTAGTCCCCCTCATTTTAATCCCACGCATGGGCACTACATAATTAACTTATTTCCCCCCGGATACATATAGTAGCAATGTACCCCACCAAATCACAGCTCTTTCGCTACAGGCCAGCAAACCGGCTCTTGCTTTGCAGTGTTTACGGCCCGCAAACCGATCACTGCACCTTCTTTGCATACCGGATGGGGTTTCGCATTTCCCCGGTTTTCGCTAGACCTCGGTGAGAGGGGTCCTAAGGCTCCTCACCGACTCCTTTATTTTAGATTTGTACAATTTACATATTTGTGTGACTTTATATTTGTAAAATAATAACTCTTCATTGTGACTTGAACTTTAGCCAGACTTTACTGTAAATTATATCTACTTCCCTTTAGGTTTCCGGGGTGTGAGATTCTGTCAAATCTCACACCCCACCCCCCATTTTGGTCAGAAACGACCTTGACCCAGTTAGAAGATGTGGTAGAAGGGGTGATCACAGGCGGGGAATATATCAGTTTGTGGTTATAGTGAGAATCACTTACTGCTCTATTCCCCGTTTTGGTAATATAATCAGACGGCCTTGACCCACTTACATGATGGGTATTAAAGCGCGATGTTGCAGAGTCAATAATCACTTTGGTTGTGAACTGCATCAATAGAGCATCTACCATGGTATACCTCCACTATATTAACTCTACTACTAAAGCGGAGATCTTTACCCAGCGTGTATACCAACTGCTTATGGAGTATCATGATGTTAAGGTCAAAGGATTGGGTATTCGTAAAACTGAAGAGGTAAAAATAGATGTGGAACCAATTCCTTTGAAGAGAGAAATTTATCGATTATTACAAGAGGGGTTTGTTTTGTGTCTTTATTACACTACACGTTAGGTTAGCGACTTTTTCCCGAACAAGACATTGAACCAGCTATATTCATTGTAAAAGAGTGGTGGTAAACATATATAAGGCAGTCGGCTTCGGAGTATAGTTATTGTTCAGCTATGGATAGCCCAGGAGGATCATCTAACTTAGATGTTAAAGGAAAGGAGGAGAATGATATAGAGAAAAGAAGGTGTGCTAGAGAGAGAAAAAGGATTGCAATATTGAATGAAGCCTATAATTTATTACGAACAAAATTACCTTTTCTTGAACCAAACGCTTCAAAACTTTCTACTATAAAACACGCCATAAAATATATTGATATGTTGGAAATGTTATCACAAAATACATCATTTCAACTGCCTGAAGAATTGCTAGCAATGGAAATTGACCAATTTTCTTCAACTAACTAAGAGTCTTTGGAAATACTGAACAGCAGAAGACAGAACGGGGAATAGATCAGTTTGTGGTCAAAGTGAGAATCACTTACTGCTCTATTCCCCGTTCTGGTAATAGGTTAAGGTAACCTTGACCCACTTACAGGACTTAATCATTTGTGTTACAATAATACCTCTTCCCTACCACTTGTACTTTCAACACTTACCCCCACCATTACCGGAATCGGGGTATAAAAGGTGGTTTTGTATTAGTTGTAAAATCAGTCTGCTACTTGGAATCATGTCGCCCAGAGATAACATTTTCCCTTCTAAGAAGACTATACTGGGAATAATTCAAAATATTCCAGTAAATATAAACGAAGATGAAGACGAAGACGATTCAGAGATGGAAGATGAACTGTTTAGTGATCTTGAACTACTGAGTGAGTTTGCTAGCAGTGAACCATATCTTGTAGAGATGGAGCTGTTGACTGACGACGACAACGACGATGATAATGAACCAGAATTTCATCATCAGTTGCTTTGTTTGGAGGAAATGGACCTTGTTGATAGTGGAACCCCTCCAAGCAGTATTAATATTGATGACGTAGTTCTAGATCCAGTCACAGGGAACCTTAGTGTTTGTCGTCGCTTATTTAGTGATATGAGCTCATCATCATCATCATAATCGGAAGAATCTGAATAAGTTTTTGTTGTCTTCAAATAGTTTACTTTAAATACAAAGCGGGGAATAGATCAGTTTGTGGTTATAATGAGAATCACTTATTCTCTATTCCCCGTTTTGGTAATATTGTTGTATGACCTTGAACCATTTACATGACTGAAAAAGTGGGGGTAACTTATACATTTAATGGTGGGGGAACGTCTATTTAATGACGATGCAACAGTGTATATTTAGCATAACGGCATGATGAACCCACCAGGAAACTCCGTTTGTTACAGCTTTCCCCTTATCGATATTGATGATGTGATAAAACTTACATCAATAACAAAACGGTTTGAACTCGAAAGGCGACTCATAAAAGTCGACGTAATTCCACAAGATGTTCGTTCGGCAATGTTGACTATTGAATATGTTAAAGATGAATCTACAACTGAAGATCCCTATTATTTTATGAAATTTTTAGTTGATCGAGATGCAATGTGTACAATCCGACTTCACATCCAAGTTTAAAAATCTATCAAATGTTCCTGTTGAAGAAAATTGTCCTTGTTAAATACAGAGCGGGGAATAGATCAATTTATGGTTTAAAATGAAATCATTTACTGCTCTATTCCCCGTTTTGGCAAATATGTCCAATGACCTTGACCTAAAATACAAAATTTTGTAGCCTCCAACTACAATAGTAAACAGAAAATGTAAAATATAGTAAACCTAACCTAATACTTACCCCCACCACTTCTTCTAGGGTATAAATAGAGGTGCATTTGCAGTCTTTTTTTATTATTGCGTTGACCCTTGTGGAGAGCACACCTACATTATGAATCGCTGCAATATTTGTAAAGCTTCTTTCAGAGATGAATGGCTTTTAACCATTCATAAAGAATTGAAACATAACACCAATACAAATACAGAAGAAGAAGAACCAAATGAAGAAGAATTAGATTCAATCGACCAACAATTAGCAAAACATCAAGAAGAACAAAATGAAGAAGGAAGAAATGAAGAAGAACACAACGAAGAAAAAGAAGAAAATGAAGAAAAAGAAGAAAATGAAGTTTCAAGACCAAGTGTCATTCATTATGCGCCTGGACCATCAGTAAATGTGGAACTACACGCCCGAGCACTTTCGGGTAATGTTGTAACCCACTTTAAAATTGACAATACAAAATTGAAACTTGAAGAATTTTTAAATAACGCAAAAGGATTGGTTGGTAAAACTCTGAAAAATGAATTAAAAAGATTAAATTTTATTAAATTTGGACTATTACTGGATACTTTATTTACAAACATTCAAAATGAAACCTCACCGAGAGGTTTCTTAACAAAAAACCGAACTATTATGTTCTCGTCAGATATTGATTCAACTGTATCTGAATGTTTTGATGAGCTAATGGTGAAAATACAAGAACATGAAGGAAGAGGCTCTGGATGGAGTTTGTTAAGCATCACAGGGCTAGACTTAAGAGTACACAAACACGGCTATGGAATTCGAGGAAGTAGCTACATCCCTCTACCAACAAAGATTAGAAATACCTTATCCTGCGTCAACGTACAAAATCAAGATACTGAGTGTTTTAAGTATGCTATGTTGGCCAAATATGTAACAGACCATCCGGTAAGACCAAGTCACCATTATGAAGAAGTACAACATAGATATAATTTTCAAGGGATAACTTACCCTGTTGCTATAACAGACGTTTCAAAATTTGAAAAACAAAATCCTTCAGCTTCTGTCAACCTATTCGGATTGGATTCGTCAAACAATGTGTACCCCTTACGTATAACACCAAATGAGCGCAGAGATCATACCGATTTGTTATTGATTACTAAAGGCGATATTTCACACTTTGTGTATATCAAAAAATTTGAAAGTCTTGTTTCTAAACAATTATCCAATCATGAAAAAAAAATGACAATATGCAAAAGATGTTTTTGTCACGTGAACAAAGAACTAAGAAGGGGAGGGTCAGATTGGCTAGTAGAACACCAGCGATTATGTAATGGAAACTATGAAGTAAGAATTAAATTGCCGCATCCTAGCAGAGCGCAGATAAAATTTGACAAAGTAATACAACAATACCGTGTACCTGTTGCTGTTTACGCTGATTTCGAGTCTTCTTTACATCCACTTGAACAACAAGAAGAGGACGTTACAAGAAGAAGCAAATACCAACTTCATTCACCAAACAGTTATTGCATACTAATTAAATCCACGTTGACTGAAGACCATCTTCAAAAATATGGACTATCATCTTCTCCAAAGATTTATCGCGGTGAAGAAGCAGCCAAATACTTTGTCGATGATCTGTATGACATAGCTGCAAAGGTAGAAGAACTGTATGGAACAAAGGTACCCATGTCACCTATGGAAGAAGAAGAGCTTCAACATTATGATTCAACAACAACGTGTTATCTGTGTAATAACACCTTTACACTGGATAACGTTAAAGTTCGTGACCACGATCATCTTACGGGAGCGTACAGAGGTGCAGCCTGTAACGCTTGCAACTTGAACTACAAACTGCCATATTTCATCCCCGTAGTTCTGCACAATCTGAGTGGTTATGATTCGCACTTTATAATCCCCGAACTAGGAAGAGATAATGGAGCAATAGACGTTTTGGCTACGACAATGGAAAAATTTATAAGCTTTTCAAAAAAGGTGGGTAAAATTAAATTAAGGTTTGTTGATTCATTTAGATTTATGCCTTCAAGCCTCATGAAATTATCTGAAAATCTAAGAAGAACAGATTTGATAGAAACAAGCAAAATCGTACCCAATAGTAAAATGGATTTGGTTCTTCGAAAAGGAGTCTTTCCCTATGATTACATCGATGGACTGCATAGATTTGATGAAACATCGCTACCTCCACCAGAACACTTCAAAAACAAACTTAATGATTCGGAAATATCACTTGAGGACTATCAACACGCACGTCGAGTATGGAACGAGTTAGATATGAAGACCTTAGGAGATTACTCGGACTTTTATGTCAAACTAGATGTAACTCTTCTTTGTGATGTAATGGAAGAATTCCGAAACACCTGTTTTGCTGCATACGGTTTGGACCCTCTACATTCGTATACTTCACCAGGATTAGCTTGGCAAGCCATGTTAAAAGAAACAAAATGCAAACTCCAACTTTTAACAGACATTGACATGGTTTTAATGGTTGAAGCTGGAGTAAGAGGCGGATTGACCCAAAGTGTTACCAGACATGTTAAAGCCAACAACAAATACCTTCCCGATTACGATGAAACCAAACCGTCAACCTATTTAGGATATTTCGATGCAAATAACCTGTACGGATGGGCAATGTCAAACCCACTTCCTTTTGATAACTTTAAATGGATTAATCCCGACTCTATTGGCGATATTTTACAAATTCCGAAACATGGTGACACTGGATATATTTTGGATTGCGATTTTGAATACCCAGAAAATTTACATGATCTTCATTATGACCTTCCACTTCTTGCTAAAACAGAAATTTCACCAATTGGAAAACACCCCAAATTAATGATGACATTAAATAATAAACAACGCTACGTGGCTCACTTTTGGGTGGTTCAACAAGCTATCGAATTAGGACTGCGTCTAACAAAAATTAATAGAGTTTTGGAATTTTCTCAATCATGCTGGTTGAAACCCTACATTGATTCAAATACCATCAGAAGAGCAGCAGCTACATCAGACTTTCAAAAAGATTTCTTTAAATTAATGAATAATGCGATATTTGGAAAAACATTGGAAAACAAAAGAAGACATAAAAATGTTAAACTTGTTACCGACGCAAAAAAATTACAGAAACTAGTACAGCAGCCAAATTTTGGAACATCTATAATTATTAATGAAGAACTTGTAGCAGTGTCCATGAAGAAGACGAGTGTGACGATGGATCGTCCTTTGTATATAGGCATGTCAATCTTGGACATCTCAAAAACACACATGTACGACTTTCACTACAACAAAATGGTGGCGTTCTACGGAAGAGAAAATATATCTATTACATATATGGACACTGACGCTTTCATATATCGCATAGTAACATTGGACATGTATAAAGACTTACGTACATTTATTTACAAGAACGACTTTGATTTCTCCGATTATCCAAAAGATCATCCAAACTACGACAATGGCAGACACAAAAAAGTACTAGGCAAATTCAAGGATGAGGCTAATGGTGTTCTACTTGAAGAGATTGTTGCACTGATGTCTAAACTATATTCTTTGAAACTCTATAATGAAAAAGAAGAAGAAGAAGAAAAGAAGAATAGCTATATTAAGAAAGCTAAAGGTGTAAAGAGTTTATATTTAAAGAAGAAAGTGCATTTTGAACACTACAAGCAATGCTTATTTGAGGATAACATCATTACAGCTAAATTCAACACCATCAGAAGTTTTAACCATCAGCTGTACAGCGTGACTGAAGTTAAAAAGGCGCTATCCTGTAATGACGACAAAAGACAAACCCTTCCAGACAAAATCAACACATTGCCATTCGGCCACTACTCCCTCAACCCTATTGACGAGTAACCTTTTCATCGTCCTAGATCCTTTATCCTTTTCCTTTCCGTAAAAAAAGGGGAAACACAGCAATGTTAAGCTGTGTTTCCCCTTTTTTTACACAAGTTTTGAATGACCTTGAACTATATATATATATATATAAGCAGATTTATACCAAAGAATATTTAATACCATATCAGCTGCCTTCGTGAAACCATCATGTCAGACCTGAAGGAGAAGATTATTAATGAACTACACAAACCTGCAAGAATAAAGTTTCCAAGAAGAAATACTGTTATAAAAGGGATAAATGATCTATATCAAGCGGATCTAATTGAAATGCGACCGCATAGCAGAATAAACAAAGGATTTAAATATATACTCACAATTATTAATTGTTTTACAAAAGTTGCAGACGCTTTGCCTCTTAAGGACAAGACTGGTAAAAGCGTAACTGAAGCCATGGAAATAGCCATAAAAAGAGATAAAAACAAAATTAAACATTTACAAACTGATGATGGAACAGAATACTTTAATACAAACTTTGCACAGTTAATGAATAAATATAAAATAAATCATTATTCTACAAATTCGGAGAAAAAAGCTGCTATTGTAGAAAGATTTAATAGAACCTTAAAAGGAGCACTGTATAAACAATTTTCAAAAAGAGGTTCTTACGTATGGTATGATGTTTTACCACAATTAATAAATGATTATAACAACAGGTTTCATAGAACTATTGGTATGAAACCTAACAAAGTAAATAGAAGAAATGCAAAAGATGTATTAAAACGCATAAAGAAAAATACAAAGCCTAAAGTAGAAAAAATGCAGCCAAGAAAATTTAATGTAAGTGATAAAGTACGGATTAGTAAATATAAGGGAGTGTTTACCAAAAAATACCTTCCCAATTGGACGAATGAAGTTTTTACAGTGTATAAAGTGCAACCGACTGTACCTGAAACGTATATCCTAAAAGATAACAAAGGAGATTTGTTGCAAGGTGCATTTTATGGACATGAAATGTTAAAGTCAACAGTAGGTGATGTATATCTTGTTGAAAAAGTGTTACAAAGAAAAAAGGACGCAGTTAAAGTGCGGTGGTTAGGGTTTAACAAAACTGAGGATTCATGGATACCTATAAAGGACTTGGTTTAATACAAGCAACTCATTTCATCGTTAACCTTTGAGCAGGATGGAGATTATTCACCATAAAGATCGATTCAATATTAATAACATAGATGATTTAACTGTGGATAACGTTAAAATCAACAATGGTAAACACGGTAGTTTACTTCCAAACACTGTTCGATGTATAGTAAGTGGCCCCTCAAACTGTGGAAAGACCAATGTTGTCTTTAATTTGATCACTAATCCGCAGGGATTAAGGTTTAGTAACCTATATATTTTTTCAAAGTCTCTACATCAACCAAAGTATCAATTGCTGGATAAAATCCTATCTGATGTGTCTGATGTTAATTTTTACAAATTTAACGCTAGTGATAGCATTATGCAACCAAACGAAGCGAAACCGTATTCTGTATTTATATTTGACGATGTATCTTGTGAAAATCAGGATACTATTAGAAACTACTTTGCCATGGGAAGACATAATAACATCGACAGCATATATATAGGACAAACTTATAGCAAAATCCCAAAACAACTTATCAGAGATAATGCAAATATTCTAATTGTATTCAAACAAGATGATACTAACCTAAAACATATATATATAACGATCATGTGAATGCGGATATGCCATTTGAAAAGTTTAAAGAGCTTTGCGGAAAAGCATGGGCGGAAAAGTATGGATTTTTGGTTATTATGAAAGATCAAGCTATAAAAGATGGTCGTTATAGAATAGGTTTTGATAAATTCGTTTTAATACACTGATTAGCGGTATTACTGTACAAGTCGTCAAGGTGTGAAGATGGTTAACCAGGAAAAGCTATTAAAGGAAATAAAATCACTTAGTGATTCTATTAGACAAAAAAACCGAGCTTTAAAATCAGGTATAAATGAAAGAGAGCAATTTTTAGAAACAACATTCAAACCTGTTACTGAACCTTTAAAGCGATTAGCACAAAATATGGAAAAACCTTCAATTCGCTTCGAAGGAGACAAAATGCTACCAATTTCCAAATATGAAGAAGAATTTCAGAATGATGAAAGTTCTGACCAGTTACAAACATCTGAAGAAAGCGACGAGTATGAAGAAAGCGGAGATATAGGAGATTTAAGGGAAAAGAACATTGCAGGAGATACAAGTACAGAAGATACAAGTGCGGAAGATACAAGAGCAGAAGAAGAGGATATCAACCCATCCAACTTAAGCAAATTAGGCACAGATATTATGTTTAAAGGAACACTTGGAAGAAAATATACATTAAAAATGTTACATGGCACACATGCTAATCGAAATTATCATACATATGGAGCTAGAATAGAGGATAAAGGATTAATGATTGGAGATAGAAAGTTAGATATAAACGAAAATGATGATATAGTTATTGGTGATAAGAAATATAAAGGTACAACAGGTTTGTTTGAACTCATCTTTAAAAATAATCCTGGTAAATATACTAAAAAGGATTTACAATTGTTTAAAAATATACTAGAGTATACAAATGCACATAGAAAAAAATATTCCAAAGACCTACCTATTCATAGAAACAGGTCAATAAAATACACAAACATTATATCTAGTCTTTTCCCCTCGAAATCAAATAAAGCTCCAATTAAAAGAAGAGCTTTATCTTCTGCTGAATTAAATGTTTTGCATAAAAAAAGAAAAACAATTGATCCTACTACATCTGGAAGGGGATTATTAAAAAATTGGTATAAAACCAATATAATATATTACAACGATATAAATAAGTTAGTTGATCGAATGAGGTTATTACATGAAGCTATGGAAGCCGGGCACACTGGTTTAGAAAACGAATGGGTAGCTTTGGTTGATGAACTGCGAAAACGAGAAATAATTGTTCAGTAGACGTATATATATAGTAAGAACCTAAACGATAGCGATTCAGTTACATCATGAGTGTGGACAAGTTTGGACGGTATTCCGAGTTTGGAGTAAAATCTGGATATAGTGAAAAAAGAGCTGGGTTTCCGTTAACACCTGATGGTAATTATAATTTTGAAGGAAAAGTAATTCAAAATGTTGGTGATCCGCTTTTGTCTTCTGATGCGGTTACGGTACAATATATGGATAAAAGAACCCCGATTGTACACGAAGACCATTGGGGATTTTCCGGTAAAAGGTTAAGCAATATAAAACATCCCATTTATGATGGTGAAGCAGTAAATTTAGCGACTTTAAAATTGTTAACGATTTACAAAAGGAATGAAACTGACACAAGCTATGATGTAAAAAAATTAAAATTGTCAAATGTAGGTGATTGTGAGCAGGATGGAGACGCTGTAAATAAGAAAATATTTGATATAGTACACAAGAAATGGACTACAGAATATGAAAAACATATGGAAAGGTTTGGTGCAGCTTTATTTAATTATATCCATCGGGCTTCAGGAAGAGCTGTAGCTTCAGATGTTGACAGCCACAATTATTTAGACTGGAAAAAGATACACAATCCAGAAAAACCTAATCAATTAGATAAACCGTCTGAGCCTTCTAAAGTCAAGACATTAGGAAAGGGGGATAAAGTGAATGTGATTAATGAACCAACAGAAAACGATGAAGATTATATAAGAGAAAAAAGAATTTAAATACCCATGATAAGGGATAAAGCATCAGTCATATTCGAGAGATAATACAGAGAGGATGATGGAATCCAATATTACTGCGTGGAGTTTAATATCTCAAGAGCCGAGATTTCCCCAAGGAGTGCTGACAGATGGTTTTGTTCAACGGTTTGATAGATATATGGATTGGGAACAACTTTCCATACACTACCTCTTCACAATGACTATGTTAAGAATTTATTTTCACAGAGTTAACTGGATTCATATTTTACAAAGACAACAGTTTTCAGAAGACTTCCTTGTAGAGATGACATCAAATTTTAATAACTGTTGGGAAGTAATAAGTAAATATCAAAATCTCTCTGAAAATTACATTGACAATTTTAAAGATAAACTAGACTGGAATGTGTTATTTAATTACCAACGATTAAGTGGCAAGTTTCTAAGGGAACATGACAACTATTTAGATTTTATTCATTTTACCGAAAACAACGATACCATCACCAGCGGAGAAACATTTGAAACATCTTCAATTACACCTTATTTCTATTTTTACTACTTTTATTTATTATGTCTACATTTAATTAATTAATCCATTTCTATATAATAAATTGATTTTAAACAGTATATATAATACAAGAAGCCAAGACTAATATTACATTCATTGTAAAACATTTATAGAGTGCACCTACTGATTGTAAGTTTGGCTATAAATAGTCATGCCGAGGGCTAAACGCATCAGTCATAATCGAGAGAGATTACAGAGAGGAAGGGGAATAGCATCAACAGCATTTTCTCTATTAAGTAAACCGGTTGGAGCTATAGTTAACAAGGCGATTGATTTATTACCTGTGGAATTACATTTACCTGGAGGATATCAATATTGTGGTCCTGGAACCAAATTAGAGAAACGGCTTGCTAGAGGAGATCCTGGAATAAATAAGCTTGATCAGGCCTGTAAACAGCACGATATAGCGTATTCCAAATTTGGTGATACAAAAAATAGATCAATAGCAGATAGAGCACTTTCTGAGAAAGCTTGGCAAAGAGTAAAATCTAGTGACGCGAGTATTGGTGAAAAAGCAGCGTCTTTAGCAGTAACAGCAGCAATGAAAGCAAAAACTACGTTTGGAGGAGGAAAGAGAAGAAGGCGTGGGAAAAGACCCGCTAAGAAACAAGGAGGTAATATCAGAAGAAAACGTCGATCTACTAGTGGTAAAGGTAAAAAGAAACCAACAATATGGTCAATGATAAAAAAGGGAGGAGGACTATACCTAAGACCGTATCGTGTGTATTAAATAAGAAAGAGCAATTAATAATTAAAAACAAAGAATTAACCAATGAAGAACTGATTACATATGCTTCTTGTTTGAAAATCCCATTTTTTAGAGGAGTATTTATGAAAGATGAATTACCGGTTAAAATGTGGAAAAATGAGACTGGTATAGTAAATTTGGATAATAGTGAAGGATTAGGCACTCATTGGGTGTGTTACAAGAAACTTGGTGAAACGATTTATTATTTCGACAGTTTTGGAAACCTTCCACCACCGAAAGAACTTCAACAATACTTTCGTGCGGCAGAAAATGTTTTTTACAATTATACAAGAAAACAACCTGATGATACATCCATTTGCGGTCATTTATGTTTAGACTTTTTAGCTAAAAGTGTTAGTCAACTTTAAGATGTCTTCGTATACAGTGTCATTAACCGGTAACTCATGTACTTTGCGCAGTATTCTGTTTCCAGCGCTACGTTTGCAAAAAGGAAGACTATGGGAAGCCGCATTATTGGATTTAACAACATATAACTCTATTCCAAACGTTAGTGAAGGAATTAATAACAAAATACATTATTACAAGACAAAAGATAATAAAGGAAAATATTCAGCTTTGGAAGAATTCAGTTTACCAACAGGAGCTTATGAAATTGATAATATAAATGAAGTTATACAAAAACATATGGGAAAAGAAAATATAACGATAAAAGGCAATAACAATACAATGAAAGCCGAAATTACTTCTAAGTATTATATTGATTTTGGCCAAGAACGTTCAATTGGTAGTTTATTGGGGTTTTCTAAGGAAACAAAGGTATTAGAACCTAATACAACTCATTCTGGGAATAGAACTGTGACGATCATCAAAGTAAACAGCATAGACATTACATGTAACATTATACAAGGATCCTACAGAGATGGAGAAAATCGGCATATATTACACACATTCTACCCATCAGTCGCACCGGGTTTCAAGATAGTAGAAAAGCCTCAAAACCTTGTGTACCTACCGTTAAACACCAGTTTCATTTCAGACATCGTGCTGAACATAGTGGATCAAGACGGAAACCTTATTGACTTTCGAGGAGAAGCTATTACTGTAAGAATACATATAAAATCATCCGCTTAGATAATGGGGTTATCATTTAAAAAGAGAGAGCCAACCAGCAAAGAGGTCAGTAGCTCATCAGCTGTAGAAGGATTAACAAGTGACAACATTCGTTTTCTAGAAGAAATTGGATTAAAGGTCATTAACAATGGATATACTGGATATAGCGCAGGGGCCAACATTCGACGAGACCTTATGGGAAAAGGAATATCACACGCACAACCCTTACGCTTCGTCCAAATTAAACAATAACGATGAAATTAGGATTCCTATACAACAACAAGACATTTATACTCTTCCATGCGAAAGTTATTTATATATTGAAGGAAAAGTAACAAAAGCTGACGGTACTGTTGGAACCACTGTTCCGTTCATAAATAATCCTATGGCATTTTTGTTTGACGAGATTAGATATGAAATTTCAGGAGTTACAGTCGATTCAACAAAAAAGGTTGGAATTTCCAGTACATTAAAAGGATTAGCGTCTTTAACACCAAATGAGAAGAATCTGTTAGCTGTTGCAGGATGGGTTGCACCAGACAAAAGTATAATTACTCCTGACGCTTCGGGAAACTTTGATTTTTACGTACCTTTAAGATTACTTTTAGGATTTGCTGAAGATTACAGAAGAATAATAATAAATGTAAAACAAGAACTAGTTTTATTAAGGTCATCAAACGATAATGATATTATTAAAGCATCTGCTGGAACAACTGAAGCCAATTTAGACTGGAAACTAACATTAGACAAGATTGTTTGGAGAGTACCACATGTGCGACTAAATGATGAACACAGGATTACATTATTAAGAAAGTTAAAATCAGATCGAGACATTGTAATGCCATTCAGAAGCTGGGAGTTTCATGAATACCCCGTTTTACCTTCAACACAACGGCATACATGGACTGTAAAAACTTCTACTCATTTGGAAAAAGCGAGATATGTAATCTTTGGATTACAAACAAAGAAAAAAAGTATATTAACTGAAAATGCTGGTGAATTTGACCATTGTAAATTAACAAACTGTAAAGTGTTCCTGAATTCACAATTCTTTCCCTACGACAACTTTAATATCTCTTTTGATAAAAAAAGGTACAGTGTTTTATACGATATGTACGCTAGGTTCCAAAATTCATATTACGGCAAAACAAACACACCTCTACTATCTCCCGTACAGTTTGAATCGAAAGCTCCGATTGTTATAATTGATTGCTCCAAACAAAACGAATCTGTAAAATCGTCTAGTGTTGATATAAAAATAGAAATTGAATTTCAAGAAAACGTACCTGCAAATACATCTGCGTATTGTTTAATTTTGCACGATAAAATTGTTACATACACACCGTTGACTGGTATCGTAAAGACGGTATTGTAAAACGTTGTACCACCACCGGCACCGCCACTGTCGCTAACCTATAAATAGCGGAGCAACAATGCAGGTCTTCAGTTGATCGTCTATCGTCGCATGGGCAACATCTTCTACAAAATGAGTTCTCCATCTGTTGTACAAGGTGATGCAGAGGTAGCACCGTTATTGGAACGTGATAATACTAGTGAAGAAGAAATCATCAAGGAAATAACTGCATTTTTAAAGTTTGGTAAAAGAGATAGAGAGGAGGAAAGTAATGCAGACCCATCAAAGGTAGTACCAAAGAGGAAGAAGAAAGTTGAAGAAAATATTCCTCCTCACATTTTAACTGAAGTTTTTTTGCGAATCTTTTACCCCATCTCAGCATGCATCAGTAAAAGTGTATCAGTTGGATTGATGAAGTCATTGGATTATTCCCCTACAGTAATACTACACCATGGAACAAAAAAGGTTTTATTTTCGCAAAATGCTTGGGAGTCATTTTTGAAACATGTACATTTAATAGAATGTTATTTAACTAACAGTTTGTGTGGAAGGAAAACACATATTCGACTTTTGGATTGTGACAATGAAATCGATATTGTTAAACATCGTGGACAACTACAAGTGCGAATTAGAGACTTGACTCAACATGAAAATAAGATTCTACTGTCACGTGAAGAATTCTACGTTTTAAACTACGCAACAGAACCTATTACAAGGTACATGAGACAGTTGGTATTTGCAAGCGCTATTATTAAAGAATATTTGGTCGATACTTTGGAAAAACAACCTGATAGCACCATCGTGTACGGACCTGTGGATACATCTATTTTTAATAGAATACCTCATGAAGTTTGCATGTGGAGAAAGTTAAAGGATTTTGAACCACTTGTAGAAATCGCTACAGAAGCTACAGAAGAAACAACACAGGAAGAAGAAACGGAGAAACAAGAAGAAGAAGAAAACGAAACAAAAGAAGAAGAAGTTAAAAAAGACTAAAGTTTGACTTAGTAAAGAAGAACACACGTGGGGTAGGCCTATTGGGGACGGTGCCCACGTTAAATATACACCAACGCGCCTGCAACTGTACGGCCTGGTATTTAACCTACCGTGGTGTGGAAAACAGTTTAGTTGATCGCTAGGTGCCATGATGAGCGGAGGGGATGAAGAAGTGAGTGTAAAGCCTTGTGTAATAGAATTTCAAGCATTTCGAAATAATGATGATAGGTTTATTATCAAGGAATTAGTAATTTTAGACTTGCTTACATTTGTAGCCTACCCATTCACGTTTGATGCTCCTTTTTCTTTTAACAAACTTAACACCAAAGCAAAAAGTACAAACAAATGGATAACAAACTACTTTCATCACATACATTGGTATGAAGGATTTATAAGCTACAGTAATCTGCACAGTATTATGTTTAACTTTTGCAAACAATATTCACATATATACACAAGAGGATTAGAAAAAAAGAACTGGATACAAAAGTACACGCACGGTGATGTTTTCGATATAACTATCAGTAAGGACTTTAACATTAATCTCGGTAATATTTGTGTCGCTGCAAAAGATCTTAAACACGGCCAAACAAACTGTGCATTGTACAACGCGTATCGTTTGGCTGCTTACTTGAAACAAACGCAGGAATGTGGTGGGGGTAGCGGAGAACAGAAATGTGGTGGGGGTAGCGGGGCCTATAAATACGAGGAGACAGCACCGCTCCAGCACGAGTATTATTCGAGACTCCGAAGAGGCAACATCACAGAAGACACCACTGACGAAGATGGCATCACAACAGTTTCTACAAACACTGGTTGATCAATTCAACACTCATTCAAAATCCGACCTTCTGCTAACTAAAAAGTGTTCAGAACTAAAAGAACAAAAACACTACATTATTCATAACATCAAGAAAGTGGAAACCACACATGGAGAAGCAATTCTAGTTTCATTGAGCGAAGGACCTTTCACTCCAGGAGATGAGCCGAAGTTTCAAGTATTTCTTCCAAAACGATTTGTTCAACTGCTACAAAATGAAGATTTGCGAGATATTCAACCGGGGACGTTGTATTTGGTATCACACGGTGTAAGCGGCAACAACTCGACGGAACTCACTCTGCACATCACGCATCCTTGTACATAATGTCTTTGTTTGTATTTTTCTGTTTGTATTTCTAGTCATCAATGTTAGACTTAAGCTTATTGTATTGTAAGATGTTTGTTTAATAAAGAAAATATTAAAAAAATATAAAAAAAATAAAAAAAATAAAAACAGCAACACAGCAGTATATTATTTTATATACTGCTGTGTTGCTTTTTTTTAAAATTCAAATGGATGACCTTGAACTTTCATTCAGGGTTAACTTATGAAGAGGTATAAAAGAGAGGGAGCAGTGAAGTTAGTCTCAGTCTTGTCTAACACACGCTGCAGCTAACATGTCGGTGCCACCTATGAACAATTTATTTTTCGATAACAATTTGAAGACATATTGTTGCGAGTTACAATGTTTTAAAATACCAGGCGATCAAGTTGACGGGAAAGCTTGTCGTAAGTGCAAGTGTTTTAGCTATTGCATATGTAGATGTAAAACGTATCAAATGAACCGACAAGATAAAATACAAGAATTACGCCGAAGGATTGCATTACTGTGGCGGCGAATGTAGTAGCAACCATCTGCCTCGCACCACCTGCCGCCTGCCATCTGCTGTCCGCCATCTTCTCCGCCCCACCACACTTTTACCCCCACCATTTCGTTTCATACCAGAACGCTAGCTAGCGAATACTCAGTACACCTCCGGCTCTCGACTGGTGAACATCGAGTGCTCTTCACAAACGTAAAACATTATATTAAAATGTCCATTAAAATTAGGTGTATTCATTATGACTCTATTCATCTTGCGACTTACCAAGACCTCGAGGTGTTTAGTGAAGAGTTAAGACTTCTTATTGCGTCCGGTTACGATTTATCTTTGGAACTTTACGCATCAAAAAACAACATGGACTCTGCGCAGGGAACGAAGTATCTACCGTCTTTCTTCAGAAAGCAAAGTGATGGCCGCAACTCGTCCGGATCAACAACATCGATGACAACCAACAACGGGGAACTATTGTAAACATGAATTATTGTAAATAAAATAAAGTAATATTTGTAATATGAATTATTGTTAATAAAATAAAGTAATATTTGTAATTGTTCTACCTCGCACTCGTATCATTCGATGGTTTCATTCGATAATTTTCATTCGATATTTATTATCGATTAACTATCGAATCACAATCGTTTTACGAGTGCGAGGTAGATTTTTTTAAAAAAACTTCACCGTGACCTTGAACTTTGAACTTTTACTCATTTCGTCACAAAACCGCCTACGTCACTGGCTCAGCCTCAGATGACGTCTTTCATGACTCAGCGCATCCGGTCACGTGACCGGATGACGTCACTTCCGGTCCAAAACCGGCAAACCCACACTACTCAAGTTATTGCGGAATTGGCCTTCCTTAATGAGAAAAACAGGTTTATATTGCCAGTGATGTTAAATGTCCGCAATTACTTATAACTAACTAACTAACTCACCATCACCAAAAAATTAATTTTAAACAAAATATAATTACACATGTTTTTATTTTAATCAACTTAAGCCTAAATCTTGACTTCATCTATGTACATTTATTTTATCTTAGTTTTTTCTTGCGATATTATTTTTAACAAAATTATAAAAAACAACTTGGAAGTATAACAGAGTTACTGTACTGTGCCGCGGGGGCGAGCCAGTGGACAATTGGTTTACCCCGGCTGTTTGCAAACGAAACAGCGCTGCGGACTTTTACACGGCTAATTTAATAATCTAATATTGGACAGCGCGCATGTGACAAGGGGTTTGCAGAGACAACTTGAGTACGATGAAACAATGTTTGGCGTTTTTATACAAAAGCTCATGCCGTGGGCTGTAATCAAGTTTAAATTATTAATTACAAAAAATAATTAGCTGTGCAACCAGTGTGGAATGTCAAACAAACCTTTTCACGTGAACGGTTATAATTCGCAGAACATGTTCGGCCTTAAGCGATTTATTTGTATTTATGAAAGTGATCCATGTTTATATGCTGCGTTATGGTTGAAGATCCCTCGTCGTGTGTTGTTAAGCCCACACAAGGTACAAATCACTGTACGTATATAACGCCGATGGGTTGCCACAGAGGATGTAAGGTTTGTTTTTATTTAAAGCATTTTTTTAAACTTTGTATTCTATATTATCGTTCAATGCGTTTGCGTGTTTGCGGGTTTTATTGCTCGAACAAGCTTTAATCATTGTGCTAATATCAGAAGTAATCTTTTATGTCACATAAAATGGGTGGAACAAACATTGGGATGCAAGATTTTAACCGTTCCTGAACGGGATTTTAATTTACTCTTATGCTGATACCTCATAATGGTATAATATAATCGGTTATACCTATAATAGTTCCTGAAAACTTCATTAATTAAATATTTATATTGAGTATCCTGTTTTAAATTTGCTGTATCGATCACAGTTGTGTTGGGTATTTGAAGTCAATTCAATTTTGTTATTCAAACCCGTTTACAGTATCTTCAGTATCTCCCCCCTGAACAATATTGCACTGTAAGGCAACATATTAATTAGCGAGAGCTTAACTGCTCACTTGATATGTAACGCATCAATCCATAATTAGGTCGTGATTAGACTCTTACACAGGGTTAGTATGTAGTGCAAGCACCCCTACTCAAAGTAGTCGAGATTTATTAATACCAGAATTAGTCCCTTCAGCATGCAAATGTGAACTTAAATTCATGGATTTACGAATTTTCTACTAATAATTAATGCGATTTCTTCCGATTACTTGGTTGTTTTCATAACAACTTGTCAATTTAATGCATCACAACACCGGGAAAACTATATCCTTTCATGATTACACAAATATTAATGACAATAAACAAGCTTAACGACCTAAAGTTAAAGCTTTTCATGCACATTTAATATTTTATTGGAAATAAAACAGGATTACTTTATACAGAACAATTCTTGGAGACAAATTGTATTTCGAAGTGACGGGGGTCTCCCTAACTCTAATAAGAGACCGGTACAGATTTATACGTCTGCTGGGGGAATCACGTGACCACTTGCAAAAATCAAAACTCCGCTAAACACCTTATCGATAAATTTAATATTGTTTGTAAGTTGTTATGTTTCAAACAAATGTAACATTGCAATATACTTTTACCATATTTTAAAACTACTTACAGAATTGGGAACTATATCGTTTTTAGACGAAAAAACTGGGAATTTAATCGACTATAGACATTTTACAATTTGTCACGTTGGATGTTATGAATGACTCATAGTAAAGCATCTCTAGTTCTAGATTTGTATGTGGTGTTTTGTTGTGTTTCACAGTTTGTATGCTGATCGTGCAGCATATTTTACTCGGCATTACATAAACGGAGCATCTAGTTTAATTCCATTCCGAGGAATCGATTACTTAGGCCAGATCCATATTGATTATCGCCACTGTACATAGACGTAATAAATTACATTAATTGAAGTCGCCGTCGTGTCGACGTGCCCAGCATTTGAACGAGTTAATTATTTATAACAATGACAACTGTGGAGGCAGTGGTGGGGGGAGTTATTGCTGGGGTTATGGCTTTTGGTTGAGCTACGCCATCACGTTTTAAACGTTTATTATATTAATGGTTGTCTCTACTTAATTATTTTGGTTAGTAATTATATTCTGTTTGGGATAGTAATAAAAAGTGTATGAAAATTGTATTTTTTACAATAGTCTAACTAAATTTTCATCCAAGAAATTATGAATTTTGTTTTAATCTTCTCTATATCTATATAAATACGAAAAACCGATCATCCCCTAAGCTAAACCTTTACACCTTCAACCACGAAATTTGGCACGAATACTCTTTCCATAACGTAGGTAATCGGTAAGAAACGATTTTAAGAAATTCACATATGGTAAAAGATAGTCAAGTAACTTTCGGTTGTAAAAGGATTTTAGTTCAAAGGAGGTTTGGTAATTTAAAAAATAAGTCAAATGGATTTGTAATTTATGAAACGTTTTACTAATGTTTATTCAATAAATCATAAGTATGTAATGTGTCTCGAGTTCAAAACCATTTAGCAAATTATAGACTGCTGTACGAATATGAAAAATATACTTGAACTATAAAATTTAAATTCCAATTTTTTATTAATCTAAAATTTTAATACAACTTTCAACTTGACTGGATACAAAGGGTTGTGATTAATGAAAGAAGGCGAAGACCACTCGTTAAACACCGGCCAACTTTATCAATGCGGAAAACGTAATTTGAAACTCTTATAATAATTCTAATTTACTAAAGCCTGGTTAAAGTAATAATTAAATCCTTCTTTAATACAATAAAGCATAATGAATCTTAGATCGTTTCTGATAACACACAAGTTCCAAAAGCAACACTGAACCGATTGGGGGACTTGAGATAGCTAAATCACCCAAGGAGACGAAGAATTCCTTTTTAGAAAATCCTTTAGGTCACAATTTCAAGGCGTCCCGGCCTTTAAATATTCAATTTTAATCTTATAAACTTTTTTTATTAATACAATGGTAAAATTGGATATAATGTAAAATTGTACATTGTGCTTTGTCCCTGCTGCGTCCTTGTGCTAAGAATGGGACACCCAGCTCCACATAATTTATACTATAGTAAAATCTTTCAAAAAAGTCAGACGGTTAGATCTGTATTTAATTGTAGCAAATTCAAAACTTGTTAAATAATTTACCTCGTGGTGTACTGAATGGGGAATGAGCGAAAATATATATTTTTTCTTTGAGAGGAAACGCAAGTAATGAAAGCAAATTCGCTCATCGAAAAAGTAAGGTTATTGAGAAAATTTGGTACTCATGTCTTTTAAGCTCCTCGTGCAGGAGAGTCATTATAATTTTCTCCAATAATACGGTGAAAGTTACGATTATTTTCTCCAATAATACGGTGAAAGTTACGATTATTTATCTGCAGTTCCTTTCTGATCAGCGTATATGGACTAAAAGATATTAAGTCTGAATTACTACACGATCAATGCAGACTGGATTAAATAACATATTTCTTATTGGCGTTCGACAAATTTCAATACTTTTTGTATTACAGGGTGGTCAAATCCATTAGTCCAGTGGGATTAGCGGCTAGATTGTTCACATCAATATGTTAGCACCGACCGCCCCCTAGCGGCCGTGAGCGCTATACCAACTGCGCTACGTTTCAACGGTAAATTTGTATCCGATTTTATAAAATTTACGGAAACCATTAAATTCACGGTAGGAGATCACAATGAGGTAAAACTTTAAAATACAACTGTATTATTTTAATAGTATAATTATTCTGTAAGCGAAAGTTTTAACTGGAAATTGTGATGGGCGTTTGGCAAATTGCAAAGGTATTGATCTCAAGGACTCGGGAAAAATAGCAATATTTCCAAAAAGTTACCGGAAAATGAGAAATATTGTAAATCATCTCCCATAAAAGCACGGGGATTTAAAAAGGTCTGCTTTGTTTACATTAAAATATGTGATTAAGTGTCTACTTTGTTTACGAACTGGCATGTATTCCTACTTATATTGTTATTCCCCTCAACATGTAAAGAGTAAACAAATCAGATGATGCAGAGTATAATAAGAATGTAAGGTTAGTGGCTATGGTCCCTTCAAACCACTAGTATTATAATAATTACATCATGACTTTTTCAATAAACATATGCTATTATCAACGAATACAGCTGTTCAATGTCCTGCCGCTGAGTTTGAAGCTGAACCAAAAGTGCACGTTTTTAATTGCGATCTGAAGGTATTTTTTATCAGCAAAGAATTTTAGTGTTTTTAAGAATACCCAGTTGATAAGGCATGAATATCTTTCCATTTCTCTTACTTAAGCGTATATGTAAATGTAAAGCGATTATGTTATTAAATCACTGTTTATTTTCATATTTCAAATACAGTTGTGTATGTCCTTTGCTAAAGAGTGTATAACGTTTATAGGAAAAAGTATTTGATTTGATTTTACAAGACGATACACCCATTAGGAATTTTTCGTTCTAACACATTGAAATGTAAGGGAAATAGCTTACTTTGGATGATCTGCCATCCCAACAGTAATTACTATAAACTGTTATTGTCATTTGAACAATATTACAATAAAACCTATTGAAGTGTCATGTGCCATGCGTTTTTACATGAGCGCTTCAACATTGGGATGATAAGGGCAGCGGGAGATAAGGGCAGGTGCGAGGGCACGTTAGGGGCAGTTGGGACCCGGATCACGTTGCGAAATAACGACAATTCATGCAATCCATGACACCGGCCCGAGTATGTAAAGCACAACGGAGCATTCATTACACCGGACCGTGATGTGATTTGGCAAGCGACGCGTCCTTCTGTGCTCGGTTAAATGTAGAAAAGGTTAGCCAAGATGGAGTTGGTAAAATAATTCTTAATAAACAATCCCAATTTGTATACTATTTTAAAATATGTTTTTCTGACTCTTAGCACGAGCCTGGTCCCACGGATTTACATGGTTAAGGTCTCATGTTTGAAATTACGTCAAACAGGTGGATTGAAGGAATTTGTCCAGTATTTCACAGAGAGTGAAATTGGATAACCCACTAATATTTCAGAACTGCTTGTAACTGGCTTTTGTGTAGTTAACGATTTGAATTTTTATGAATTTTAATATTTCACGACAAAGACTACTTCAGAAAAAAGTGCCTCCTTAAAAATAATATTAAAATTTAAAAGGATAGTTTTTTGTACACAGTTATGAATCGTGAGAAAACTCAGTTTACTAATTTGTGATAGAGTACGGAAGTTACCATTTCACACCAATTCTAATGCATTACTGACAGCTAACTATGGTTGATTTTACCCACATCCCGTTTAGGCTGTGCTGTACCTGTTTGGTGGTCGGAAAAGGAATACAAAATACATGTTTTTCTCTTTAAAGAAGGTCGAAACAATTGTTTTTGGACTCAAGCGGCTAAAACCGATTTAGGGGACTTTTATTCAATGTTAGCGGTTTCCCTTCCCACTTATATTAATTTGTTAAACCTTAATTTTCTTTACGACACAACAAATTAAGGATGGCTATTTCGCTATATGCCTATTTGTTGAGGGAGGTGTTTTACAGTAACCAGGATTATCTACGAAAATTATAATTTAGAAGTGTTGACGATCTCCTTTTTTTATCATGAACTTCATTGAATTTTATATGTTAAAAAAATTACTTTTCTTGATAAAGGTTTAAAGAAATAAGGGAATTATTGATTGACTGATGCATATAACTAAGCAGACAATCATATCCTCGTCGTCCATTCCTCCACGTACTTCACGTTGTAGGGTACAGGGGAGGCATGTCTCACTCTTCTCACAAACATTTTGTGGTTCGTGAGTCACCAAGCGTAGGATTTCAGTTAATCACGTGTAGTACCAGGCAGGAGTGTGACCGAGGTAGGGGTCAGAGGTCACCTCTCCACTGTTCTCCGTCACGACTTAGGGGCAGTTCGAAACCGCCCCACGTCCCAAAATAACGGTCCCTGGTGATAAATACCCGACTCGGCTCGGGTATGTAAAACACAACACCACATAACTATGCGTCGTGCTTGATTTAACAAGCGCAGTACAAGTGTTCAAGCTCGGTTTTACTAAGTGTTTTATGGCGAATAAACCACAACAGGTTGTAACTTGGAATTATCTCAATATGCGGTTTTCACCCTGGAATGACCACGGAAAAACCATCATTCGGTTTTAGTACCAAGCTGTAGTTTTATTTTTACAAATATTACTAACGTTTTTTGGAAACCCATAATATTCCACTCTGATTTCTTTCGTCTCTAATAACTAAGTTTTACATAGTTTTTCTTTAACTTACTTTTTTATTATGTTTGAAATCTCTATACTGTTTTATTGTTGGACATAATATTTGTATTTACTAATTAGTAACTCAGGTTTATTTAAGATAACATTAATGAAGTATTTTTTGGTCGTACAAATACCAACACATATCGTTCCAGTATCACGTCGTCTAACTTTGAGAAACCTCCATTTCCTACAAAACTATGTATTTAGACCAGGCAAAAACGGTAAATACTGTTACAAACAATTTTGTCTTAGTTATTGAAGTAACAAATAACATTTCCACATCAAATGTTTACTTCTTTGACATACTGTAAAACGCTAAAAATATTTCAATACCATTCGCATTCAAGGGAATATTGAAATATAATAATAATGATTAAATATTAAAGATAGGTATCTAAAATGCGTTATGTAGGCCGATGTTAAAAGTGTCTGTATAAAATAACATTCGTTAAAAGTTGTTGAATTAATAAAATAAACTATATATAGCCAATATAAGATAAATAATCAAACCAAACACATTAAAACGTGACAATACTGTACACTGTATTCAAACAATTATTAAACTATGTATAGCCAATATAAGATAAATAACCAAACCAAACACATTAAAACGTGACAATACTGTACACTGTATTCAAACAATTATTAAACTATATATAGCCAATATAAGATAAATAACCAAACCAAACACATTAAAACGTGACAATACTGTACACTGTATTCAAACAATGATATTATCTTTCGAGAGAACACTATATTTAACTATTATTTATGTTGAGAGCAGATTCCACTTTCAAGCTGAGGTAAATATACAGCTTGTGGGGCTTTGCAGGGACCAGCAATTTGTTGGTCAACCAAAGCCCGGCTAAGGCTGGTACAACTAATTACCTTCCTAGGTTTTAGATTAGATACTTGCTAAACAACTACATTCATAACGGAATGTATTTTACTTGTCACATACTGGAATTTGTGTTACAAAATAAAACAATTTACCTAAGGTTTATATTTTTTTTGTCCATCCGATTTTACATCTGTGGCGTTCAGCATTTTTCAAAGGAACCTATTATTAGGTTTATTTTACGTTTTGTCAAAACTCAATGGCAACAGTATAATAATATTTCGTTACATCACTTTTTTTAAGTTATTTCCTATTTATTATCTGCTGTACCTTTCATGTGGAGTTTGAGTTAGGCCTAGTTTTAAATGTGCCGCCGCATTAATGTTTAACAATTAAACGCGGACATCTGTTTTTAAAACGCTAATTTTTAATACATGTAATGAAATGGGAAATCCGCCCCAACACAAGTCCCGTTGACGCCAAGCCTTTATCTACATCAGACGATGACTTTATGTGGTCAGGTGATTGTATATTATTCGTCAAATTTCATAATTTTATCCGCAGAATTTCAGTACAAACAATGTTTCGCTCTCCATGAGTTTCCTATTGGATTACTCGAATTCTAGAATTTACGTCACAATGATAAATGAAGTAACATGTTCGTCATTTATGGAATTCTCGGAGCTAGTTTCAATCTATTTGAATATAAATTCGTAAATTTATACATGTTTAAAACTATCCAATTCGGTACATATTTGTGTACGTGTGTCATCGAAGTACTGAACTCCTTATTCAATTCCAGCGCCTGTTTTCGTTGCCAGTCGCCCTCCAATTCGATCCACTCCGCTTGAATATTCAACGCCCACCAGATACGTGCAATGATCCAACAAATCATTTGTTTTTGCTCCCGCCCTTCCCGGCCCAACATTACAATGTACTGACGACCCGTTGTAATGCAACATCAACAACATTTCGGGCAAATTAACATCTCATGTTTCTTTGATCCGCTTTCGTTTTCTGGACGGAGAAACCACGTTAATAAAATGGGAATCGTTTGACGATTTAGTAAATTTATTGTTAGAGTTATTACTAATACTTTTTCACTACCTTAACCTTATGTTATGCCTTAATAATGACAGTGATAGTTTTGAATGAAATTTTTCGCATAGTTCAGGTGCGGATCTGATATTTCCTGGTGTCTAACGCACCTGGAAATCCTGAAAAATCTGGAATAGCCAGAAGATTACATAATCAATTTATAATTGAGGAGGTTGTAAAGCACTGAAAATGTCCTAAAAAATTATGAACTAGACTTAAAATTACCGTATTAAAAATCTAATTAGTATTGGTAAGTAAATTAAGAACACAGCACAAAAATTATTGAGGTGAAATTCATTAAAACCTAAATAAATTGTTTGACATTAGCCTTTACTCATCATTTGAACACCTGGAAAAGTCAGGGAGTTTTACGCAGAGAGTTTAGTAGTCACCCTGTTTAATTGCGATAACCATTGTGGACACTTATTTTGCTGCATATCCCTTTTTACTTTCTAAACTATCGAAGCAATTTTAAAATCTCAGACCCGTTTGAAATGATACTTCTGGTCTATGTGTTACGCAGTGTTCAACGTTCAACGCCCGACCAACGCGTAACGCATCACAGAGGCTCGAGAACTAACGGGGTTCATGTTACAATCAGCCATTGAACCTACCTACCAGAACAGGCCTCACATTGCTGTCTCAGTAACTCTGGCACTCATCGGGCCTCGGGTGTCATAAGATTTATCGATAACAAAATAATACGTAAACAGCATTTTTATGTGATTTGTAATTAGTTCAAGAGTATTATAGTTTTAATTCATGTATCTATTTATTAACGTGTGTATACCTCCGAACATTTTGTTTTGTTTGACTTATACATTTTTTATTCCTTCCTCGAATTTTGGGAAACACGACACTCAGTTTTCTTCGGCTGAATAATTAAGAGTTTCTGATAAAGTTTTCCAGCTTCATAAAGTTGGCCGGCGTTCAATGAGTGGTCTTCAACTTCTTTCATTAATCACAACCTCTTGTATCCAGTTGTATCGAGTTTCAGGCGAAACAAACCCGCAATTAAAAACTTTAAGGTAATTATATTTGAATGCAGTACGAACATGATTGTAAATTGAAATAAAACCTCTCACTTTACTTAAGTGATACTATATTAACTAGGGTATACTTTTGTCTGTAAATTCTAACACGTAGTTATGTAAATTGAAACATGTGGTTCAAGAAAATATCATTGTTTATGTGGAGGTTTCCTTTTAAAAGGTTTCTTTTAATAATCATTAAATTCCGCAGGAATTTTAGTTAAAAAATTAACATTGGTAACATAACTTGCCAGTTTAAATACTACAGTTGTAACGTTAAAAATGTAGATTATAAAACTACTTTTCTTAAAATTTAACCATCGTATGTGATGAAAATAGAATTGTCTTACATTTCTTATTGAAACAAAATTTGAATCGTTCAACAACAAATATAGCTGTAGGAAAATCGTCGATGCACAAATCTAAGAACTATATGCAACAGTGTTTGATTCCAAACACATATGAGTTTATTGGCCCAATCGGCCACAGCTGTAGCTTGTGTTGTCATTGTTATAATTAACTTGTTTAAATGCATAACACGATGCTGACATGATGACCGTAATCTGTTTAAATTCACTGCAGTTTTGCACACGATTAATATTCAATATGAGATTGACCTATCCTAGAATGATTGAGATAGCCTGGTACAATGGAGCATTTTGTATTAAAAACTTAAAGCTAACTACTTTGATTACTATTAATGTGTTTCCCTTGAAAGAGATTAATCTATCGTTTACACTTCACTTTATGTAGATTCGTTTAAATACAGGGAGTTTGTGAAATAGCTTAATTATTTAGATTAGTATCAATTTACAGAAGCAATCGTAGTAACAATTACAGATCAGATAGTGTTTGTGGAGGCAAAGTATTTAAAGTTGCTTAGGTTAGGCAAATGCGCATTTATTCATTAATGAACAGATGATATTAGGAACTATCCATCAGTGTACCTTATTTACGTAGGAATCTCGGTTGTTAATTGTTTGAAAGCGATTATGCTCTTACACAGAGGGGTAAACTCTCTCTTGGCCCCTGTTAGTGATTCTCGTAATATATTTAAATTCTAAAATTTGAATAAAAATACTTAATATATCAGTTAGTTTAGGTTGGGTTAGGTTAGGTCCTTACAAGACTGATGTGCATCATATCCGTGCTCTGTGAAACAGAATATGTTATAATCTATCTTAAGTTTCTGATTAAATTGTCAAATTGTCATCGCAAAGATAAATTTCCCAAATCTAAATATAAATTACATCTTTCATAAAAACATCACATCTAGCGATAGTTTTGAGCTTTAACACTTGGTTTAGTTTTGAAAACCCTTAAAAGCAATATTCTTATAACCCACATAAATATTTGTAATCTTACGCAAAACTCCCACGGTATAATAAATAAAGGGAATCCCATAGCTTGTGTCTGAAATGTAGTACCTGTTTATAGAAATTTACTTGTATAAATCCATAAGTGCAACATGATTGCAACGAAATTGTTTAGTCTAATTTTTAGCTAGTAAAATAACGGTGCCCTTTTGCAGCAAGGCAGTAACATCTTAGTTTAATATTATATTAGTAAGAAATTAATATAAAAAACCCTCATAGGTTAGAATTTATTAAATACAATTTTAGAAAATCACTTTTAAAACCACTTAGTAAATCATGTACAACTCTGGAAAGGGAAATATGGTTTTAAATAAAAGAAGCTGTTGAGCAAATGCGCCGAGGAAGCTGATTGGATTTATCGGTACAATTGTCGGAATTTGGAATTGTTTAACTATGTGAACGACCTTTTTATATTTACCTTTTATAATGTGATACAATTGAATCAAAGCACAATGAACTGTTTCATAAGCAAACAATAATGTTAACTGTAATCAACATTTTGATTTGAAACTCCTTGTGGTATTACTCTTCATTGTCTAGAACCAGGAACATGTAATTCCAGTGGGAATTTAATTTTTTGAAATTATGACAAAACCTATCAAAAATCGTACTGCCCCTTCCTTATGGAATACTTTGATGTATGATTTATAATATTTTAAATAGATTATAGTAATGGAAAACTGAGAGAATTTTGTGTTGAAATATTTTTATGAATTGCGTTTGAAGGATATGACTCACAAATTTCATAAATTTTTTAATATCTCACTCAATAACTCATTCATTAAAAAAACGTACACATCATGTCAAACATAAATTTAATTTAAAATAATTGGCAACTTGATCTAATTTTACATTAATACAGGGTATGAAATTCACTTGTAATTTATAAAAACATATCAACTTCCCTTTTAAAATAAATCAACACCCTCCAATCATCCCTAATAAGTTAAGATCCATCAGTCAACAAGTAACGGACATGTTTAAAAAACCTTATCAATAAGAACAAATTTAGATTTTTTCTGAATTTAAAATAGTTTGACCCTGCTATGAGAATTATTGGAGTTTTTTTAACAAGTCTATTGAACTGTAACGGAGTTTTTGTTGTTGTAAGAGAGCAGTATTGTGTACAGAGACTTGTAGGTTTTGGTAAATAATTGTAATATTTGTATATTTCGTTATTTGTCTACCGATTAACATCCAAAAAAGCGGCACAAATGATACGAGCGCAGCTGGTGTTATGCTCATGGAACTCTGGGGGCCGATCGGGGGTAACATATTGTTCGACTATAGTAACCTGACAGCTTACCCGGCCCCGGGGTGAAATGTGTTTACCCCACCTGTAATTAAAATTTATCATAATTACCGTCACTGACATAACGTATCGTATCGGCCTAATGATTGTGTCATGATTTATAAGGGCAAGGGGGTAAACCATTCGACAAGTGTATGAAATCATGAGGGGCGTCAACAACAGTAAGACCGTTTAGGGATTACGTGTGGATTAGCTGGATACATGTCTTTCAAGTTGAATTTTCAATCGTGGAACATGGATATAATTTTATTAAACTCAAGATGAGACTTAGCATATTTATTACGACAATAAATTATTATTTAACAATAGTATTTAAATAGTTTCAGAGACGCTTTGGGATTCAACAGGAAATTACGAGTCGCAGAAGGCTATGCTATGGATCTACTAACGAGTTGTGGACGATTGTATAACTGGTTTATATCCCTTCCAGCTTAAAAGTTACGCTGTGTATTTCTGTTCAAGTTTTTAAAGGTCAGAGGCCAATAGTTTCTAGCTCTAACCGCTATGCACGATGAGAAATTGATACTTGTAGCAGCAACTAGCTTCGCCAGATTATTAACGATATCAAATTCGTCATAGGTTTTGGTTTTAACGAGATAAACAGAAAGTACTTACGAAGTTTTATGAAAATGAAATAATATCGAACTATCTCTTTAACCGTTTATCCTCCGTACTCCTTTCTATTCCTTTCTTCATTTGCATGAGATAAAAACATACCAATGAATGGTGAAAAGTCGTTTTAATTTGGCATAAATTACCTTATTTATATAAGTTATTAAGTTGTAAGTCTCTTCGACAGTCCCAGTTATAATTTCACTTATTTTTTTATAACCTACTTGTTAATAGCCTCTAATTAACTTATTTAACTAATGTCGACAGGTGGCTTAAATTGTTTTCGTGTTTGTACACTAGATCAGTAATCCATATAACCATGTTACTACCACCTTTGCTTAGAAACACTGAATTTTAAATCGTTTCTATTGTGTATTTGCCATATTAACCGTAAAAGGACATTAAAACCAAAACCGAATTTGGATGTTTACAAATATAAATATTGGTTAATTTTAACTGAGCGCTAAAGTAATGAAATGACTGTGGGCAAACTCAAACGTGGAAACTACATTATGCAATGGAGATAATTAATTCTGAAATATAATACAATTGGTTATTCACAAAAACACTTTAAATAAATTCTAGTTTTGTTTTCGACGCACCTCTTTTCAAATAAACTCTTTTTATCCAATATTAACTTTGTTTACCAACACCAAATCAATGAGGCGTCTAATTCTAGTCAAATATTACTTTTAAGAGTAAACATAGTTAAAAGTATTGTTATTTGATGTATTGTTATTGTTCTTATTTCAAATTATACTCTAATCTTTATAGATGGTCTAATTACAAGTATGGTCTTGTGTCATCGAATGTATTCCGATACTGCGTTCTTTGGGTGGGGAACAATTAAAATGGCATTATTGTTGCAATTATAATTATTTTTATCGACTAACAACCTATTGTTTATAAGTGAAAGATAGTTGCCAACGTTCAGTCTGCAATAAAAATTATTTTACAGTGAATCATTTCAGCTTTCTGAATCTGATAGATGCACTTTCTAATGTAGAGCTGCTTGAGCACTATTCAAATGTTTCAGTTACCTGTAAAAACAACAAATGAACAAATAAACAAATAAACTCGCTTGGAGAACCACGAGTGACCTATTTAACTGACTCAAGTAATTAGACAATTAATTACAGTGCAACCACAAAAGCTTGAGCCTTTTAAGGTGTATTATCTTAAGTTGACGTTTACTTAACTCCCAAAAATGGTTCATAGGAGTAAAGGGTTATTCATGTGAAATGCATGAACGAAATATGTGTTTTGGAATGTACACTTTCGTTATTGAATCTAATAAAGTCATATTATGAAATAATAAACACAATATTATTCCCAATTTATTTCATTCAACTGTACTCCCCGATGGCGTTTTGATTTGTTGCCTCCCCCCGCTGCCCTCAGGAGACGTAAATCTCTACCGGGCTCGAATTTGAATGCCGGAGCAGCGCGGGACCCCTGTCAAATCGAGGTGCAATCTCTCTTACATAACTGGACATTTTTAAAATCTGTGTGGTACTGTGGCATTCTGGCGCTTCTTGTATTATTGAAAATGATTCTTATTTAGTTTTTATATTTTTCACCCATTGAAAGGCTAGACCCTGATTATAACTTATTTTCATTTCAGTTTCCCAAAGTGCCATGAAAATGTCTGTTAGTTTAAGTTTTATTTTTCCATAAAACTAACGTGAACATAAAAGGATACATTTTAAAGGATATTAAAAGGGATTTCTAAGTGGGATTATCTGCGAAACCAAGGGTTAGGCTCACCAGCAAATTACTAGACCCTCAAATCCAGGGTTAGTTCTCAAATCGAGGGCCTAAACTCTGCCTTCCACTCCACGTGTAGTTGGCCAAGTTGTAATGACCTTAACTTTCTTTTAATTATAAATAAATATAATAGTTCGACCTTTATTGTATTTTAAATTATTACTGAGTTACTCAACTGATACACTGATACTGTTACTGATAAACTGTATAATTATAAATGTAACATCGTTTAATATGGTACAAGTTGAACACTATTTAATTAATTGGTTTTGTATCGTTTACACATTGATGTTTTTTGACCAAACGAATATATTGATGAAAGGGAAGCTATCTTATTATGTCGTATACTGTATCAATGTGGGTTAACATCCCAACAGCCAGTTGTGGTTCTGGTTCGTCAAGCTCATATCGCAAAAGGATTATTCAACGATTTTAATTTACTAATTAGCTCTTAATTGAAATTTAAGATTAATCACCTATTAAAATTACTAATTGAATCCTGCAGAGGAAGAAACCTAAAATATAGTTTTTGAATTATTAAGTTTTTCAAGAATTTGTTTAATTGTGAACCACTTTTGTAACAAATTTGATTTTAAAAAATGTTTACTTTTTCAGGTAATAATTGCAGTGTAACTTGAACACAACCTACTAGCGTAAGTAAGACTGCTCGTTATTCAAAACTATCCTCACTTTTTTAATTTGAAGTAGCCTAATACATTGCTGCAAACTAAATGTCTATGAACTACATTTCTCCTTTCTCCCACTTAAATTATCTGGTATCACTGCATTACAAAAATTCAACTTTAACAATTTAAAATATGTGCTTCTATGAAGATTTTATTATTTTTCCTCCATGTAACTACGTTTTTCCATGTTTTTACAGTATGCTTATCATTACGATTTTTAAGAGGGGTGTATTAAAACGTTAGTTCATTTTTTTAAAACATAACTAGGTCCGTCGGTGTAGTGGTCAAGGTGGCGACCTACTGTACCATGGCAGCGGCCTGCCGTAGGTTCGAATCCGGGAGTTGTAATGTCGTGGATATCATTCTTGTACAGCTCAGCTCGTTCTGTTACGGCTCACCCATTACTGTGCTGGATACATTTCACGCACAGATCTATGGTCTATGTGGGCTGGCAAAGGAAGGCAAAAAGGTAGCCAACCTCTTTTTTAAGAAAAAGAAATAGTTGTAATGACTAAACAGTTATTGATAGGTTACGTTGTTTTGTTAAATATTGGTTATGCAACTTTTCCTTTTTATTTCCTCTCCAGTCCAATTGCCTAAGAGGGAGGAAGCTAACAACTCGACCGGTGTTAATTCAGGGCTATTTAATTCAGACGCCACTCCCATCGTCCCCCAAGACTCAATTCAATTAACGTTTACAAATTGGGAGGGATTTATTTGTCAATCCT
The DNA here is from genome assembly GCA_963675035.1 of Allygus modestus. NCBI lineage: Eukaryota > Metazoa > Arthropoda > Insecta > Hemiptera > Cicadellidae > Allygus > Allygus modestus. The sequence goes on along the minus strand of OY776115.1, from coordinate 31,257,921 downwards.
CCGGTTTACCCGTTGGCAGCCCTGATTGATCGCCGTCCATTAAGACGGTAGGGGGAAATTAACGTAGGTTAGGTTGGCAACACTGACGGTGCACATAAACAAACAAACGTATCGGCACTAATATTCGTTGGTTTGGCTGTTGGACAGTGTCATTCGTTTTATTTTATTCTCATGTAGTGCAAGAGTGTAACATTACAAGTTTCTTGTCCTTAATAAAAAATAATCCTTTAGTTCATTACTCCTGTTGTTATTTAATAGTTTTTTTTGTTTAATTGTGAGAAACGGTTTAAACTAAACTTTTAGAAATTTTAAATACTGACTTACATGATTCAAATAATCACAAACTGCCAATGCTAACAAATCTCAACGTTTGTTATTTATGGTGTAGTTATTTATTTACAGTTTACGGTATTTTCTTTTTGGACAGTAAATAGAGTTGATAGAGTTAATCGGTGAGTTTATAAAATAATCTTTTAATTAATGTTAGACATTTGCAAATTTATTTTCATTTCTTATAACATTTGAAATATTGGTTCTTTACACCACGATAAAATGGACATTGCTTATATTTTTTACTATAAAATTGGATTCATATATTTTAATGTAGTTGTGTACCTCCCGTTGCCGCTTTAATTTAAATCGATTGATTATTACGAATAGTTTTGTTATATAAAGGGAAAACTTATAAAGGCTTCTATAACAAAAATAAAAGGCTTTTGTTACATTCAGCCATGAACTGCAACTCTTAAAAATCTGTTTATATGATTCATCTGCTTTTAAGTATGCAAATGCATGTAACGTATCGCCTACTTTTACAACAAAGGTTTTGCTTTGTGTTGTCTTACCCTCCATAAACCTCAAAATCATATGATATTAGAGTGTATTTTGGCAAAGTAAACAGTCTTTAATGTTTCTGTTCAGAAAATTGGAAATGTATTTTGTACAACTATTATTTACGTATGTCAATTAAGTGTCGCTCCTGGGCTGTCAATGAATAAAACCTCGACGTCTAGAGGGGCTGTTGTTAATTGAAGTAAAGAGTAATTTAATCTGATCCTTACTCCACCAGGTCCTCAAGATTTACAGAGTAAACATCTCTGTCGATTTATTCAATTGCTAACTGAAATTTCCCAGCAACTACCTCCATTCTCATTCATTTACGTTTACAAATCCAACTAAAACACCGGGAAAATATGTGATCCATTACGGAATATGTCTTTTTCAGGTTACGTGAGTGAAATAGTTTATAAAGTTCAAAACGGAAATCCTTTTTGTAAAACCTGCTAGTTTATAAATAGGTTTTTATAAAAAACAATTAACCCACCTGCTTGAATAATTAACACTTTTATTGTCTGTAATTAAACACATCTGTTGACATGTTTTAAATGGGTTTCCGCACGTAGGCGTTGTTCTGATATAATTACTGAAATATAACAACCAATTATAAAAGTAATCAATACTAATGTTACACTTCTAGCAAATCAAAACTGTAATAAATTTTACTGCACTAATAGCTAATAAATACATAAGGTATTAATATGCATTACTAACATTTTATTTTCGTTATTTCACTTTTATTGGTCCAATTACTTTCTATTCCCCTAGGCCCAATTTTATTTTATTTCAACGCTTTAAGTAACGCAAGTACAAATATTTAATTCCATATCATATATCAGTCCATACTAATTTTCCCTGTAAAATCATAAATTTGTGGTTTATTGTATAATATTTTTTTACCACGAATCTGAATATCCGTTTTTTTCAGTATTCTAACTAGCCTGATTTACAAGTATTTTTAATTACAGCAGCATAAGCGTATCCATCTTAGGGTGGATTTGAGCAACCCGGGTTGGCTGTTCTGTGACTAATTCCTTGTGTATTGCGTTCTTTTGCGGTGGAATTAATTATTAACAGTTTTCTCTTTAAGTTTCCCAGCTTCATAAAAGTTTCCAGGCGTCCAATGAGTGGTCTTCAACTTCTTTCATTAATCACAATCTCTTGTCGAGGCGAGTCGGAAGTTGTTTTGGATTAATTAAACATATAGTAGGGAAGAAATAGTGACGCCGTACTCATTTCTTATTTTAATTCACCTGTAGCACAAATACATGATACATATGAACTTCATTGTCTCGTTTTCTTATGAAGCTTTTTTTAGTTAAAAATGGTAAGTTTACATAATAACTTTTAGGTTTTAGAATGTAAGTCTCAGCAGTTATAAGTACAGCAATGGTCGTCTTCTCGGAAATCAGTATGCAAATTAAAAAAACATACTTTAAAGTTTATTTGTTACGTGAAATATTATAGAAATTAATTTAATTCGTCCATTCTTAAGCAAAGCTAAAAAGGCTACTTTGCTTATAGTCGTTGTGTCATTGTTTGGTTGGACTTCTTTAGTATTTTCACCAACCGCTCCTTTATAACTTGATAAATTCGAGGTTGTAAAATCCACCGTGCACAAAGTTGCAAATCCAACGTAATGCACAAAGTTGCTAATCAAACGTGGTGCACAACGTTGCAAATCTACCGTAGTGCACAAAGTTGCAAATCCAACGTAATACACAAAGTTGCAAATACACTGTGGTGCATTAAGTTGCAAATCCAACGTGGTGCACAACGTTGCAAATCTACCGTAGTGCACAAAGTTGCAAATTCACCGTAATGCACAAAGTTGCAAATCCACCGTGGTGCACAAAGTTGCTAATCCACTGTGGTGCACAAAGTTGCTAATCCACTGTGGTGCAATAAGTTGCAAATCCAACGTGGTGCACAACGTTGCAAATCTACCGTAGTGCACAAAGTTGCAAATCCACCGTGGTGCACAACGTTGCTAATCCACTGTAATGCACTAAGTTGCAAATCCAACGTAGTGCACAAAGTTGCAAATCCACCGCGGTGCACAAAGTTGCAAATCCATCGTGGTGCACAATGTTGCAAATCTACTGTAGTGCACAAAGTTGCAAATCCACCGTAGTGCACAAAGTTGCAAATCTTGCATTGTGAATAATGATTCATTGACTACTTTAAATTAGTACGATACTATTCATCAGTCATTATTATTAGTTCAGGGTTGTTTGTATTATTCGTCCAGCTTTAGAGCCTATTAAATCTGTTTATACAAATGTTATAAATAATGGATACAGGCATTTACTACTTGGAGTCAACGGTACAGGTTTGGAGATAAAACATTTGTCAAACATTTTTAAATTTCCTTTTTACATCATGTAATTTTTTCTCATAAAGCTTATTAAATAAGTTACACACATCATCCCTTATGTGTTGTAATGTCCTGTAAAGTTCCAAACCTCGATACGCTACATACATATACGCTCATCTGTAAACCCTCTCTTAACCGACCCTCACGGGACCGGAACTAAGTCGGATAACCTAAAATGTCGGTTAAAAGGGGGAACTAAACATGAAAAATACTGTAGAAATAGGTCTTACCATGCCAACTACGGTAATAGCTTCTTCCATATATGGGAAATACGCTAAAAACACCACTATACTGTCATCACACGGTACAGTAGAGTATACAGTACAGTAATGTACGTGATCCGGTAGGCTCTACACTCGCACGATGCACAAGCGAAAAAGCTCTGAACTGTATCGACGCAGAGTAACGATCAACTGACATTGCACAATATCGTAAGGTTCCCATGTTATTCATAACAAAACTTGACCTGAACGGATACGTTTCTATTTCAGTAAAGCGGTAAGGATGGGAGCGGGAACAGAAGTCTCTCGATTCCTAGAAAAGGTCGGTTAAACAGACCAGATTTAAAATAAACCGACCTCTATTTTGTTAGGGCAGAGGCGGTAAATCCGAGCGGCGGTTGATCCGGGGTCGGTTAAGAGAGGGTCTCCTGTACCATAGCTATGACATAGATTCAATATCAACCATCCTGCAACTTCATCATACAATAGCTTCCAGTGTGGGAGGGGGGTTTAATGTCAGGGTCGGGAGGGGGAGGGGTAGGCCATTGACAGGAGCCCATTTATAGCCACACTAGCGGCTCATTTAACAGATAGCGCATGGTCATTATACAGCCTAAATGGTACACGGTGCACAACGATGGTAATCAGGACGACCGCTCGCTGATTTTGATTGGGTTTAAAACTGTGGTGAAAGTGTGAGGGAAAATGACTCTGATTAATATAATTGTTATATATTTATCGTCTAAATGTTGCATTTTATGAGTATGGTTAATAATTTATTGATGTATGTGGGATACTCATCTTAAATACAAATTAATTGTATACTAATTAAAACCAGTGTATTTAGAAATTAAACCTAAATTCCTGGTCAGTTAATGTAAAAATGTAAATCTACTTATATACTTTTGTGTTTTCAACATGTCGATTTTTCGGGTTGGCCATCCCGAAACATGTATAACAATATAGGTTTTAGTTAAATTAAAAAAGTTATTTTAAGCTGTCGCTTAACAATATTTACTTGGCCTTGTAGGGCTTCATTATTTCCTGTTGATTCTTTCCTCGAGTTTTGTTAGCGTTATTAGGCCTAAACCTCTCCTTACACTATACTCGATTGGCGTCGATGGTGGAGTTTGACAAAAGTAAAGCTAATTTGACTAAAGAATTCGTGCACACTAGGCCTATAGGTAACAAGTTGATATAACAAATAGTATATCATCATTAAAAAAAAATTGTATATCATCATTTTTAATATTCTTCATATGATAATAATTTAGGTAAATGAGCCTATATACATGATTTTAATCATTATTTTGTTTACTTTATTAATGCAGCAAGTAGTATTTCACTATATATGATTAGCGTTTTATTATTTATAGTAATATTATTGTACAAAACAGAAGCTAATCTTATTTTTAGTAACATCCATCACTTGTTTTATACATTTTAGTAACGAATATTTTATTTTACAATACTAACTAATTTGCCGGTTTTTTACCTGGAACATGTAATTTCTCGGCCTGCCATCTTCTGCCAGCCGTCTTCTGGTTGATGACGTCACGGGGACACGGCGCTCTGATTGGCTGGCGCCCACTGGGGTTTAATCATGTCTGTCGTCTCCCCAGACAGGCTCGGTATACCACCAGTTGACAGTTGGTTGACATCAGTATTATGTGTTATAGAGCAAAAAGTTTATAATACATTTAGCCTGTTTCCGAGACATTTTTAAATTGCCTATTACGTAAAATTAGGAATAAGGTTGTACAGGTTGAACGCCTTATTGATACTCATCCATAAAAATTGTTCCTTTTTGATCAAAACAACTTTGATATCTCACATTTTACGTTTGTTGTGAATGTATTGTGATTTTATTTGGCAACAAACTTAGTACACATAATACATGTTGGCAGCAAACTCGCACATTAACTCATATATTTCTCACGTAAAACCATGTATTAATTATTTATTTATACGACAAACGTCATTTCAAACATTTACAAATATAATCAGACAAGGTGTGGAAGATTTAATGTTACCGGTGGTTTACATTCAAAATCGAAACTCCATACACAAATTCAAATTCAAATTCTTTATTGAGCACGTGGACAAAATAACGTTGCATATGCCAAGTCAAAACAAAAGTTATGGAAACACGCCATGCAATTTCAATAACATGCCACAATGCAATATTCAATCAGATTCAAATAAATAACTACTCGGCTACATTTGGCCTATTCATATGTTACTATAGCTAGCTACTCATACAACCACAAATGTCCCCTAACGACTCATTCACACTTGACGCCATGCAATCAATATGCTAAACAAGTGCATGCATTTTACAAATAAACAAATACTTATCAGTAGGTATCTCCAAATTTGGATATAATCACACACAAACATATTGATTATTGGTATAGTGACCAATTCACAATATATCATTTATACGGATAATAATAACTCATGGTGACCAACAACACATCACAGCCACAACCCAACACACCCCATACTCTGGTTTCAAACCTCCCAAACTGAATTGACAAAACCAATTTTAATTTAAATAAGCATCCCCAATTCTCTGCTGTCAGACCCCCACACATATTATTGTAGAATCATATCAAGTTACAGAATACCCTCATCCCTTATTTGTTACAGAAATAGTCAGTTAAAATAAAATTCGAGATATTCTTAAAAAGTATTACTTAAGCCATCACTTTTATGATGTATTGTTTGTTTAATTATTCAAAGCTATGTAGCCCTGCCTTTGTAACCCAACCTAAATCTACTCAGTTAAAGGTAGAAATAAGTACAAACAAGTGGGTAAAGTGGTTTATACTTTTTCGTTATTTAATATTTTTTATTTCAATTTTTGTATTGATTCCTAAGTACTTTCGCAGTTTTAAATCTAGAAAAAGTATGAACGAACTTACTTATGCTCTTGAGCTTACGTACTACTTGAGGGTTTAATAAAGATTATGGTTTTGAGGTCTTCCACAAAATTTTGAACTACATCGAAATACAGCCCATTACAGCCCAGAATGAATAATATTTGTTATTTATGTACAAAGTAGGCGTTACAAGCTTACAACAGTGTAAAACAGTGTGGAAATGGTATCAAAACAAATTTAATTCGTAGTTATAGCACTAAAATATATATAACGTGTTAAAGTTAGCTTTTATAACTGAATTCAGTGGACCCCTCCTCCCCCCGCCCTAGGACGTAACTGTACCGACATAAATCACTCCCCTGCACATCCACTGAATGCAAAACCAGTAAATATCCTTCCACGATCCATCATAGGCTGCCCCTCACCTGGCGATAGTTCCTTGCCTAACCGCTGGTTTTATTTGCACAAGTTAAAAATTTAAATTTTGTTTGATTGTGAAACAAATATAGCATTGAATAAGCATTGTGTTTGGTTTCCCCCCTTTGCTACCAATAAGAGGTCAAGAGTTTCATAATTGTGAAACTCTTTTTAGCGAATTTCCCCTATAGGGAATAAGCTATTACCGTAGGTGGCATGGTAAGACTTAAACCCGAGACCATGCTAACTTTTTGTTTTGAGGTCCCCAGATGCCAAAAACACTATTCGTTCAAATTTGTGTGTGTGTGTGTGTGTGTGTGTGTGTGTGTGTGTGTGTGTGTGTTTGCGTGCGCGCGCGCGTGCGTGCGTGCGTGCGTGCGTGCGTGCCCGTTACCGCGATAACTTTTGAAAGAAGCGCCCGATTTTGATGAAATTTGGCACAATTGTGCCAAACATTTGTGCCAAATTCGACTTAAGGTCTTAACATTTTGACTTAAGTTCGAAAACCAGATCGATCGGTCTATGGGAAAGGGGTTTTATGGGGGTTTAAAATTTTCCAAAAATCAGTTTTTTGAACTTTTTCCCCTAAAATAAAAAAAAAGATTTTGGTTATAGCCATTTTATAGAAACAAACAATTTAGTATTTTGAATCATTAAGTTAGGTTTAGTGGTTGTGGAGAAAAGTCAAAAAATGTGTCCATAAAATTAATCTTATGGGAATACGGTTTTTAGATTTTCCTCAGATAATTTCACTAAAAACTCCACATTTCTTTCTACCAATCAGTTTAGCTCTACAAAACAATCGTTTTGCCATTTTAATCGTGGTTTTATGTCCAACCTTTGCAGTGATATTCAAAGTGCTCAACACAGTACGTTGTCCAATGTTACCCTTATGGAGAATAAATAAAATGTTATATTTCGATTATTTATATATGTATATTGATGAAACTTGGTATATGGCTTCAACTAGTTGTGGTATATTGATATTAGAACAAAAAAGTTTTTTGTTGATTTTCCCGGTAGCAGCAAACCTGCATACTCGGTCCCCATGTTATTCATATGGATAATAAGTAAAGTTTTATATCTCCCTTAGTTATGAACCTAAATTAATAAAACTTGGTATATAGCTTCACCTGGTTGAGTTATATTGATAATTGTAAAAAACACATTTCTTACCTTCCTTGTTGCAGCAGACCTGCGTACTCAGTTATAATGTTATTCTTATGGAGAATAAATAAAATGCTATACATCACTTGTTAATGAATGTATTTTTGTGAAACTTGGTAAGTGGCTCTAGGTATTAGTGATACATATATATATATGCATTGGAAATTCGCTGAGTACGCAGGTTTGCTGCAACGGGGGGTATCGTTTTATCATACGATGATGACTTTTTATTTGTCATCGCCTTGAACTGGGTTATATAATCTTACATTATAAGGTAACGACGAAGGAGGGAGAGCTCCCTTCCCAGCTACCAACGGATAACGAACGGAATTAATATTTATATTTATATTCGGCTTCGTCAGGAATATAATAAATGCAGTTCAGTTATTTTACTTTCTTTTGGATACAGTAACTAACACAATTTGACTGGAGGCTCTTGTTATGCCTTATTATAAACTCGTTCTCTTACGCTTGGATGTCAAGTAAATAATTACAGTTAGTTGGTAATGCATTAAATAATAAGCAGACTTGATTTCCCGGTCACACCGATAAAGTTTTTGATTATTCGTATTACCATAATTTAAGAAAAGTTTATGTGCTGCATTATTTTCTGAACCTAGTGACTGCTTCACTTATTGAGCGCATGAGTAAATAAAATAAATATATACTGAAAAAAGTCGTATCCATGAAATAAATGTTTGACAATGAGGAGAGCCAATGGGGTCACCCGAAAGAAATTGCAAGGAGTCATAAAGTTTGATTGACATGCGACAACATACGGTTTCGGTTTTGAATCCCCCTCTCATTCCATTTGATTTGATTAAAAATTTGCGTTTCAATAGACAGAGGTATTTATGTAAGAATTTATAGAACGGTATAAACCGCATTGTTCAGCCAATAACTGACCAATAATGAAAGCAAGGTAAACCTCGAACAATGTTGGTGAACCGGTCATGTCGGCTGTTTAATTAATGGACCAATAACAACATAATGAACCCATGTGGTCGTTGTTGCAATATCGCACCTCTATTAATAAACCCAATAGTGATTTTAGGAACTCTAATACGTAATTTTAAGGTTATGTATTTGCTTAGCTTACATGCGATTATTAGTGAATTTCCTATGGAACGTGACTATTAGCATGACCCGCACGGTGAAACGTAAGCCCGGGACCACCATAGAAGTTCCTAACGTGACCCCCTGAACACGTTTTGGGGGGTCGTTCAACATTGTATTTATATATGTGTGTGTTTGCACTCTAGCGGTCGCATCTTTTGTCCGATTTACCTAAAATTTAATAGGGACGTTTCTTTCTATAATCAGTTGGACAAGTTCGTTGGGAAAAACAATCGTAAAACTCTAAAGCCCTTTTTTGGAGAGTAATCTTCCTCGAGTTTTTGGGACCCAAAAGGGTCAGAAAAGCCCCGGATGTACAATTAATGCATTTAAAAATATGGGAATTAGTGAGGCGAAACTTTTAAGCCCCCTCTCGTCATTCTAGCACAAATATTTACCGAGTTATTAAAGAAAATGTGTATCGACCAAACAGTACGTTGTCTTTAGAAAAGCCTGTTACTCATTTGTTGGTGTACTTTTATCATCCCCAGTAACCTCACGCCTACTTTCAAGCCTGACTGGACCTTCTCCTAACCTTATAATGCGCAAAATTGTATTCCCAGCATTGCAGGGAAAATTAAACCAGGGGATTCAGAACAGCCAAAAATCAGTGTTTTCAGATTTCAATAAAATTGGAATAAATGTATGTTTTTACACTGATTTTGAATTTTTAAAGTTTTTTATGTGTAAATTCACCTCCCTCTCATTTCAGCTACGTGCGAACTCGTTTTTTGTTTCCCTGCTCAGTTAAATACTTTTTGTTGTGATTCCACGATTTGTTATTTCAGTTCAGATTCTTAAATGTGGGCTTTGAGTCTCGATTCTGGGTTCGTTGCTGATTTCAGGGTAGATTTAGATAAGGAAAAACACATTAGATTAAAATTGACAATTTTTTTAATGTATAGGGCTAGTTGCCAATTGATAAATAGGATTTGCTATACAAACAAAATGTTTAGGAAGATATGAAAACTCTTATTAGTTTATATATTTGTTCTATTATAGGCCTATTTTCCTTATTTTGGATTGAATGTGCAGATTTATTGCTTTGAATGTATATATTTATTTCATTTAATACATTTAAATGCTGTTTACAAGTTGAATTCTATAAAACAAGTAAATGCTATTTATGTAACTAGCATATACAAATTAACTCATAGCTAGATGGCTAAATCTAAAGTTATAACTAAAATAAACCTGACATTCAAATGATTGAACAAAAAGACATCTTGATGAAAATTGAAACCCTTCCATTCCCTGTATCTAGTCGTCACTTTGGGATAGACAAGAAAACTATTTGCCAAATTGAAGAACTTTAGATAATAATTTTAAGTAGAGTTTAGTTGAAAATACCCAGAGCTACCTATACAGTACTACATTTTTTTTAGGTGACATTAAACAAGTGTTTTTTTCATAAAAACCTCTTTTATTTACTTCCTATACTACAAAAAGGTTTTACTGTATTAAGTATAACAAGGCTGTTTATCTTTATTAATGCAGCACAGCTAAGTTAAATACCTTCATTCCCTGATTGTGCCTTTTTGTCCCATCCGTTACAGTTGAAAAATAATTATTTCTTCGATTTGATAAAGTTGATGGCAGAAATTAATATAAGAATAATGTAATAAGCTTTGCAATCTCATAATTATTCAGAATATTTATTATTGTGATGACTTCTTTAATAGAACTGAAATAGGTATCAACAAAAAGGACAACAGCTCACACTCTGTTCCATTTTGTGTCCCGTCCGTTACAAATTTTCTAACTCAAACTGCTCTTACCCTAGAAATATGTTTTAATAATCTCTTAGATATTGATATATACCCCCGTCGCAGCAAACCTGCATACTCAGCGAATTTCCAATGAATATATAACATAACACATTATAACACTTAACAGGATTTATAAGAAATGTATTCACAAACAAGCGATATTTAAAATATTAATTATTCTCCATAAGAATAACATTGGGGATGAGTACGCAGGTTTGCTGCAACAAGGCACACAAAATAATGGGTTTTTATGCAAATATCAATAGAACTCATCTTAGTGAAGTCACATACCAAGTTTCATCCATATACATTCATAAATAAGCGATATATAACATTTTAAGTATTTTCCATAAGAATAACATGGGGACCGAGTACCTAGGTTTGCTGCTACAGGAGCCATAGGCGAAAAATTGTTTTTTTGTGCAAACAACAATAAACCATAACCAGATCAAGCCATATACCAAATTTCGCCAGTTTATGTTCATAAATAAGCGAGATATACAATTTTCCTTTTTCTCCATAAGAATAACATTAGACAACGTACTGTGTTTAGCACTTTCAATATCTCGGTAACCAATTGATGTAGATCAATGATCAAAATACCAAATTGTTTGTTTTTTTAAGCTGAATTCAATGGTATAAATTAAAATTTGATTTAAATTAAAATTAAATGTGAAAACCCCAAAAACCTCATTTTTGGGGTACAAAACCCCCCAAAAACCCCCCTTCGGATGGTGCGATTCATCTGGTTTTCGAACTCGTTCAAATAAATGGTACTTTGCACATTTGTACTAAATTTCATTAAGATCGGACCTTTTTTACGAGAGTTATCGTGCTTACGGACACACATTATATATATATATATATATATATATATATATATATACATATATAAAAATTTGAACGAATGGTGTTTTTGGCATCTGGGGACCTCAAAATGAAAAGTTATCATGGTCTCGGGCTTAAGTCTTACCATGAGACCTACGGTAATAGCTTCTTCCCAATAGGGGAAATTCGCTAAAAAGAATATAGTGATTCTATTTTTTTCTCCAATCCACCCTACCGTTTAAATTTTGTGTTGCTAAACTGGATGCGTTGAAATTGTCATTTCAGTAATGTATGACTGCTTTATTAATCTACTTGAAGGACTCGTCATCGGCATTGATGTTTCTTATTAATCTTCCGGTTTGTATTTTGATCACGATATTAATTTTCATAGTTTTACAACTAAGCGTCTAACTATTTTGTGATTCTATCTGGAATCCTCTGCGAGTGCTTTTATCTTATTTAAACTACAACTAGGAGTAAAAATGTCCGTTTTAAATTTGTCAGTCTTTTTAGGTTATTTCAGTTTAATCTATTTGAACCAGTAAGTACTGATTAAAGTAATGAAAGCTGTTCGAATTAAATGGAGAAACAAAATTACTAATGAAAAGTTTCAATTTGACTTTTGTCCCAAGTTTGTCCTCGATTAAGCCCTGAAAATGTTTGTCGGAGTCTAATTGTTAACAGTTTGACAGTTTTATAATTAATTCGGTCTTCAACAAGTGTTCGCGTCATTATTACAATAATTATTTTATTATTCCCCTCACTTAGTCTGATTGTTTAATTATATTCTATCAGTTGGAAGTATTTTAACACGTCTATCATTCGGTTTTCTCGATAATTTAAACATAACTAGAACACTTAAAACAAACTGTTCATATTCTAGATAATTTGTTCACGTTATTTATTTGTATCACAGTCATTTTATTTTGTCAGCCACTTTAAGAGCACAGTCCATAATTTATTTCACACTGCATAATATTTGTTTGCTGCTTCTGATGCTTAATCTAACAGATATTAGTATTTTCTAAGATGTATACATTGAAAATAAATTTGTCCTAGTTGTTACTTTTGATAGGATTCATGTCTGAAAAAATTATGATTTCAATAGCAAATTGTATGTATAAACTCCATTGAAAAGGAGCTCTTCTGATAAAATCTGCAAGTAAAAAATAAATTCTATGTTAACATTGTACAGTTAAAATGTTGTTGATACATTTTATCAGTGGTCGGTCAAATAATGTCAAATATTGTCACTGTCATTTTTTTACCTTACCTACAAATTTTAGTCGAACATATTTAAACAAGAATCAAGTACCTGGAGGTCCGAGTTTCGCTCAGAGAAGGGCAATCAGTTTGTTTATATGACTTGGAGTAATATTTCACCACTTCCCCTACTAATTAGTAGATTTTTATAGCCCATTTGCTTCTTTTCTGCATCTTTAAGGTCAATCCAGTTTTTATTTATAGCTGGTCCCTTTGATTTATTTTGGATACGACCACTCCACATATGTCATCTTCACTTAATGGTTTTAGTCACTGTTTTCAGGAAACTACATGTTAATTAAACAATATGAGTAATACTTTGACAGTTCACCGATAGATTATAATAGCTGTTATGATTCTTTTGTTTTGATTTGAAACTCCATAGGCCCAATGTTAATTTTATAACTTTTCAAATTCGTTCTTTTACTTAATTAGATTTTTCTGGGGGATGATACCTGTCTAGACTTATTTTTAGCCAAGGAAATAGTTAATTACTGTACAACTTTTGGAGGAAATCATTGGAGCCGTTTTTGAGATCAGAGTTGGAAGCAAAAGTACAAGCAAGCAACCCTTATTCATATTAGATTAAAAGATATCAAATGTTTTAACTTTGCGTTTAAAATACTATAATTACAAGAAACGAAAAGTAAACCATTTAGTTCGTTGCTAAACTGGAGGACAAAAGCTAAGCTGCCTTTGAAATCCTAGCGATAATGTACGTGCATTCAAGTAAATAATGGAATCTAGTTTCAAGCTCTCATAAATACAAGCGGTAATACTTCATCCACAACTGAAATTAATTCTGGTGGTCGCGATACACCGCTCAGGGGATAGCGGGCACCTCTTCATGATCCCCCCCAACATTCTAAACTACCCTTTTCTCTCTAACGTTACTATCTTTCTATAATTTTGTATTTACTTGTTTTAACTGTCTTTTATATATAGTTTTGGATTATACGTGCCTAATAAAGAGTACTTATTAAATACCACCGTCGCAGCAAACCTGCGTACTTCGAGAATTTCCAATGCATGGATGTTTCTCACTACCACATTAAGTCACTTACCAAGTTTCATAAAAATACATAAATAAATAAGTGATCTACAGCATTTATGTATTCTCCATAAGAATAACATTAGGGCTGAGGACGCAGGTTTGCTGAAAAAAAGAGAAGAAATATGATTTTGTGCAATTATCAATAACTCAACCAAGTGAAGCTACATACTAAGTTTTATTAATTTATGTCCATAATTAATGGAGATATAAAACTTTACTTATTCTCCATAAAAATAACATTAGGGCTGAGTATGCAGGTTTGCTGCTAAGGGGATAATCAACAAAAAAATCAATTTTTTTGCAAATATAAATATACCAATACTATGTGAAGCCACATACCAAGTTTCATCAATATACATTCATAAATATCATAAATAATGGAGATGTCAAATTTTATTTATCCTCCATAAGGAAAACATGGGACAACGTATTGTGATTACCACTTTGATTATATCTGCAACGGTTAAACGTGGAATCACAATTTAAACACCAAAATGATTGTTTTGTGGAGCTGAGTTGATTGGTAAAAGCAAATGCGAAGTTTAAATTAAAATTAACTGAGGAAAAGCCAAAAACTTGTTTTCTATAAGATTAACATGGGATATTTTATGAGCAGGTTTTTTTTATTTTCTCCTTGACCACTTAACCTAGGTCAATAACACAAAATTCGATATTATTTGTTTTTAAGCTCTATAACATGGTCCAAAACTAAATTAAATATTTTAAACATTTTAGGGTGAAAAATGCAAAAAACTTATTTGGAAAATTTAAAACCCCCATAAACTCCCCTTCCCATGGTCCGATTTTTCTGGTTTTCAAACATTGAGTCATAAATGTCACTTCACATTTGAGCCAAATTTCATCGAAATCAGAGGTGTTTTACTCAAGTTATCGCATTCACGGACACACACACACACACACACACACACACACACACACACACACACACACACACACACACACACACACACACATATATATATATATACATATGTATAAATTTGAACGAATAGTGTTTTTGTTATCTGGGGACCTCAAAACAAAAAGTTATCATGGTATTGGGCTTAAGTCTTACCATGAGACCTACGGTAATAGCTTCTTCCCTATAGAGGAAATTCGCCAAAACAGGATATTCAAATATTAAATTAAAAAGTTTTCGCGATTTTTTTATTTGAGTCGTGTTTTTAGCGAATTTCCCCTATAGGGAGAAGCTATTACCGTAGGTGGCATGGTAAGACTTAAGTCCAAGACCATGATAACTTTTAATTTCGAGGTCCTCAGATGCCAAAATCACCATTCGTTCAAATTTATATATATTATTTTTAAAAGAAAATTACCAGAGTACCCTTCAAAATTCATTTTTTTAACAACAAAGTTTTGTCTATTGAAAAGAAAGGTGACAAAATGAATGCCAAAGAAGAGCTTCACATTTACATGAATTATTCAGAAGACAAAACTAATATACTATATATAATGCAGGCGCAACAAAAAATCCAATCTTTGAAACAATCAAAATAATCAAAAGCAATTAATCATATTTAGATAGTTAATTCAGCATATGTTAACAAAATTATCATACTGTTTTGTTTATTTACAGATTATTTAATTTTAAGTTTAAGGTTATTAGCTGCACTGTAATCATGAGGTAAACTGAAGAATTATATGTGGAATAAAATTCAACGTATTCTTTATTTATTTAAAATAACTTTAAATGTTATATATATAATTTTATTGACATAATTTATTTTAAATTCGGCCCATATTTACGTTACAGTCTCAGTTTGTCAGTTCGTAGTTCAGATTCAGATTCTTTACTGTGCCAAGACATACATTTAAGTTCATGGGCACTAGTTATAACTGTCAAAACTAAAATTATACAGAATAAATTTAAGTTACACCATATGAAAAACTTATAGCTAATTAAAAAAGTATCTGCCTCATGGCGCACCGCGTCTGTGAGAATATCTTTCAATTCGAGTTTAAACTGCTAACGCGCCGCAATACAAGTACCACACAGAGAGGTGTTTTGTACCCCAGTTTTGCTACTTTCGTGGTGTCTATTTCTCACATGCAAAGTCCTACAGTGAGTACGCTACCTCTATTATTTTCTCTCTGTGTCTCATATTAATGGTGTGTGAAGAACAATTTATCAGAGAACCCCTAACTGTTATCACATTTAAAACATAACTAACCAAACTCACAACACACCGTTAAAGTACCATAAAACCGCACACATTATTTCATGTACTTAAATGTTACATCACATCCCACGTGTTTAATATTCGTTAAACACCGTGCAATATTCACCACCGATGTGAGAGCCAGCGTGGCCGAGCCATAACGGCGTTCATCTTTTGTCCGCTTTGTCCCGTGTAAAATATCCCCTCATTAAATGACGACCGTTGTTTTCCACATTGAAGCTGTTACGACCCCCGCTTTTGTGTCTGGGTCGCGCTTAGGCGATTTTACATAATACCTCCATTAATAACTTCTAGAATCTAGTATTGTGTGTGTTTTATGATAGATCGCGTGGCAAATTTATTTTTATCAAGGTTTCATGATAGTAAACACAGTTTTCTTAGTACGAAATCAAATAATATCCTTTATTGCTATAAAATATAAATATATGCTTGCTTCAAAAAAAACTTTTAAACATGAAAATACCCAAATTTAGGGGTTCAAACAGCTTTCTCTAAGAGTATTTGTGTGTTCTGCTAACTAAAATTTCGTAGGCGTTGTTAAAAAATAAACAAATTTAGGACTATTAACTTAATTAAAATAAATCTTAATTTTTATATAAATTTATGATAACTGGTGAGGATGAAATTGTGCAGTGTAAGATTTACAATTAAATAGTTTACATTATTTTTTATTTAGTGCTAAGTTAAAATCCGTCTCATGAGTACTATATTAAATATCATTGTTTATTTGCAATAACCGTGTGGTGGACACCCTTGCTAGTGTGACAGACGCGAAAGTCTTATACCTAATTATGTTGCCTAATTATCTTAGATGTGTTTTTCAAAGTAACTTGTTTTGCTTTCACTTTACAATTAACAGACCGCATTACTGGGTGCTATCTATAATCACATTTAAATTCACACAACAATCGAAATAGAAATTTGAATTTAACTGTTAAAAATATTTTTGAAATTCATAATAGCGATGGATTTGAATTTATTTCTTGATTTATTTGGACTTTACCTATCGCTTCTAGTGTTTAAAACTACACTACCTCCCGAAACGTAGTGTAGTTTTAAACCCTAGAAGCGATAGGTAAAGTCCAAATAAATCAAGAAATATATTAAAAATAATTTAAGTTTAACAAACAAACTATCAACCCGTAATTTTATTAAAGCGTTAAATTAAAAAGTAATGGATTTTGAATTAAGGCAGCACTCCGATAACCATTCCATCAGCAATCAATTTCAATATAATAGAGAGTAACTCTATGTCGAGTCAAAGGCTGCCGTTATGGTCTGCATAATTACCTTTTATTACTGTTGCTTTATTGGTTAATTACCCTGAACATCACTCGTCGGCACAGCCATAAACATGACAAGTTCATGTCTGTGTTTTGACCATACATTTGAAATCGTTCGTATGAGTTTCCTTTTTGATATGTATTATTATAGCCGTATATCTCTGTTTAGAAGTCTAAACTTGAATAAGTAAAACGCGAAAATGCTTAGTTGCTTTTCAGATTGCGGATCTTCTAGAAACAAAATCTTTAAAAATAAAATAAAAATAAGCTACTTGATAAGATTTGTTATTTACGTGTTATAACATACTTTTAGAAAAAAAGATATAATTTTGCAGATGCTGAATACCAGCTTAATTCAATGCTTTCAACATGATAATTAGCAAAGTAATTGTTATAGGTTTCAAAACTTAACAGTGACAATTTTAAGATAGTTTATGCAATTGTGCCGCCAGTACTTTGACCGTTAAACTCGTTTTGCAACTGTCTAACTTTTAACAAATAGCCTAGCCACTGCAAAGCGCTTTACAGATTTGTTTTGTCGTTTTATTGGTGATTTTTTCTGTATTCTGAAATAATAACTGTTAACTGGTATTAACTATACTTTAATTGTTATATATGCTTGCTGATTAAAAATAGTTCAGAACCACCAGAGTTTTGTCAAGCTTGTGGTCTTGAAATTAAATACCATAGATGTGTCTACATATACATATTTTGTAGTGTTTACAAACAAAATTTCACCGTAGGCAATTTTTCGGCTAGTATTAAAGCTTTTTAGAGCATTGCCTCATAACCTGAGAACTCCTGTTCGATTCTAAGCAGATTTGTGGAACGTTTTTAAGGCTTTACACACACCTGTCGTTTGTTATTGGAGAGTTAGCTCTCGATGAGTTTTAGAGTCGGTCCTTGGATCGTTTTCTGACCAGAGTTCAAAGCGCTCCTATTAGAAGATAAAAACGTAGAAGTATTTTATATATCTACTTACTTCTTTTTGTCGTTGATATTTTGATTACGTAAAATTAAAGATACACTTAATAAAATCAGTTAACACTCAGCTATAAGACATACAAAGGTCTTCTTGGCGCGTATCGTTTTAATTTTAAGTTAACATTTAAGTTGTATAACTCGAATGCTTGAATCCAGGGAACATTTAAAATTAGCTAATTAGACAAGTTTTTTTTTATATTGCACATGAATTTAATCACTACATTTTAACTTGTTAAACATATTTGTATAGGATTTTATGGATTTTCTGTTCCATTCACAGTGGAAATATTCACTACAATATACATTTCATATTAGGCCCAGAAGGGAACAACGGATAAATTCGATGAGACAGATTGTGATACATTCACCCCTCGTGGTTTTGTTAAACATATTTGTATATCATTTTATGGATTTTCTGTTCCATTCACAGTGGAAATATTCACTACAACATACATTTCATATTAGGCCCAGAAGGGAACAACGGATAAATTCGATGAGACATATTGTGATACATTCACCCCTCGTGGTTTTGTTAAACATATTTATATATCATTTTATGGATTTTCTGTTCCATTCACAGTGGAAATATTCACTACAATATACATTTCATATTAGGCCCAGAAGGGAACAACGGATAAATTCGATGAGACAGATTGTGATACATTCAACCTTCGTGGTTTTGTTAAACATATTTGTATATCATTTTATGGATTTTCTGTTCCATTCACAGTGGAAATATTCACTACAACATACATTTCATATTAGGCCCAGAAGGGAACAACGGATAAATTCGATGAGACAGATTGTGATACATTCACCCCTCGTGGTTTTGGCCAAATAATTCTGGATACGGAGGGGCATTCCCGGGAGGGCACCTTCTCATACAAATCCGGCCAATCGTATATCACTTATACTCCTAGAGATGATAACTATCACTGCATTGCCAGATTGAAAATGTGTCTTGCAAAAACAATTTATATTGAGTTTCTAAATGTCATGTATTTTATTTGATAATGTCTCAAATATAGCTGTTTATGGTACAGTACTGGAGAGGCCGAGCCATGCTCGGTGATATTTATTATTTTCGATGGTAAAAAGGATGTCCATTCTATATGCAATATTTATTCAATGGTTCTAGTTACTGTTTTCAGTCAATCATTTGTTGATACTTTGCCTTGCGTAAGTGCGTATTCGAAAGTTCACCGGTTAATTTATTCTCAGCTGTTTATTTATTTATTTTATTTGTTTCTACGGCAATAAACCATTTTACAAAAGCACAAAGATTGGATGGCTAACCAATATACATTTTAAAGAACAACAACAACAAAAATATTGACAATGAGCGCAATAACAATGGGACAAAGAAGTGCAGTAGGTAACATTGTAAATGCCAATAATAACAATAAACATTATGATTCTTTGTGATGTTATGTTTCTTTTGTTTTGATTTGAAACTCTATAAGCCGGAAGTTAAAATTTACAATTTTAAAATGAGATTTTTAACAAAATATGTATTTTCCTGGGGTCGAGAAGTTTACCAGTCGATTTTTTAGGTCCAAACGCCCCTAATTCAACAGTTTTAACCAAATCATTTCACTGAATTCCGAGATAAATTTTTCAAACTTACGTTGATATAGGAAAGAATAAAATACCTCAAACAGTGTTAGGTATAAATTATTGAGAAAAGGAGAATTTAAAAATGTAAAAACTGTTTTATTTACATTGTGCATAACGTAAGGTAGAGTACATTACGGAGTTTTAAACAAGAACAAGTACAACTTGATATAATTGCGATATAATAATGTAAAACCACAAACGCACAATTTTTTTAATAACTCAACTGTGCATAAATGAAACATCAACATTCAACAAATTACCGTCCCATAAAATATTGTTTCAAATGTGTTGCTATGAAATATTGAATTTGATTCGTTATGTGTGTCGTCTGATAGTTATAATAGAGTTGTATTGAAACGAACTAGAATTATTTTCCTGCGCATAAGTTAGATATGTTTATCAAGCTAACTAGATCGGTTTGAACAATCAAAAGCGAACAAAGTTAATTTTAAAATTATATTTCCTACAATAGAAGTACACTGTGGTAATGCAATTTGTTTTTACTATGCAAGGAAAATGAGAATTTAAAAGAATCTATTAGGCGACTCGGGTGTAACTATGATGGATTGCGGGGGATGGGAAGGGGGGTGGGGGTGGGTAGGGCAGGAAGGCTATTTACTGGTTTTGTATTCAAGGGATGTTAGGGCGAGTGATTTATGTCTAGGCGGTTACGTGGTGGTGCAGGCGGCGGGCGGTGTCTTTACAGGTTGATTTTGACAAAACATATCTCCTGAGAAATGCCATAGTTTTATTATAAGGTACTCTCAACTAACGGAATTGAAAAGCAAATAGTTAAAAATAATCGATAACAATAATTTACTATAGATAATAACTAGTTATCGAATTCCCAAGTTGGCTGAAGATGGTGTTTTTTGATTAATTATTATTTCTTCATTTACAAAAGGTGCCCGGATCGCATTTTCTGTGTGGCTACCAGCCGCTATGCGGCATCATTGCGTCGACCGGCTTTACACTCACAGACGTTTCATAGATGAAAATATTGATTTTTTGGCTTTTCTGATACTCCTGGTTCTATTTACCTGCAATGCTGGGAATACAATTTTGCGCATTATAAGGTTAGGAGAAGGTCCAGTCAGGCTTTAAAGTAGGTGTGCGGTTGTTAGGGATGATAAAAGTACACAAAAAAATGATTAACAGGCTTTTCTAATGTAAAACCCCCATAAGACAACGTACTGTGTTTGGTCAATACACATTTCCTTTAACAACTCGGTAAATATATATGCTAGAATGACGAGAGAGGGCTTAAAAGTTTCGCCCCACTAATTCTCATCTTTTTACATTCGTTAATTTCACATCAGGGGCTTTTCTGACCCTTTTTGGGCCCAAAAACTCGAAATTTGAAAGATTAATCCCCAAAAAAGGGGTTTAGAGTTTTCCGATTGTTTTGCCCAACAAACTTGTCCAACTGATTATAGAAAGGAACGTCCCTACCAAATTTGAAGTAAATCGGACAAAAAATGCGACCGCTAGAGTGCCTGCACATATATATATATATATATATATATATATATATATATATATATATATATAAATCAACAAATAAAGAAAAGGTTATTTTATGACTTTAAGTTCTAAAACCAGACAGATCGACCTACCCGAAGGGGTATTTTGGGGGGCTGTGTATCTCAAAAATGTTTTTTTTGAATTGTTTACAAATCTTTGAAAAAGACAAATTATATATTTCACCATTGGATTCAGTTTAAAAAACACACAATTTGGTGTTTTGGTCATTGCTCTACGTTAATTGGTTACGGAGATATTAATATATATATATGTATATATATATATATATAATGTATATATATATATGTCTATATATATATATAACATTTTGAACGAACCCCCAAAACGTGTTCAGGGGGTCACGTTAGGAACTTCTATGGTGGTCCCGGGCTTAAGTTTCACCGTGCGGGTCATGCTAATAGTTCACTTTCCATAGGAAATTCACTGATATATTAACAAAGCAAGACATGTGGACCACTGGAGCGTGGAACCTGCTTAGGTAAGTAAGCTGTGCGTGTTTACAAGCACTTTGTTAAAATAACCGTTTCGAAAACCCGGCTTCAGTTTCATATAACAATATTAGGACAGTCCGGCTCAATCTTTGTTTCAAACTTTCAATTAAGCTGCAACTTGTGGAATGTTTCTTGATGAAT
The DNA here is from genome assembly GCA_963675035.1 of Allygus modestus. Classification (NCBI taxonomy): domain Eukaryota; kingdom Metazoa; phylum Arthropoda; class Insecta; order Hemiptera; family Cicadellidae; genus Allygus; species Allygus modestus. The sequence continues at coordinate 31,235,725 of OY776115.1, read as the reverse complement.
CTCGAAGTATAACCACCAAACTATGTAAGCAATTTTAATTAATTTTAAATTTGTCTCGCTCTAAATTTATTAAGTTTTGGCAGATATCTATTTTTAGTGTTGAATTGTACTGCAGTGGTGCATTGCACTGCTTTCCAAGTTTGTTTTAAAACATTACAAACTAATATAGTTTTTTAACCACTCGTGTTCAAATTCTCATTACGTATTAACGTACCTGGTATCTTGGTAACACCTCTATCAACTATATACTACGGCATCCCCCACCATTTGGAGGCAGTGAAAACTTGGTTTTTAAAACTACTGTACTGTGAAAATATATTTTCTCATATAACAGTTATCAAACTTACTCTTCGGCGCTGGGGCGAAGAGGCTCGCGTATAGTTAAAAAAAATATGAAATAGCTTAAAATATGTTGACGAGTATAGGTCAGCATAATATAATAGCTTACATTTTTTATTGGAGAGTGATTCCTGATTTAAAGACAGTTCTCCTACAAGATGACATGAAGTAGTTGTCAAATTGATATGTTTGAGTTTGCATTACCCCACTTTTGAGGGATACTTGTTTTTTACAATTTAAATTTATGTTGTTTTTATAGTTTGTACTTTGATTGCATTTTTATTCTGATTACATTAAGTATGCAAACTCGAATTAACCGATCATCCGAATCGATTTTCAAAGGAAAAATCCATATAAATAAAACTATGTGGTCTAGAAAAGGGGCTAAAGTTTGTCTTGAGTGTAAATTATTTATAAGTTAAGTTAAAATATAACAAGAAAGTATTAGTAGTAACAACTTTGAAGTCAATTTATTATTAAAACACGTAATAATTTTAACGCACTGAAGGTGCAAGGCCTCTACAGTTTCCGCTAATGTATTTTTTATTTTCCCTGAAGGAATCGGAGAAATATCCGCAATGATGATATATGGGTTCTGTCCGGCCCTGTGAGGATCAATTTCAAGTTCCTGAACCTCCCCCCCTCCCCCGGCAATCGCCCTCTGAGTCCCCTCCCGCCTCTCCAAATATATCTCATGGGGGAGAAACACACCTGTCTTCCCGGGAGGTCTTTATAATGATATCATCTTATTCCAACATTATAAATATTTATTTCTTTTTCATGTTGATGTTTTTGTTTTTGTTAGGACTTATGTGATTATTTTAATCAAATCTTTGTCTTCGTGTAAACAACTATTTTGGTTGTTTAAAAACGGTAACATTCAAACTGATTAAGATTATAAATAATACAAAATTTTTTTATTATTTACATTTTTTGGATTGCATGCATCAAAGTGGTAAATGATTTTGCTGTATTGTGCACCTTTACTTGAAGTAAAATCGAATTATAGACGGATAATCACTGAACAACTTTTAATTTAGCATTAAAATACTTATACATTATGTTTTGTTTCACAAATACATTATGAAAAATCTTACCTGGTAGCACTCTAGTCAATTCAATTAGTTCTTAAAATCCGGATTTATTATAAGGGTCAACCAATCTAAAAAGTAACTAATATTACACAAAAGGAAAAACAGGATTTTTGTGCAAAGGAATTCGTGGTTATTTTTTAAAACTACTTACACATACTTCACAGACACTAAAACATATATTTAAAAACTTTCTTTTTAAGCTTCTCATAAGTAATTAAGGTTAAGTCCAAGAAATAGGTTAGTAATTATGAGAAGCTTAAAAATACAGTTTTTAGCGAATTTCCCCTATAGAGAAGAAGCTATTACCGTAGTCGGCATGGTAAGACCTAGGCCTGGGACCATGATAACTTTTCGTTTTCAGGTCCCCAGACCCCAAAAACACCATTCGTTCAAAACTGTATGTATGTCTGTGAGCACGATAACTCTCGTAAAAATTGTCCGATGTTGATGAAATTTAATACAAACGTGTAAAGCAACATTTATGACTAAGTTCGAAAACCAGACATATCGATTTATCCGAAGGGGTATTTTGGGGGGTTGTGTACCTCAAAAATGTTTTTTTTGAATTGTTTACATATAATCTTTGAAAAAAGTTTAAAAAACACAATTTGGTGTTTTGATCATTGGTCTACGTCAATTGGTTACGGAGATATTAAAAGTGCTATACACAGTACGTTGTCCAATTTGATTCTTATGGAGAATAAGAATAATTTTATATCTCGCTTATTTATGAACGTATACCGACCAACCTTGGTATATGGATTCATCTGTTTGTGGTTTATTGTCATTAGCACAAAAACATTTTTTACCGATGTTTCCCATTGCAGAAAACCTGCGTACTCAGCCCCCATGTTATTCTTATTTAGAAAAAGTAAAATATGATGTCTCCCTTAATTATGAACATAAATCAATAAAACTTGGTATGTGGCTTCACCTAGTTGGGTTATATTCACATTTGTATAAAAAACATTTTTCGTGTTCCTTGTTTCAGCAAACTTACATACTCAGCCGTCATGTTATTCTTATGGAGAATAATTCAGATGTCATAAATCGTTTATTTATGATTGTATATTGATGAAACTTGGTATTTGGCTTTATGTGGTATTAAGATACATATTTATGCAATGGAAATTCGCTTAGCACGCAGGTTTGCTGCTGCGGGGGTATTAAATAGTGTCTATTTTAGTGTCTGTGAAGTATAAGTAAGTAGTCGGGAAAAATCACTACGAAAACTTTCGGAAAAAGATTTAGTTACAGTTTAGCTATGTTGACCTTTATAGTACTAATCGATGGTCCTACTGGTACTGGCATCGGGATTTGAAGTACTAATTGAATTGACTAGATTGCTAAGATAATATTTCTCATTTTATGTAAAGCAATCTGAGGCATAAAATGCATGAGTGTTCCAAATATTTTTTTCTACAATGGTATTAACCTCATAGTCTTGTTCAACAGATATATTGGCCAGAATTAGCTGGACCCAGATACCATTGGTCATTGGGCTTTTTATTAATTACGCTTTTTAAGAATTAAGAATAGGTCGACCTTATATAGTAGCAAGATAGGGTTTGGATCGTGTTATTAAAAAAAACCCCGAAACATAAAAAACACTAATATTGCTTTCAGTTTGACTATGACTTTCCATAAAAAAGTTTCTTTATTTCAGACAGAAGGCAAAAAGAAAACAATAAACTCAAATACTGACGTCTTATAAAGAGTACGAAGATAATTATTGTCGTTGTCTTAATCGAATTCCTTTTAACGCTAAATTAATCGCCAAGTTTCAAACTTTTAACAATTAGCCGCTGTCAAACATTTTAACGGATTTAATTGAGCAAACATTTCAATGAACTCGGAGCCCGAAGGCAACTTGTTGCTTTTAAATTGTTTCTGCCATTTAGTGAAGTCTAATTCCACTTCGCGTTATAAGTGCAAGCAGAGTGCCAACTACTGTATTAACCCGTCCGCATGTATCTTCCTTAAGCGATTATAAATTTGCATTTGATTAGCCTTAAATTTTTTCGTACAATTGTTCAGAAAAGTAGTATTAAGTATAACAATTTCGTAACTTGTTCGAGCAAGCATGCATAGAAAGAGGATATATAGTGTTGATTTCTCAATTTTGGAGGTTATGTTGAAATTAAATAAACATTTCAAAAAAAATATGTTTACACTTTTTATTGATTTATAAACTGAACAATCTTTAATATTGACAATATTTAATATCGCCATTCGTTTACTTTAAATATTGCAACAATTTATCTTTTACTATATTGCAAGTAAATAAACCTGTTTATGCGCAAATTCTATTACCAAAATTTAAAGTATGTATTCTAATTTAGTGTAAATCATAACTGTGTTCAATAACAGTTTTGTTTTGTTTTTTAAAAAGCTTTAGTTAATTTTCAAACAAAAAATGAAATTTTATATGACAAAACATGCCAAATGAAACTTATTTACATTTCAAGTCCTCAATATATTTTTATTAAAATGTATTGACACGAGTTCGTTTATCTGTGATTCAAAGAACAACAACTCTATTTTACTTTCTCTTTGATTTACTCATATAATATAAACATCATGGCTTATTACCTAGTCATAATTGGAAACGAATATGCATTTGCGCTTGAATAGACCATATCTAAGTAATTTATCATTTATACTTTTAATACATAACTTCGCTTAGCAATTATACAATTTGTTATAGAGAAAACAGATGTTGAGGGGGTCATTGTTTTATAATTTTTCTTGTTGAGGTCTGTAAATGCACCGTAAACAATATTATAAATGCAGGATCATCGAAAAAGAATGCCTATATTTGAAAAATTTACTATTTCGAGTAGGATGAACATATCGTGGCGAATATAGTTTCAAATTGAAGAGGATGGTTGGGAGTTTTTGTTTTTACAATTGGTTGTAGTCGTTGCGTTGTTTGATGGGTCGTCGGCCAAGTGCTAAAAAAGCGTTGTTCGTCGCTGTCCGCATCTAGCCAGTACGATGTGGACTGCGCAGCAGAAAGCTCAGTGTTTCCTTTGGTTTATAGAGCTGAACAATTAATTGTTTGTGTTCAAAGTAATTTTAGACAAACTTATGGTTGTTGTGATGCACCTGACAATAAATCTATTCTAATTGGCTGCCATCGTTACTGTCGCTCCAGCATACAAGGCGATAAATAGAATATTGTTTTGATGTCTGTCGTGCTACTATTGGGGCACATATCGAAACTTATTAAGAGACGAAAACATCTCCAAACTTTCCTCTTATTTTAAGACCATACTCGGCTCAATATCTTCATCCTACTCGAAGTAGTCAATTTTCCTAATATGGACATTCTTTTCGATGGCCCTTTATAAGCTAGTGTTTCAAGTACTACAGAAGCACAATGCATAGGATAGTCAATATTGCAGCAATGACCGCTTGAGTGAGGTTTCATTATGCTGTTATTGGTTCATTAATTAAACACACGACACGAGCAGTTCCCCGCCTTGTATTGCTATTGGCCAGTGAGGTCCCCCTTGCTTTCATACTGGTCAGTTGGCTCTATTGGAAATGAATAATGATTATATTGATGTTTTAACATGTTTGGTAAAATATTTTGATTTGTGCGATTTATTATTAATTATTAATTATTACAAAAAACTAAAAAAGTTGAGTATTTATCAAGACATTTATTCAGCATGAATTAGTATTCATAAAAAATCTTAACATCCCAAAGAAAACAAAATCATAACCATACGATTTAAATGACATAACATTGTCTTATGATTTAAGACAGTCCCAACATCTTCCTTTTTACTTTCTCCCTCTATACATAGTATATGGAGAAAGTATTGTTTTCGTCAAAATTTTCGAATTTGAGTTGTTGGTGGAAATATTCGTTTTGGTGCTCCCTGAACCCAAAAAAGTGGTTTTTACGTGATGTCTGTCTGTCTGTGTGTGTGTGTGTGTGTGTGTGTGTGTGTGTGTGTGTGTGTGTGTGTGTGTGTGTGCGCGCGTGTGTGCGCGCGCGCGTGTGTGTGTGTGTGTGTGTGTGTGTGTGTGTGTGTGTGTGTCTGTGTGGATGTGTGTGTGTGTGTGTGTGTGTGTGTGTGTGTGTGTGTGTGTGTGTGTGTCTGTGTGGATGTGTACAGAGCTAGAGCCCTAACCAATGGGCCGATTTTTATGAAATTTGTTATGTAGGTACTAATCCACGATATCTCCAGGCGTTTTTTTTCATTTTTTTGAATTTTTGATTTTTAAGGGTAATTATTCCCCAAAAACCACCAAAAAACATAAAAAATCAAAATTTCTCAAAAACGGCTCTAACGATTTTGATTAAACTTTAGTGGTTTGTAGAACTCTAGTTTTCCAACAAAATGACACCACCCGCATTCCTGTAAAAGTTCGGGTTCAGAAACTACAGGACTTAAAACATCCAAAATTCAGTTTTTTTGATTTTTCATAAAAAGACATAAATATAAAAAATATTACTATTCACCATTAAAAAGAGCTCAAAAAACTAAATAATTTAGTATTTTGAATTACTATTCTACGATTGCTGGTTTCGGAGAAAATTTAAATTTTCATTTAGCGGTAAACGCAGTACGTTGTCCAATGTTATTCTTATGGGGAATACAAAAATTACTATTTCTCTCTTATTTACTGATCAATTTCATTCAAACTTGATATGCTTGTCAATTTAGCATTGACCAACAGAGGTAATTCGAAATATGTTGCCCCTTAATAACCATGGGGGGGCAATAGGGGGCATTTCCCCTCTTAAAACCACGAGTGTAGCAATGGATTCTGTAGTGCCTCCAAGCAGGGATTTGGGTGGATGTTTTTTTAAAACAACTTGTTTACAAGATTTTCTGTACATTCGACCGTGCTTTGTATTCTATATTTACTAAATAAAAAGTAATTTATTCATTAAAGTTGGGCTAAAAGGGAGAAAGTATGTGTCATTTTCCTGATACCGTTTATTCCAAGAAGTGTTAAGACCGTAAAAATCTTCTGTTTCTGATGTACGTTTTCCCCTGAGCCTCAACATCAAACTTCTTTCTTCCGTCCTTTTGTATAACCTTTCCTTCCACCCGTGGATCATTTCTTATCTAAGGGCGTTTTTTTCATCCATACGAATGAGAAAATACGAATGAGGGCGTATCTCATCCATGATACGTAGAGATGGTATTGATTTTTATATTTATTTGTTTTCTTATTCCATAATTCCTTAACACGTTCAGGGACTTGAGGTATGAGCAGGTTTTTACTAATAGGAAGATCACTCTCCGTTCTCCTTTTCATAAGGAGTTGCTTTGTCCAGTGATAAATTTGTTTTAGCTAGCAAGCGTTTCCTTAGACGAACATTTAAAACACCAACCACCAAACGATCACAGATTAATCGATCCTCACATTCATTTTTCGAAAGATTTTCCAAGGATCCAAAATCACACGTTCCAGCAATCTCATGTAGTCTATTGATGAAATCTTTGCATGATTTTTGAGGTTCTAGCGTGGCACTGTTGAAGCTATTTCGTTCATAACTGACGTTTCTTGCCTCCTCAAAATAATCATCTAGTCTTGCAATTATCCCTGCAACTTCTGACGGTTCGTTGCATAGCTTGTTTATTAGTTTTACTGCTTCTCCACCAATAACTGACAGGAATAGAGCTAGTGAATCTTCTTGTTCGATAAATTGGTTGATTTTGAGCTGCATGCTTCTGCCAACGTAATATAGTTCTTCCACTGGCATTTGAATGATTTCCAATTCTCTACAGAGTTCTGCTTATCTGTTAATTTTAATGCATCTGGAACTGGTATATTATTCACGTTTCCTTAGCTAAAACACCTGACACCATGTTAATTACTACAAAAAACTAAAAAAGTCAAGTATTTAGCAAGACATTTATTCAGCATGAAATTAGTATACATAACAAATCTTAACATCCCAAAGAAAACAAAAAACATAACCATATGATTTAAATGGCATAACATTGCTATATGATTTAAGACAGTCCCACCATTTGTATTTTAATAAATTAATTCCGTGGAAATATGTAAATTTGTCGAGCCTTGTAAAGTTGTATTAATTCCAAGTGTTGGGCTAGCCTGGTAGGACTACTTTATACCTAAAATGTTATAAATCCGTTCTGCCTCAGTCATCGTCTCGTTGTAAGAGACTTAAACGAGCGGTTTCGAAGAATGTTGAGTTTTGGTTTTGTTTTAGCGAATTAATAGGAAAGAAGCTAATGCCGTATAGTTGGCATGGTAATATCGAGACCCAGGACCATGATAACTTTTCGTTTTTTATGTATGTGTCTGTAGGCACTTTAACTTAAATACCCCCGCCGCAGCAAACCTGCATACTCAGCGAACTTCCAATGATTATACTTTAAGGTTTACTAGGATTCATAAAAAATATATTCACTAACAAGCGATACCGGTACTTAAACTATCAATTGTTATCTATAATAATAACATTGGGGATGAGTAAGGGAAGGTAAAGGCGCAGGTTTGCTGTAACAAGGAAACATTTTAATTATTCTCCATAAGAATAACATGGGGACTGATTACCTAGGTTTGCTTTATACGGGAACCATATGAGAAAAATGTTTTTGTGCAAAAGACAATAAACCACAACCAGATGAAGCCATATACCAAGTTTCGTCATTTTATGTTCTTAAATAAGCGAGATATAACATTTTTATTGTTCTTCATAAGAATAACATTGGACAACGTACTGTGTTTAGCACTTTTAATATCTCAGTAACCAATTGACGTAGAGCAATGTTCAAAATACCAAATTTTTTGTTTTTCGCACAATCTGGTAGGGTTTTTTTGTGGCGTGAGGGGTTTGGTAGTAAGGGGAGTAAATATTAATAAGATAAGTAAGATAATATGATATGATCATTTCTTGATTCCGCCTACGGGGGGATTTTAATTAATTTGTGTTAAGGAGGTCTGATTCTTAATTCATTGTGTAGTAAGTTAGGTAATTTTAAAGACACTAAAAGGCTAGTTCAATGGGGCTCTAACTCCAGTAAGGTATCTATCAACATGATTCTTAATTCTTAGTTCTAAATTCATTCTGAATTCTTAATTCATTGTGTTCTAAGGTAGGTAATTTTAAAGACACTAAAAGGCTAGTTCAATGGGGCTTTAACTCCAGTAAGGTATACATCAACATCTCAGTAGTTTGTCTTTATTTAGTCCATATTTATCAATTCTCTATAGTAAATTAAGGGATAACTTACTTAATGTTTAAGTTATATTATGAACATTTTAAAAATCCACCTATACAAGTGATATGTATCATAGAGCTTTTTATAAAAAAGTAATATTTAAATGCACAGGGTGTATTGCTAAGCGTTCGCTTTTGGCTGCTCCAAAAATGTATTGTGAAAGTGGTTACGTTGTGGTGAATACGAAAACTTTAAGAACTTTCGTAAGTGCGTTAATACATAAAAGTGAGGGTTGTACTCGTTTGGGCTCTCGGCCTGAAATATGGGGTAATAAGCTCCCGCAAACTCCGCAAACTTTTGTTTATTCATTTACAGTATTTGTACGAATACCACTCAACTGTAACTAAGTATTAAATTGGAAATCTTTACAGGGAATCTTACTTTCATGTAAAATATCTAAAATGTGAGGACTGCACCTCTTTTTACTATTGTTAATTAACATCATTCGTAAGTTTTGAACGATCTAAAACAAAGTAAACTAAGTAGACAAATTAAAATACTTTGCAACATTTTAAAATATATTTATATTTATATTTTTTTATCTTTTTTATATGTTGTGTAGTTATATATTGTGGTGTAGTGTAGTGTCGTTGTTAGTATTTAACAATAAAGTTTTAATTATTTAAGTAAATAATGTACGAGTATTTTAAAAATTGTTATTCAAACATATTTTTGTCCGATTGAATAAGATTCTCGCCGAGCATGCCCCGTCACCGTAAACCAATAACTTTATTGGAGCAATGCCATTTTTTATTTATGAAACTACTTTTTAGTGAATTTCCTTTGGAAAGTGAACTATTAGCATGACCCGCACGGTGAAACTTAAGCCCGGGACCACCATAGAAGTTCCTAACGTGACCCCCTGAACACGTTTTGGGGGGTCGTTCAAAATTTTATATATATATATATATATATATATGTATGTATATATATATATAGACATATATATATATATATGATGATAAATGATAAATGATAAATGATTTATTTCCTTAAAAAGTAATACAAAAAAAGTACAGTGGAGAAGTTGGAAATAAGCTGACCACTTTAACCACTTTATATAAATGTATAAGCACTCTAACGGTCGCATTTTTTGTCCGATTTACTTCAAATTTGGTAGGGACGTTCCTTTCTATAATCTGTTGGACAAGTTCGTTGGGCAAAACAATCGGAAAACTCTAAACCCATTTTTTGGGGATTAATCTTTCAAATTTCGAGTTTTTGGGCCCCAAAAGGGTCAGAAAAGCCCCGGATGCAAAATTAATGCGTGGAAAAAGATGGGAATCAGTTAGGCGAAAGTTTTAAGCCCTCTCTCGTCATTCTAGCATAAATATTTACCGAGTTATTAAAGAAAATGTGTATTGACCAAACGCAGAACGTTGTCTTATGGGGGTTTTACATTAGAAAAGCCTGTTATTCATTTGTTGCTGTACTTTTAATATCTCCAGCAACCTCACGCCTACTTTAAAGCCTGACTGGACCTTCTCCTAACCTTATAATGCACAAAATTGTATTCCCAGCATTGCAGGTAAATAGAACCAGGAGCATCAAAACAGCCAAAAAATCAATATTTTCAGATTTGAATAAAAATTGGAATAATTGTATGTTTTTAACTGATTTTGAGTTTTTATAGTTTTTATGTGGAAATTCACTTCCCTCACGTCAGCGTGCTGCGTGCGAACTCGTTTCTATTTATAATGATTATTATTTGCATTGTTAACTAAGACCGAAATATAAAATGGCAAAGTTTTATCCGTTTACGAAGTCATTTTACTGTGACAAATAAATTGAAAATTTCCAATTCGGTTTAGTTGATCAAAGAGCTATTAGCGTGCATATTTTCCCTGTGAAATTTAGTTTCAAATTGTCTTCCTAACATTTTGTAAAACAAATTCATAAAGTTGCATCTCAATTGCATGTGTAAAACACGTTTTGAAATGTCCTCAGTCGTTACATTTCCTCTGTTGGACGTTCGTTTGTCACAATCTGTTTACCATGACAATTTAAATGTTTCACCTTTGGTTATTTAAAAATTCACTTTTTATTTTATTGTTTCAGGTAAGGATGTTAATCTCTGTATGGGATCGTGAACAGTGAGTAGACGGCGCCATTTCCTATAGTGAGAAGTCATTTTCAGAACATAAAATGTTCCCTATTTACTTGTTTTAGTTCAACATGAAGCTAGAGTGTGGATGTAAATTATGAAATAATTTATTACATATTTTGACTTGTGAGCAAGTAGTCTTGAGTAACCTCGGTCTTGAGATTAAGAGGGATCTCCAGTCCTCTGGTCTTCTTGCTTCTCCCATAAGAGTAATTTTAACTTTCACAGCCCGTCCCTCCTCAACAGATTATCCAAAATCTTTAATTTTAAAGGGCAAAAAAATTCCCAGCGATTTTAGTGAGAACAATTTCGACATCACAAATATTTCACCCATAAAAACATCAATCACATTCTAACTTGCAGTTTACAATATTTTCTTATCTCCCTGATTTTTATTGTTTATGAGACTTTAAAATAATTCAATATTTGTTTTGATTAAGTTCCGTTCAATTGGTAGTAACGAAATTGATGCTACTATATCAACAAGATGGCCGAGTTATCAGTTACAGTTTTAATGCAGTGTATATTTAGCCTCAAAAAATTAAACATATTATAATTTAAAGCATACACAAAATATATATTGATTGCCTACACATCCCAACGAATGCACTGTTAAGAAACATGAAAACTTGTCTACGTATCACATTCAAGTTGTTTTACAAAAGATATTCTTCATTGCATGTAAGTGAGGAAAGATAAAAGAACATCATTGTTAAATCCAAACACCACAGAGTGTAGGCCATAACTCACGGCCGGAGAGTCGCACATTTCCCGCGCAATTACCCGTGTTTCCCGCCATTTCTGGCCAGACGCGGGTTCCCGCTGTTATGGTCTCTTTAACCTCCCCCCCTCTTTTCTTCATGCCTCATTACCAGAGTAAAGCTTGGCTAATGTGAAAACTTTTAACACTTTTATTAGTGCTATCTCATCCAACTTTTTATATTTAAATTTCTCGATCGTGTAAGGCCTAAATTGTAAACAAGTATTTTCACAGGACTTACTTTTTAAATATGTTATATTATGAGATTTTTGTTGTTTCATAGTGTAGAATTTGTGGTATTTATCCATAGCAGATTCGTGTTATTCTAAAGTTGTTACGATTTTTACAATTAATCTTGGGAAGGTTTGAGTATTATCACGACTGGGGATTGCCAAGTTAACTTTTTTCTCTTGATTGTCAGCCTCGATACGAACAACAAAGATAACGATTGGTCCTAAACATTATGCTAGGATTAAGCTATACTGTGCTTATATTCGTTTAAGTCGTGGGTTGGTTTTCTCTTTTAATAAAGTTAATAATTGTTCAATCTTTTCATGCATTTATAGTATGTAATGCTTATTCCAGCACATTCGAATAAACATTTCAATCGAACCTTAATTCTTGTTAATACATCTTCCATCTTAACAATTGAATCATGCCTACCTATTCTTTGACAATTTCTAATTATCGATTTTCCCAATGGAAGAGTTTTTGAATGCTCATTTTAATCGAATGCATAGTATAACATGACCCAATTAACGCTAACTATGTTGAAGTCATCGAGATCCAGACGACGGTGAAGTTGGAGTTGTGGAAACTAATCCGGGTCGAACTGAATGAGTAGAGAACAGCCAATCACCGGCTGGATGTAGGAGTCATGTGGAAATCTGAGACGGACCGGGAAATTGCCAGACTTGTGACAATGAGGGATAATTGGAAACCTGCAGCTCCGATTGCGGCCTTGGCTTCAACAGCGAGTTGAATTTGATTACAACTCGGGTAATCCAAATCTCACGACTGCATTACTACCGCTTAAGGATCTGTTCCAAACTATCCGCTTTTGGTAGTTATATTCTTGATTAATAAGCTCGGAATGTGTTCCAATACAACTCGTTATACAGCATGTATTGCTGCTGCAGCTGGAAATAAACAAATAGTTTAATAATATAGGCACATACGCAGTACAACATTTTAAAGATTTATAATTTAGCAAACCAATTGTGACTTCATCCCTATAAATTATTTAGAACGAAAGAAATGTATAACAATGAACATGAAGAGCGAATTCACTACGCTTATTTGTCTCTCAACAACGTCTCTGTTATTTTACAAAATTACGCGCTACTTTCAGTAGTAATCTTGCTAAACCGTCTTTACTAAAGGGTACATGCTTAATTATCTATTATTATAGTAGCGGGTCCGCGTATTTACGAACCCTAAGTGGTCTCAGCGCTCGCTGGGTTCGGGCCACCGCCGAGGTTTGGCGGAGATACCCGATCGCCCTAACCTAACCTAACCTAACCTAACCTAACCTAACCGTTGTACTCCTGCGTTTAGGTTAGGGCGATCGGGTATCTCCGCCAAACCTCGGCGGTGGCCCGAACCGAGCGAGCGCTGAGACCACTTAGGGTTCGTAAATACGCAGCGGGTCCAATAGTAAATATCTTTAAGTTTTACTAGGCTAACCCAAAGATTAATCAGTCTGGGTCCTTAGGACAAAAATAACTATAACAGCCTTTATTTTTCTTCTATGTTTCCCTTGGCAGTGGGTACATTAGAGGTTTTTGTTTACATCAATGGATTAATAATTTTTGATTACGGAACGTTAATGTCTTAATACAAAAACAGTTTCGCTAAGTAAAATATAGTATTGTGAAATTTATATAGAGCCAATGAGATATTCCGTCGATGTAATGGTTGTATCGATATGCATTACAGTGTATCAACTGAGCACACACAATGAAGCCGTATACCATTATTCCAAAGCCATTGTATGACGCGGCAACGATCTCTGTACGATTCGGCAGTAGATTCGCGATGCCCAACAAAGGGGCAGTTCTGACCAGGTGCCGGCGGCTGCGGCTGCTTTGATTGCGGAGCTTTTGAAATAATAATTAATAATACGAATAATACATACGAATAATACGTGAATAATACGTGTTTCATGGGAACAAAGATGTTTCGGACTCTATTGATAAAATAGAAGCTTTATTTTTAACAAATTGGTAAAAAATATAGTTAAAATATGTTTGTTTTAGCGAATATCCCCTATAGGGAAGAAGCTATTACCGTAGTCGGCATGGTAAGACGTAGGCCCGGAACCACGATAACTTTTCGTTTTGAGGTCACCAGACCCTAAAAACACCATTCGCTCGAGACTGTATGTGTATATATATATATATATATTTATGTGTGTGTGTGTGTGTCCGTGGGTGCGATAACTCTCGTAAAAAAGGTCCGATTTTGATGAAATTTGGTATAAACGGGTAAAGCAACATTTATGACTTTTAAGTTCGAAAACCAGACAGATTGACCCATCCAAAGTTTTTGTATTTTGGGGGGGTTTTGTACCCCAAAAATGGTTTTTTTAAATGAGTTTTTTAAATATCATTTTTGAAAAAGTAAAATTTTATTTTTTTCCTTTGGAATTAGCTTAAAAAGACGCACAATTTGGTATTTTAATCATTGCTCTACGTCAATTGGTTACTGAGATATTGACAGTGCTAAACACAGTACGTTGTCCAATATTATTCTTATGGAGGATAAGAAAAATTTTATATATCGCTTATTTATCCACTTATCCTGACGAAACTTGGTATATTGCTTCATTTCATTGTGGTCTATTGATATTTGTACAACAACTCATTTTTTATCCGATAATTCCTGTAGCAGCAAACCTGCATATTCAGCCCCATGTTATTCTTATGGAGAATAAGTAACGTGTTGTCTCCTTTAATTATGAACATAAATTAATAGAATTTGGTATGTGGCTTTACCTAGTTGAGTTATATTGATATTTGTATAAAAACCCATTTTTAGTGTTCCTTATTTCAGCAAACCTGCATACTCAGCCGCCATGTTATTCTTATGGAGAATAATCAAAATGTCATAAATCGTTTATTTATGAATGTATAGTGATGAACTTGGTATGTGGCTTTATGTGGTGCTAAGATAAATTTATATCTATTGGAAATTCGCTGAGTATGCAGGTTTGCTGCTACGGGGGTATTTTCTTGTTGTAATAGTACAATATGTTTTTAGTTAATTGTGAGGGATTCGTCACAGAAAAACCTAACCAAGTGAAGGAAATTTGTATGAAATAAAGTTAGGGGAGAGGTGGATTGCCTCTGTTGGCCAGTAAGTGTCCAGCCAGTGACATTAGACTGACATTTCGCCGACATACACAGCCCGTGCTGGCAGCAACCCGCAACGTGTATATTCTCGTGGTTTAGTTTTATGGGATTGGAGTTTACCAAATTCTGTGTACTAAAGTTTAATATGTAGCTCACCATCTTAAAGGCTGTTAAATCGAATGATCATAACATCTACACATTTTTTTATTTTTAGAGGAAAATCCAACTGTAGTACATATAAGGGAAGATATTAAAATATATAGCTCCTCTGTGGATTAACAGTCTTATCGAACCTCCCCAGGGGCTTAGCTTTGCTCAGAGAGTTCAGTCAGTCAGTTGTTTAAAGGGACACACTAACGCTATCTTTACGAAGTTCCTAAAACCTATCAAAATCTGACTGTAGTACATATAAGAGAAGATACTAAAATATATAGCTCCTCTGTGGATTAACAGTCTTATCGAACCTCCCCAGGGGCTTAGCTTTGCTCAGAGAGTTCAGTCAGTCAGTTGTTTAAAGGGACACACTAACGCTATCTTTACGAAGTTCCTAAAACCTATCAAAATCTGACTGTAGTACATATAAGAGAAGATATTAAAATATATAGCTCCTCTGTGGATTAACAGTCTTATCGAACCTCCCCAGGGGCTTAGCTTTGCTCAGAGAGTTCAGTCAGTCAGTTGTTTAAAGGGACACACTAACGCTATCTTTACGAAGTTCCTAAAACCTATCAAAATCTGACTGTAGTACATATAAGAGAAGATACTAAAATATATAGCTCCTCTGTGGATTAACAGTCTTATCGAACCTCCCCAGGGGCTTAGCTTTGCTCAGAGAGTTCAGTCAGTCAGTTGTTTAAAGGGACACACTAACGCTACCTTTACGAAGTTCCTAAAACCTATCAAAATCTGACTGTAGTACATATAAGAGAAGATACTAAAATATATAGCTCCTCTGTGGATTAACAGTCTTATCGAACCTCCCCAGGGGCTTAGCTTTGCTCAGAGAGTTCAGTCAGTCAGTTGTTTAAAGGGACACACTAACGCTATCTTTACGAAGTTCCTAAAACCTATCAAAATCTGACTGTAGTACATATAAGAGAAGATACTAAAATATATAGCTCCTCTGTGGATTAACAGTCTTATCGAACCTCCCCAGGGGCTTAGCTTTGCTCAGAGAGTTCAGTCAGTCAGTTGTTTAAAGGGACACACTAACGCTACCTTTACGAAGTTCCTAAAACCTATCAAAATCTGACTGTAGTACATATAAGAGAAGATACTAAAATATATAGCTCCTCTGTGGATTAACAGTCTTATCGAACCTCCCCAGGGGCTTAGCTTTGCTCAGAGAGTTCAGTCAGTCAGTTGTTTAAAGGGACACACTAACGCTATCTTTACGAAGTTCCTAAAACCTATCAAAATCTGACTGTAGTACATATAAGAGAAGATACTAAAATATATAGCTCCTCTGTGGATTAACAGTCTTATCGAACCTCCCCAGGGGCTTAGCTTTGCTCAGAGAGTTCAGTCAGTCAGTTGTTTAAAGGGACACACTAACGCTACCTTTACGAAGTTCCTAAAACCTATCAAAATCTGACTGTAGTACATATAAGAGAAGATACTAAAATATATAGCTCCTCTGTGGATTAACAGTCTTATCGAACCTCCCCAGGGGCTTAGCTTTGCTCAGAGAGTTCAGTCAGTCAGTTGTTTAAAGGGACACACTAACGCTACCTTTACGAAGTTCCTAAAACCTATCAAAATCTGACTGTAGTACATATAAGAGAAGATACTAAAATATATAGCTCCTCTGTGGATTAACAGTCTTATCGAACCTCCCCAGGGGCTTAGCTTTGCTCAGAGAGTTCAGTCAGTCAGTTGTTTAAAGGGACACACTAACGCTATCTTTACGAAGTTCCTAAAACCTATCAAAATCTGACTGTAGTACATATAAGAGAAGATACTAAAATATATAGCTCCTCTGTGGATTAACAGTCTTATCGAACCTCCCCAGGGGCTTAGCTTTGCTCAGAGAGTTCAGTCAGTCAGTTGTTTAAAGGGACACACTAACGCTACCTTTACGAAGTTCCTAAAACCTATCAAAATCCGACTGTAGTACATATAAGAGAAGATACTAAAATATATAGCTCCTCTGTGGATTAACAGTCTTATCGAACCTCCCCAGGGGCTTAGCTTTGCTCAGAGAGTTCAGTCAGTCAGTTGTTTAAAGGGACACACTAACGCTACCTTTACGAAGTTCCTAAAACCTATCAAAATCTGACTGTAGTACATATAAGAGAAGATATTAAAATATATAGCTCCTCTGTGGATTAACAGTCTTATCGAACCTCCCCAGGGGCTTAGCTTTGCTCAGAGAGTTCAGTCAGTCAGTTGTTTAAAGGGACACACTAACGCTATCTTTACGAAGTTCCTAAAACCTATCAAAATCTGACTGTAGTACATATAAGAGAAGATACTAAAATATATAGCTCCTCTGTGGATTAACAGTCTTATCGAACCTCCCCAGGGGCTTAGCTTTGCTCAGAGAGTTCAGTCAGTCAGTTGTTTAAAGGGACACACTAACGCTATCTTTACGAAGTTCCTAAAACCTATCAAAATCTGACTGTAGTACATATAAGAGAAGATATTAAAATATATAGCTCCTCTGTGGATTAACAGTCTTATCGAACCTCCCCAGGGGCTTAGCTTTGCTCAGAGAGTTCAGTCAGTCAGTTGTTTAAAGGGACACACTAACGCTATCTTTACGAAGTTCCTAAAACCTATCAAAATCTGACTGTAGTACATATAAGAGAAGATACTAAAATATATAGCTCCTCTGTGGATTAACAGTCTTATCGAACCTCCCCAGGGGCTTAGCTTTGCTCAGAGAGTTCAGTCAGTCAGTTGTTTAAAGGGACACACTAACGCTACCTTTACGAAGTTCCTAAAACCTATCAAAATCCGACTGTAGTACATATAAGAGAAGATACTAAAATATATAGCTCCTCTGTGGATTAACAGTCTTATCGAACCTCCCCAGGGGCTTAGCTTTGCTCAGAGAGTTCAGTCAGTCAGTTGTTTAAAGGGACACACTAACGCTACCTTTACGAAGTTCCTAAAACCTATCAAAATCCGACTGTAGTACATATAAGAGAAGATACTAAAATATATAGCTCCTCTGTGGATTAACAGTCTTATCGAACCTCCCCAGGGGCTTAGCTTTGCTCAGAGAGTTCAGTCAGTCAGTTGTTTAAAGGGACACACTAACGCTATCTTTACGAAGTTCCTAAAACCTATCAAAATCTGACTGTAGTACATATAAGAGAAGATACTAAAATATATAGCTCCTCTGTGGATTAACAGTCTTATCGAACCTCCCCAGGGGCTTAGCTTTGCTCAGAGAGTTCAGTCAGTCAGTTGTTTAAAGGGACACACTAACGCTACCTTTACGAAGTTCCTAAAACCTATCAAAATCCGACTGTAGTACATATAAGAGAAGATACTAAAATATATAGCTCCTCTGTGGATTAACAGTCTTATCGAACCTCCCCAGGGGCTTAGCTTTGCTCAGAGAGTTCAGTCAGTCAGTTGTTTAAAGGGACACACTAACGCTACCTTTACGAAGTTCCTAAAACCTATCAAAATCTGACTGTAGTACATATAAGAGAAGATACTAAAATATATAGCTCCTCTGTGGATTAACAGTCTTATCGAACCTCCCCAGGGGCTTAGCTTTGCTCAGAGAGTTCAGTCAGTCAGTTGTTTAAAGGGACACACTAACGCTACCTTTACGAAGTTCCTAAAACCTATCAAAATCTGACTGTAGTACATATAAGAGAAGATACTAAAATATATAGCTCCTCTGTGGATTAACAGTCTTATCGAACCTCCCCAGGGGCTTAGCTTTGCTCAGAGAGTTCAGTCAGTCAGTTGTTTAAAGGGACACACTAACGCTACCTTTACGAAGTTCCTAAAACCTATCAAAATCCGACTGTAGTACATATAAGAGAAGATATTAAAATATATAGCTCCTCTGTGGATTAACAGTCTTATCGAACCTCCCCAGGGGCTTAGCTTTGCTCAGAGAGTTCAGTCAGTCAGTTGTTTAAAGGGACACACTAACGCTACCTTTACGAAGTTCCTAAAACCTATCAAAATCTGACTGTAGTACATATAAGAGAAGATACTAAAATATATAGCTCCTCTGTGGATTAACAGTCTTATCGAACCTCCCCAGGGGCTTAGCTTTGCTCAGAGAGTTCAGTCAGTCAGTTGTTTAAAGGGACACACTAACGCTACCTTTACGAAGTTCCTAAAACCTATCAAAATCTGACTGTAGTACATATAAGAGAAGATACTAAAATATATAGCTCCTCTGTGGATTAACAGTCTTATCGAACCTCCCCAGGGGCTTAGCTTTGCTCAGAGAGTTCAGTCAGTCAGTTGTTTAAAGGGACACACTAACGCTACCTTTACGAAGTTCCTAAAACCTGTCAAAATACGACCATATTTTTTCTCTTTCTCATGACCGCTGTATATCCATGTGTCTCGTCACTATTCTCAGGTAAATGTCATGTTAATACTTTACCTCGTAAGTAATTATTTTGTCTTTTTGCTTCGATGAGAAAAGGAGGCTTAGTTTTAGACAAAATAAAAGGTAGCCCGGTTTGAACCTGAGACCCATCAATCTGCTGGCGAATGCCAGTGTTATCTTTTAATTTGCAGTTATTTTTTTCTAGGGATATGTCTAGAACACATTTTTAACTAAAATCTAGTTAATTAAAATATTCAAAATAAGTTATTCGTGCCGTTTTTTTAAGATAGAGATGCAATCATGCATACATTCATACAATAAAATAATGTTTGGTAACAAAAGAGATACTCCAGCGTCCCGGAGTTTTTTACTGACAATGTTAACTTTAGTTAGAATTGTGGTTTATTCGTTGTTACTGAGTAACAACGTTGACGATTGTCCATGTTATGTTTATTGTTTTTATAACATTAAACTATATTTATTATTCATATAAGTTTTTTTTTCAAAACTATTGGTACATTACGGTTGTTTATTTTGTTACAAAACAATATCGTTACCGATATACTACCATAAAAGTTGTTTTTTGGTGATTTCGCCCTAATTACTAAGAACACTCGCCGGTTTTATCTATAATATTTACCATTATGACTATTTAACAATGTTACAATTTAACATTTGACCTCGACGTCCCGCGCTGCAGCGCTGTAGGCAGGCGGCAGACATTAGCCCAGTAGGCTAACGGTCCATGACGTCACTGTTAATGCCCGCCGAGCCTCATGTTAATGTTAATGCAGGGGTAATGTCCGTGTCGAATACCACCGTGATTGCTCTGCGTTTGCAATTCACGTTTAACTCTCCGATTGTGTTTAGCAGTGGTCACTGTCAAGACAAACAAACGCATCTGCACGGGCAAGTAATCTTTAGGGATGATATTTACAAACAAGCGTAGTCAAATTTATTTAGTGGACTTTTTTTAACTTATCGTTTTACCTTGCCGTAAGTGTTTAAAAAATCTGTATCAGTTAGGAATATAATTGGTTGCATTTCATTTGATGGTTACTTATATATGTCTGATAATTTCTCTAAAGTTTGAAAGAATTCCTAGTACTACGAAAAATTATTGGAATATTTTTTTATTATTCTTCCATGGAAAACGACAATTTACAGAAATGCAATATTTTATGACTGATAATATGTCTGAATACAATGACAAATTAAACTACATGCAAAACAATTGTAACTATTTATGTACAACATTCACCTAATGTAACCTTGAATTAAGGCAACAACTTATATAAAGAGTAAAGGATTAGCAATAAATAATTGAATACTAATATTATCATTGCTAATACTGATAACATATGTGTAGGAAACCTATATAGCACATGCTGTGTCACCGTGACACCAGTATAAGCACTATAAGGACTTGCAAGAATATTAATATTGGCTGTGTACCAATAAAGATATTTTGACTTGACTTCATATTTAGTAGGAGATGAGTGGATTTTCCTATAACATCTACGTAGCTTGACCTGACCTGAGCACTTTAATGTAGTTCTCTGTCTCAGATTTGTAGTCAAAGTAAATAATATTGAGTCAATAAAATTTGCCGCCTATGTTAAAATGTTTCCGTTGGAATTGTTTATTGATTCTCCAATCAGTATGAGTGAGTTCAAGGAGTTGTAGGCCAATGAAGTCATTTTAGCGAATTTTCCTTGTAAGGAAGAATTTGAAACATATTGTCGGTTCACAATCGTAAAAATGTTACAGCTCACATGTAGTTCCAATATCGTGTAGTATCGTGTTGTCGGATGCACACGAACTGTAGGTAACCTGGGGTGTAGTGGCCAGTGGGGACCCCTCAAGTATTTAGTTTTATTCTCATTTGTTCTCTAAATGACTTCCCTCCGAGTCATCAAGGCCCGTAGCGAGGTGTAATTCACCCCTTCCCCCCCATCACCCCCACCGTTATTGGAGGGACGCCCAACTTTCCTCCTGGATGATGATTTATGTCGGCTGCAACTCTCGGGATTATGAATTCCTCCCTGGACGCCCTCCCTCTCCTCCTGCACATCGCGAGTGATCTTGTATTTGATGTATGACGTTTTAGACTGCGAGGTAATATGCGGGACAAGTTTGTATTTGATCTTAGATATACCATTTCTGGGATAAAATTATATATATCTACCACTCGTAGTGTGATATTCATACCGTCTGTTTGTAGCGTTTTCCTCTATATTAGTCGTTTTTCTCCGTATAACTTTTATTTTACGGTTACCGTGTAAATATTACCCTTACTACAATTTTAACAACACATCTAAAATTAAAAAAAAAACAAAGCTAAAACAAACTAATTGGTTAGAGACGTTGTTTTAAAATATCTTTAAGAAACGTTTAGCATTTTTAGTAAATAAGGTACTGAAGGATTTTAAGTGAGGTGGATCCATCCCATCAAACATACTTGGACTAATTTTACAAGGATCACTGGCGGCCTGGAGCGAACAAAGGGAGTTTTTTCTATATAATACTCGAAGTACTGACACACAGAATGTCCTAAGACTTTAAACTTTATTTGGATAACTGTGTTTTACTTTGATTGTTGGGGCAGTTCAGTATATAACCTAATGGTTGTATCACCATTCGTAAGATAACAGTTAAACATTGTAATATTTACACCATTATAACTTTAAATATTTTTATCACGTCTACCACAATTCTCGATATTAATGTTATTTTATAACTTTATTTAAAGTAAACAAGTTTAAAACGAAATTGAATGTATTTAATCTAATGCTTTATAGTTACATTAAATGTAAAACAAAAATTCCTAGAAATAACAGACACTCCAC
The DNA here is from genome assembly GCA_963675035.1 of Allygus modestus. Taxonomy (NCBI): domain Eukaryota; kingdom Metazoa; phylum Arthropoda; class Insecta; order Hemiptera; family Cicadellidae; genus Allygus; species Allygus modestus. The sequence continues at coordinate 31,213,475 of OY776115.1, read as the reverse complement.
GAAATATTAGTGCCTAGATAAGACCATTATTCCCATAAAGATAAGACCATTAGTCCCATAAAGATAAGACCATTAGTCCCATAAAGATAAGAACATTAGTCCCATAAAGATAAGACCATTAGTCCCATAAAGATAAGAACATTAGTCCCATAAATATAAGACCATTAGCCCCATAAAGATAAGACCATTATTCCCATAAAGATAAGACCATTAGTCCCCTAAAGATAAGACCAGTAGTCCTATAACTCACAATTTGTAATAGTCGAACTGTAAAAACTATGTATAGGCTGTTAAATCACAGGCAAGTTAGGCATGCTTTATTTATTAGTATACAATAAATATATTTTTGATGGTGGACACTCGTTTTATAACCGAGATGACTAATAAAATACAACTAAAATGTTAACATCGAGAGTAAGTGGTCGGACGCAAGGTGGGTGACAGTAATAAACAAAGTGTTTCACAGTAAAAGTCGTACTGACGTTTTGGAGCTATTGGATGAAATAAAGCCACTAAACCATCGAGGACTCTATAGAAAGCCGTTACGGAACTACCTATCTCCCAGACACTCGATTCATGTGTAAATTTGACTCCGGACCGGAAAATTACTTCGGCAGAGACAATGGACCGTAATTGAATATATTATGTCGGCCGAGATTGTACGCTTAGAAATGCCGTCCATTATAGGCACATAATGAAGGGATCAGCACAGTTTGATTTAAAATTACGGATTCAAAAATATTGTACAGCTAAATAATGTAATTTTAGAGAGTGCTAACTTTAAAAAATGCAATATGAACGAGTAATTTAAGCTGTAGTTTTTTGTTTTAAAACCCTTCTGTTATTAGGGAATCAAACATTCGATTTGGACTGAGTTTAAAGTTTATGGATTACGTAATAACAGTAATTCAAAATTACTCCGTTTTTAGCGAATTTCCCCTATAGGGAAGAAGCTATTACCGTAGGTCTCATGGTAAGACTTAAGCCCGAGACCATGATAACTTTTTGTTTTGAGGTCCCCAGATGTCCAAAACACTATTCGTTCAAATTTATATATATGTATATATATATCTATATATATATATATATATATATATATATATATATATATATATGTGTCCGTGAATGCGATAACTTGAGTAAAAAACGTCCGATTTCGATGAAATTTGGCTCAAATGTGTAAACTGACATTTATGACTTTTAAGTTCGAAAACCAGAAAAATCGGACTATGGGAAGGGGGGTTTATGGGGGTTTTAAATTTTCCAAAAATCAGTTTTTTGCATTTTTTACCCTAAAATTTTTAAAACACTTAATTTAGGTTTAGACCATGTTATAGAGCTTATAAAAACAAATAATATGGTATTTTGAATTATTAACCTAGGTTAAGTGGTTGCGGAAAAAATCCAAAAAACATGCTCATAAAATCTCCCATGTTAATCTTATGGGAAAAAGGTTTTTGGCTTTTCCTCAGTTAATTTTACTTTAAACGTCACATTTTCTTTTACCAATCACTTCAGCTCCACAAAACAATCATTTTGGTGTTTAAATTGTGATTCTACGTCAAACCGTTGCAGAGATATTCAAAGTGCTAAACACAGTACGTTGTCCAATGTTATCCTTATGGAGAATAAATACAATTTGATATCTTGATTATTTATGAATGTATATTGATGAAATTTGGTATGTGGCTTCATGTTGTACTGGTATATTGATAATTGCACAAAAAATAAATGTTTTGTTGATTGTCCCCGTAGCAGCTACCTGCATACTCAGCCCTAATGTTATTCTTATGGAGAATAAGTAAAGTTGTATATCTCCCTTAATTATGAACATAAATTAATAAAACATGGTAAGTAGCTTCACCTGGATCAGTTACATTGATAATTGCATAAAAACTCATTTCTTATATTCCTCGTTGCAGCAAACCTGCGTACTCAGTCCTAATGTTATTCTTATGGGGAATAAATAAAATGTAATAAATCACTTATTTACGAATGTATTTTTGTCAAACTTGGTGAGTGGCTTTATGTACTAGTGAGAAACATATCAATGCATTGGAAATTCGCTGAGTACGCAGGTTTGCTGCGACGGGGGGTATTTGTTTATTATGTGCATAACTGGTGCATCATTATCCCATCATACCCCCGTCACAGCAAAGCTACGTAATTAGCGAAATTCTTGTTGAATTTTACGAAGAAATTGATGCAAAACTCTTATTACTTTTAGTCCCTTATTATAGTACTTCGTTTTATCGTGAATCAAATGAATCCATATCTTCCCATGACAAAGAGTTATTCTTAAAATGAACTCGATTTTATAAAGAACATCTATAAGCATTTTAAACAAATATAGCCCCAAATTAAGTATTATGAAAATATTATAATAATAAATAAACAACATTTATAAAATCTATTCCACGGTCAGTCTTCCTGCGATCGCGAACTCATCGCAGTAGATGCCCATGTCCACAACTTGATAACGAATGTCGATGCTTCTTTCAAAAGTCAACGCGTTTTACAGTCACGTATGCAAATTTAAAATAATGTAGTTTTAGCCTACACGCGACATCAAAACTATAAATTGGCATGGTCCTGTGTCTAGGGTCTTACGATGGTAATAGAATTTCTCCCTATGGAAAATTCATAATGACGATAATTCGAGTATTAGCAAAACAAACTAATGAACTGTCTTAATTGAAGGACTTTATCCTCTGTATTACTTAGTAGAGCCGAAATTGGACCAGCAAAGGTTTACTGGCAAAGTTATCCACTTCGCCCCCGTTTATGAAGTCTTAAATGAGTTTATGACGAGATCGCAATTATCTTAACCCACCTAACCCCTCGGTGTTTGATAACAAGGGATTTTACTTTTTGTTTGAATCGAAGTCAGTGCTCTAGAGCTTTGTAGCGGTTTCGGGTTTTTTTCACAGAGCGTACACTTCTCCCTGTTCAATATAATGAAGCAGATAATGTAATCAGAACAGTATAAATGATTCATTGAAACATTCACTGGTCAGTGGTTGTGACTGTAACAGTTTAATTTCTTGCAAAACCTTATCTAAAAGATTAAATCATTTATGTTTAATAAACGAACTAACATCCACAGTCGGTCACTGATTAAAACTATTAAGTATTTTGGTTATGCGTGTTTAAAGAGAAAGCAATATATTTCTTTACAGTTGAACTCATAATTTTAAATAATAATAATTATTATTTAAAATTATGAGTTATTAAATATGAGTATTATTAATTATGAGTATTTTTCATTATTAAAAATATGTAGGTGGATCTAAAAAACTGTGCAGCCCGATGTGTATAACTCACTCACTCACGTATACGAATTCTAGACCACTTCCAGACAAGCCAGAAACGTAAAATCTTGCATGCATGTAGGGTCCACCAAGAAACCCCCGGGAAAATCGCCAAAAGTTAAAAATTATAATTTTATAACCTCTAATTTTTACTTTGAAAATAGGAAATTTTAACATTGGGCTTCTGGAGTTTAAAATCAAAACAAAATAAATCATTACAGATGTACAAATATCCAGTAAACTGACAATGTAACTTTTACATGGTAGAGTATATACAAACGATAGGACATGTGAATAAAGATGCCATCTAAAGTGGCTATATCCCAAATGAATCAAAATAGTATACTATATAAAAAATATTTGAAGGGACATTGAGTTATAATAACAACTGGAGCGACCCCAAGGGGGGAGCCCTCATCGAGCGAAGCGAGTTATATACATACACCATGCGATCCACGTATGGAAGATGAATTTAGTTGTTTTATTTATAAAATAAGTTACAATAAAACAACTGGTAAAAAACCATTTCCTTTTCAAGTAAACTGTCTCGGTTGCACGAACAATTTGTAAACTGCTGTATTTGTCATCCATTTCATCTGGCGACAATCCAAATGATACTGTTTCCAGCAGGTACATTTATTGAGCATTAATCATGAGTTCAAAAGCCTCAGCAATCAAAGGAGCCATCGGCAACAGCGGCTGAGCATTACAACAGCTGCCTTTGTCGTGACCACCGGACAACTACTGTACAGTCACTTTGCTGAAGAATAGGTTGACTTTTGATTAATTTTAGCATTATCTCCGGAGTAAGCATAGGAATTTGTTCCTAACTAAATGTATATGGGAAATCTACAAGGAATTTCTGCGGTTGAAACTATGCATTAATGAATATTATTTTCACTCGTAACAATTCGTTATGTCTGGCAAACAGTAAATGAGCCTGCTGTGAGTAATTCAGATTGAAAACCATTCTATCTTGGCAAAGGTATTATGGGATAGTTAAACAAATTCAAAATTCAATTTTTTGCAGTTAACCTTTTTTACATGTTGCTTTTGTATTTGAAAAATAAACGGTCTCACGAAACGGAAACGGAAACTGAAGCATCAACGAATTACGTTTTAGTAACTAAATATAGAACATTAAGTACGGCAGCATGTATAGAAAATCTTCTGATCAGCATTCATCAGAAATATACACCTAAATCCCTTTTTTGGGAGCATTAGGCCCACAGAATAATTTGTCATAAACAGTGGTTTTGAAAAGGGAATCCTCCTCCATCATGCCCTTTAAATTAAACACCCCCGTCGCAGCAAACCTGCGTACTCAGCGAATTTCCAATGCGTATATATGTGACTCACGACTACATAGAGCTATTTACCAAGTTCACAAAATTACATCCATAAATAAGTGATATATAGCATTTTATTTATTCTCCATAAGAATAACATTAGGGTTGCGGACGCAGGTTTGCTGCAACGAGGAAGATAAGTAATATGTTTTTTTTTTGCGATTATCAATACAACTGAACCAGGTGAAGCTACATACCAAGTTATCTTAATGTAGGTTCATAATTAAGGGAGATATACAACTTTACTTATTCTCCATATGAATAACATGGGGGCCGAGTATGCAGGTTTGCTACTACGGAGACTATCAACAAAAAACTTGTTTCTTATGCTAATCTCAATATACCACAACTAGTTGAAGCCACATACCAAGTTTCATCAATATACATTCATCAATAATCGAGATATAGAATTTTATTTATTCTCCATAAGGATAACATGGACAACGCACTGTGTTTAGCACTTTGAATATCTCTGCAACGGTTGGACGTAGAACAACGATTAAAACACCAAAATGTTTGTTTTGTTGATTTAAACACATTAATAAACAGAAATGTGAAGTTTTTAGTAAAACTATCTGAGAAAAATCTAAAAACCTTTTTCCCATAAGATTAACATGGGACACTTTTTTTGGATTTTCTCTGCAACCACTTAACCTAGTTTAATGATTCAAAATACTAAATTATTTGTTTTTTAAGCTCTATAAAATGGCTATAACCAAAATTGAGTGTTTTTAGCATTTTGGGGTCAAATTTGCAAAAAACCTATTTTTGGAAAATTTTAAACCCCCATAAAACACCCTTCCCATAGTGCGATCGATCTGGTTTTCGAACTTAGAGCCATAAATGCTACTCTCCACATTTGTGCCAAATTTCATCAAAATCGGGTGTTTCTTTCAAAAGTTATCGCGGTAACGGACACACACACACACACACACATATATATATATATATATATATATATATATATATATATATATATATACATATATATATAAATTTGAACGAATAGTGTTTTTGGCATCTGGGGACCTCAAAACGAAAAGTTATCATGGTCTCGGGCTTAAGTCTTACCATGCCACCTACGGTAATGGCTTCTTCCCTATAGGGGAAATTCGCTAAAATAAAAAACTAGAGATAGGTACCGTGGATCAGCACATTAATCAATACCAAATTCAATCAACATCGGTCTATTGGTGTATCCGGGGATTCGTTTATGGTATGAGGTTTGTATACATCCAAATTTAAATTCAAATTATTTATTGTTTGTAAACATTTATAACAAATGCATAAACATGGTCAATAAAACAAAAACATGTAATTACAATTTTTAACAAAAGGTACAACTTCATTGACAGATTTACAACTAGGCTAAAACAGTTAAAAGAGAAGATGTAAAATAACTTTTACCTTGACTTTTCAAAAGGAGAGTCCAAGTCATATTGGGCATTTTTAAATCAACCAGTTTTGTAACTCCTTCTGGGACTTTTTTCCATTGAGGCATTTGATACTATTCGGCAATTTATTACAGAACACAGCTCCCCTTACATAAGGGCTGCTTGAGGTTATGGTGGATCTTCTTTGAATCCTATGAACATCTAGCCTAGATCAAGTGAAATCAGAAATCTCCACATAGACTTACAGACAGACGGTGCCTCAAAAACACCTTTTGGGGTTTATGGAGCACCAAAACAAATATTTCCACCAATGAATCGAATTGTAGAAAACAATACTAGTATATGGACTACTTTCTTCCTATGCTGTATACAAGGGGAGAAAGTTAAAGTGCTTATTCGATTAAATATGCGATACAATGACACTAGGTATTTAAACTAAGCGAGTAATGCAGTCGAGAGATTTGGATTACCCGAGTTGTAATCAAATTCAACTCGCTGTTGAAGCCAAGGCCGCAATCGGAGCTGCAGGTTTCCAATTATCCCCCATTGTCACAAGTCTGGCAATTTCCCGGTCCGTCTCAAATTTCCACACGAATCCAGCATCTAGCCGATGATTGGCTGTTCTCGTACTCATACAATTCGATCCGGATTAGTTCTGCATCAAAATAACTTCTCTAGCTGTCTGTCTGTCAGAGTGGCGGGATGGCAAGATGGTTATTCCGGTTTGTCAGTCGAAATTCAGTGCATAATTGATTTTTTCCTGAATATTTCCACAAACAGCTAGAAATAAATATACACCTTCGAGACACGACAGTTACGCATTTGATTGATAGGATGTTGTTATTTAATTTCAACGGTATCAATATTGGTAAGTTTGCGCGTAAAAATCCTTCAATCCAAGATTTTGTAACCGCCCCTTTTGATAAGCAATTTTTTTTGTTCGTATCAAAGTGTTACACATGAGTTGTTTGATTCAGTGCATTGAAATACTGTATGAAATAAATAACTAAATCTGATGTGAAGACAGTGATGATGTTTGTCAATCACCTTTACCACAGTAAAAGCTACATAATGAGTGCAAGACATAAAACATAGGAAGCGATACAACTGGTGTCTTCCACGGTTTTTTGAAAGAACAAAAGCTTTTATCTTTAACTAAACAATAACTTATTTAAACGCTGTGATGTTTTAAAAGTGTTATATTTAAAAATTGAAGTTTATTAATTGGTTTCATTTAAATAATTTTTTATAAACTCTATTTAGGAGATGCAAATCATCATGAAGAAATGTTCTGAACACATTCTTAGCATAAACATTCGGAATAAGGGAGATTACAAATATAAATAACCTATAAACCATTTGTGACGAATTGTGAACGCCGCCATATTGCTGACAATGTTGATGACAGCGGATGTCACGTGACCTGATAACTCCATCTCCCGCCGCCAGGGGCGACAGCGGCGCCACATTCGTCATAAATCAGCTGTCCGAGCATGATTTATGGCTTCTAAATGGTTACGTTCTAAATAAAATACACTTTTATAACCAGCTGCAGCTACATAGTGGCGTCACCTGATTAATTATACTTTCCTAAGTAGATAGATACTGTAATTTCATTAGACCGAGTGTTTTTAAAGACTTATTTAAAGTAGCTATATTTTTTAAGTGATTATACAAACTAAACAAAATAAGGAAACATTTTTATCAAAATACGTACCATGAGTTAATCTTTCTTCAACGAATATTTGTGGCAAAAAATCGTTGAAGGATAGTTAAAAGTGTGGTATGTATGTTAAAAAAGTTTTTTCACAGTTCCTGTTTATAACTTTTTATGTAATTGGATTAAGTTTTCAAGTAAGTGGCTTAGAAATAAAAGTTACCGCTAATTAAAGAACATTGAGGAGCGAGTGAGACATAGAAGAGGCTCTTCTTTTTACTAAAGTACTCTTATAACCATCATCCTTTTAAGGGAGGATATCATATAATGAATAATTAAAAACCATTCATATATTGTCAAATGGTAATAACATAATTACTTCTGTGTTTGTCACACTCTTGATGTTATTTAGATGTTATACACAAACAATAACTAGTGGTATGCCACGATCAAAGTTTAACTTCAACGCTTACCACGAAAGTTTGCTATTTCATCATCGTAGAAATACGTTGAATGATTGGCTTTGGTGTGGCTGGAAAAGCAACAAATCAAGAATATTCTAAATCCATGTTAACTGTAATAATAAACTACATTTCCCAAGCTATAGAAACTTATTTGTGATTTATTTCATCTTCTTTTAATTTCACTAGCTCATTACGTTAAAAGTTCCCATGCAAGTACAAACCACATCTGTGGTGGTAATGGATCTAAGATACAAGCACAGTACTTTTAAAGCTGTAATAGTTGTGTTATATTTATTATTTCAAATGTTTATATTAACTCGCACAATTTATATTCTAATTTTATTTCCCAACCGCAAGTTTTATAGACAGTAAATTGTTTAACTTAGAGTACTCTACTATTATGAATTAACTTTTGCAAAGCATAAAGAGCAACTTAGTTTTGACTTATACATAATTAACTAGTATTCAGCAAAACTATGATTATATTACTTGCAGCAACAACAAATCCGTTTCTTAAAAGAGCGTGACTTAAATATTCATTGCGATGTTGCCGCCAAGTTTTTGGAGCAGACGTGTGTCCAATAAGAAGTGCAAAGTGTTCGCATTAACAGAGTCCAACCTTGACTCTCGGGTAATGAGCCAGAGTTGGTTTTAACAGGGGGAGGGGGTGACAGACCGACCATAATGGCGGGAAACCGCGTCTACCCAGAAATGGTGGGAAACACGGGTAATTGCGCGGGAAATAGGAGACTCCCGTCCATGAGTTATGGCCTACACTTTGGCTCCTTTGAAATAACGTGTTTACACGCAATTGACACTTAAAAGGTTTTATACTGGGATTTTACGTTTTATCTTTTTAATGTTTGCAATTAATAACATTTTTTGGGAAGTTGAGTCATTTTACTTTTTAAATTGGTTATCCTGTGCGTAAGGTCTATTAACATATTCTTTATAGTGTATGGTTTGCTTTTATATAGATTTTTTTCTCATCCTTTTAACAATTTTGTACTGTCGGTTGGCTTGGTAATAAAATTATTGATTTTGGCTTTTTCCACTTTCCGCTTTTAAAATGCAAATGTTTAAAAAAAATGTAGCCTAAAAGGTTTTTCTAAATGTAGTAGTACAAGTAGTACTAGTTGTACTTGAAACAATTAAAATATTAAAACATGAATCTGTGTTAGTGTACTTTCTCGGCTCTATAATTACTGGTACAGTGTCCCCTATTTTTTAGAGAGAAATAATGAATAAAATAATACACAATACCATTTTACTCAACCAATCAATATAACTGATGTCTTAACTGTTCTAGACTGAATAATCCAACACATTTTCGTGAGACCTTTTTTTTCGTTGTAGTAGCCTATAAAAGTAATTATAATCTTGTTTTGTGGAAGGCTGTACAGTCTAATTTCCAATAGCCAGCAGAGTAGCAGGCCTATTTCAATTGATTCAAATTGGTTGTTCTAATTTTGTTAAACTTGTTCGTAATACATTATACTAAGCAATTGGTGAATGATAATGATTTAAAGTCGCAATGTTTAAATAACTAATCAAACTAAAATCGTACTTCCGACTATTTTGCTTTGACAAATATACATTTATTTGTTTGAACTCACCTTGATTTATTTTGCGGGAATTGTAATGCCTGGCTGTTCTACAAAGATATATTCTCAGTTACTCTAATGGTTTCGTCTTGCCAATTTTGCCGATTCAATAAAACATTCGAAAAAAGAATATTAATCGAGACAAAAAAGGATTTATTTTTTGAAAACTCAGGAGGTTGTTTTCTGTAAAAAATCAATCTTTTTCTAAAATATTTCCGTTTCATATATTCGGTTTCAATGTGAGATTTTCCTTCCTTCACTGTCTCTCAGCTGCTATACTGTACGTTTTGGTTTGACCATTTACAATTTAAATCGATGACGCATAATCAAACTCGAGGCGTTTTTTATTTGTTTGGTATCGGGATGTACTCTGTTTGTTTGGAAATGTTCTCCCCCATATTTGTCCGAGCTGTCAGCTTGATTTGTGTCTTTCTGGCGTGGCGGTTCCGTATTTGCGGCAAGACCCACGGAACCGGACCCGCCCATTGGCCCATTGGAATGGTGGTGGGGGCGAAGGCGGAGTGAGAGGACAACTCAACCAATCACACTTCTCCGTTCTTACTCCCGGTCATCTCACCTGGATGTAAAACTGGTTTCCTTGTTTTAAATAAGTATTTTGTTTTGGAATCCAGCAGATACTTGAGTGATTCGCTGAGGTGTTGGCTTTATTGTCTGTATATAATTATAAAATTGTATCATAAAATCAACTTAAAAATTATATTATAATATAATGTGTCATTGCTTTACATCAATGTACTATAATAATCTATGTAATGGTTCTCTACCAGTTTATTTGTATTAGACATAAAGCCTACATGTATCTGCGAATTTCCTACTGTATCTACAATCACATTTAGTAAGTAATTTAATGCAATAATTTACTTTATAATTATCTTGTGTGCTGTGAAGACGCAACGAAGAATTCAAGTGTATTTGCTGTCTGCGTAAAATATAATTGTATATAACGTTGTGAAGCAGGGGACTTGGTGGATGAATTACAATTGTTATTGTTTAGTTCAACGGCCGTTTTAACATATCTATTCAGGATAATAAAACCACAGAGAATCGTATCTATAAAACCCCATTTTATGCCATGCTCTTTTCTTTTAAGGCAAGACAATGCAATTTATTAAGTCAAAATGGTCATTAACAAAACTACCAAAATATGTTAAACTCCTTTTTTATACCTAATGTAAACAATTATTCCACTATTTAAAGTTGTGGAACAAAAGGTACCAGAGCATGAAACTCTTAAATATTTGTTTCACTTATTTATTTATTTTTTATTGGAATGTCGCCTTTTGCTTAGGGGGTATTTGCTGTGTTTATTATATTGATATATTTACATGTTCCAAGTGGGACAAGATTTGTATTCCATAAAAAGGTTGTTGCTAATGAAACCCATGATTTTTTGGTTCTAGTATATTTGTAAGTAAAAATGTAAATCTCCACCTCTTGTTCTTACTTGACTTCTTAGACGAATTAAATTAACTAATTAATTACTTTTATTTTTGTTCAATCTATTAGACGGCTGCAAACAAAGCAGTCGTCCTGCGTGCTGCGAAAAAGTGTTACTAGACTCTTGTACATATTAGCCAACAAACGCAAGTAAAGTTGCGGCTGTTGGATTGTACAGTAGGTTGTTTTATTGCGCACAGCAGGCCGATACGGCACGGGCGCGCCGCGTGGCGGCTGCTGATATCAGCTGTTTGTTTAGATATACAAACTCGCGACTAAACATTACAACATATCGTTCCTCTCTGGTTTCGGGCCAATAGTTGTATACAATTTTGTGTTTTTAATGCCACTGGAAGTACAATTTTTGTAACCTTGATTATCACTGACGCTTGTACCTATTGCCTACTTGGGGGAGGTCCTTTAACAAATGTGTTGGGGTGTTTTCCCTAATGGATGATCAGTATTGATAGGTGTATTTAGAACTTCATCTCTTGTTTGAAAGTATGAACACATGTTAACACATAAAATGAGTTCGCACGCAGCACGCTGACGTGAGGGAAGTGAATTTCCACATAATAACTTTCAAAACTCAAAATCAGTGTAAAAACATACATTTATTCCAATTTTTATTGAAATCTGAAAACAGTGATTTTTTGGCTGCTCTGATGCTCCTGATTTCACTTACCTGCAAATCTTGGAATACAATGTTGCGTATTATAATGTTAGGATAAGGCCAGACAGGCTTGAAAGGAGGCGCGAGGTTGCTGGGGATGATTAAAGTACACCAACAAATGAATAACAAGCATTTATAATGTAAAACCCCCATAAGACAACGTACTGTGTTTAGTCGAAACAAATTGTCTTTAATATCTCAGTAAATATGTATGCTGGAATGACGTGAGAGGTCTTAAAACTTTCGCCTCACTAATTCACATCTTTCCACATGCATTAATATTACATAAGGGGCTTTTATGACCCTTTCTGGGCCCAAAAACTCGAAATTTGGAAGATTAATCCCGAAAAAATGGGTTTAGAGTTTTCCGATTGTTTTGCCCAACAAACTTGTCCAACTGATTACAGAAAGGAACGTCCCTACCAAATTTGAAGTAAATCGGACAAAAAATGCAACCGCTAGAGTGCAAACACGTTTTGGGGGGTCGTTCAAAATTATATGTGTGTATATTTTATATATATATATATATATATACATATAATTTTGAACGACCCCCCAAAACGTGTTCAGGGGGTCACATTAGGAACTTCTATGGTGGTCCCGGGCTTAAGTTTCACCGTGCGGGTCATGCTAATAGTTCACTTTCCAAAGGAAATTCACTAATGAGCAGTAGGCCCATGCTCTTCTCATGGGGACGATTTGTTTCTATTTCTGCTCGGCTTAAAAACAAACTACTATTTTCCCGAGTCCCTAAGGTACATTTAAATACATGACATGTGAGACATCTTCCATCTTCCTACAATTTACCAAACGTCCATTATCTTTAAACAATTCTCTACAGATCTACAGACTTATGATAATTTATTTACAAAACATAAAGCATGTATTTATTGTTGTTTTTGTAAATTTATGTTATAATCACCCATTTACTATGTTCCACCGTTGCAGAAGATATATTACAGTAAAACACGAACAGGAGCACTTATCAGTGGCAAGATGGCGGACGACGACGCGATGTAAGTGCGAGGATGTATCTTTTCTGTTCCGCTTAGTTACGCCTTCACGGAGTGGGATACACACCGCATTACTCTTGAGCGAAGAGTTTGCGTTCTCCGGTGTGCAGGCGCTGAGTGGTGGGCGTGTTTTTTTAGGCTGTTACTGGTTTTAATTTAAGTGCATTATGATTATGAACTTTTGATATGAATTGTTTTTATACAGCTAGCTTAGCTATTAAATTATAGTCACGGTTTATATTAGTGTTGATTATCCGAAATTTCAACAATCAGAAACGTCAGTTATCTTAAAACGTTTTATTATCTGAAACGTAAATCATCCGAAACTTCAAATCAACCGAATCGTCTGGAAATTATTACAATTCTACTACGATACTTTAAACTGCTGGACAAAACCCCTCTACAACTGTCAAATCAATATGATAAACGTCATCAAAAATCGTGTGTTATATTTTCGTCAATTTAACTTCAACCTATTTTAATTCGTTAGGTATGCACTGGGGTTTTCCTTGTTTCACTGTTAAAATGGTGTTCAATCTCATGAGAAATTGTGTTCCTTTATTTAACTAAACTACACTTACATCCAAACTATATCTAATCTAATGTCTCATTTCCCGTCTTATCTTTAAAATTGGGTTTCTGTTTATTTGTTTAGCTGACCAGTATGAATAAATATACATACTTTAGTAAAAACAAATGGTCGAGTTATTCTATAGAACGGATTTCAGCCTAAGTTACAACATTTACAAGTTACAGTTTACAAGTTACAACAGTTACAAGTTACAGTTTACAAGTTACAACAGTTACAAGTTACAGTTTACAAGTTACAGTTTACAAGTTACAGTTTACAAGTTACAACAGTTACAAGTTACAGTTTACAAGTTACAACAGTTACAAGTTACAGTTTACAAGTTACAACAGTTAAAAGTTACAGTTTACAAGTTACAACAGTTACAAGTTACAGTTTACAAGTTACAACAGTTACAAGTTACAGTTTACAAGTTACAGTTTACAAGTTACAGTTTACAAGTTACAACAGTTACAAGTTACAGTTTACAAGTTACAACAGTTACAAGTTACAGTTTACAAGTTACAACAGTTAAAAGTTACAGTTTACAAGTTACAACAGTTACAAGTTACAGTTTACAAGTTACAACAGTTACAAGTTACAGTTTACAAGTTACAACAGTTTTTAGACTGACGCTTCATTTTAAACCAAACAATATTAGTAGATCAGTGTGGGGCCGTATGACGCGCGTGTGGAGTTTACTTTGTACAAACCGCTTTTTAAATGCTCAGCAGCATGCTATCTATCATTCACTCGTCCCTCAGTAACTTATCGAACGTAGTCTGAAACACGGAGAAAGTTTTCATATTTATATTATGACAAATATACTGGTATTAATGTTTTTCCAGTAATGTAGTGAAAATTAAACTCCTGTGACGTAAGGTGGAACTTATTCGCAGTGGTTTGAATGTCAATATGTCAGATATATCAGTTGTGTCCTGGTGGGGGGATGCAGCCGCAATATTTTTTTCATCTTGATATACGGGCCCAATAGCGAAGTTGTGAGTGTTGGGGGTAACATACTGCCTCCCCCGCCAGTCCACCCTCCAGGTTGTGTGATTTATTGCACTTTTGGACATTGTCCTCAGCTTTTGATGATTTTTCTTTATTGATTACAACTTATTGAAAATATATTTTGTGAAATTAGTTTTATTTTGATGAAAAATGATGCTGTGTTATAAGTTTTAAAAATATTGTCTTAAAAATAGTTGCATTTTCCAATGTTGCTTCCGTTTTATTGACTCTGGTCTTATTGAAGATCAATTTAAGAAAATTTAAGTGCTCTTGATTTTGATCCAATGTTATGATGATTGTCACAAAATCTGTGACCTGACTAAATAAACGATTTTATTACGCAATAATACATTATTTCCTAACTGTCGCAACTGTTTGATTTAAAATACCAATATATTTTATACTGTTTGATTAATTCAGCTATGCCGGCAAAATTCTTAACATTTTACTAGGCTCATTCGCTAATTTGTTTACTCCTTACGAAGACGATCCTCCTCGTTCAATGTGCGACGAATCTGTTTAACTCTTTAGCTTGCCAACCTTTTTATTTAATCTCCAAATCTAAATAATCATAAGTATGCTTATATCTGATACATTTAAAGAATATTTTTGTCGGGTAATAGTGTGAAACCTGAAGTGATTTCGTTGTATATTAGTTGTCTCCACATCACATTTTTACTCGTTAGGTCCAACAACTGTTTTAAGTGATTTATCATTAAATACAAATTATCCACAAACCACTGACACTCCTTTATTTTAACATTTTAACCGAAAAACACATTTATTTCACATTATTGCTCCTAAAAATTCGTTAAGTGAAAGCAACTCGACTCCCCACAATACAATAAATCTTCCCAAATGAAGTTATTACGTTCTCAAACTTTGGAGAGAAATATGGTGTCGTGCCGTTTAATTAGATCGGCCGGTTTTGGGCTGGGAAACTTTGGGGGTTGGATGAAGATGACAGCGCAATATCGCTCGGCTCAGGCCGGGTATTTTATCACCGTGAGGTTGGTACTGTTATTAAAGGTCCACAATAGTCTTGTTAATGCCCGGGATTACGCAATGTATCATAGGGACGGGCGGGGATTAAGCGTGTTGGTTTATTAAGGTTGGTACCACCGCCAGTTTGCCCGGTTCATTTACATGCGTTGCTGTGTATATTGTCTATTTTTCATTACGTAACCGTATATCCCAGTTCATTGTTTAGTTTTTTATTTCATTGTATCTACGGATTAATCACCACAGGTTGATGGAAATTAATTTAATATTTCATGGTCCCACTTTCTGAGAAATACTTTGTGTTCTAGAGTATTCTTAAATCAGTATACAAATTATACAGAATACCTTTTTAACTTAATATACGTTAGTGAAAACAATATCAAATACTTTTTTATGTTACCTAATACTTTATGGAAGAAATTCGAGTTTTAACGAACTAGATATTAGAGAAGTTTCAGTAGTAAGTAATTACCACTTATTATAAAGTTGAATTATATATTTATCATAAATAATCTAGTTTTTTTCTGCAACTATAATTTTGAAATAAATAAATTATAACACGTCCACGTAGTTGATGGTGTAAACGAATCACACTCTTTGTAAATCAAGACAATTTTACGATTGTAGTTACAATGTTCAGTTTTCTAACAATTTTCTAACTTTAGTAACATCATAATGACGACCTTCATTTTTCGAAGTAATACGTTTTTCCGAAAACTGATAGTGAAGTCATTTAGTTTTTTTTACTTCATCTGTTTATTTTGAGCTCAAAGAAGAAATAAATTAGCCCGAACAAATAATTTTAATTTATTCTACAAAGCAGGCAAGGTTCATTTTTGTTTATTACATTTTCTGTCTATCGGATGGTCTATGAGACGTTGTCCCTAAATTACTTGGATCTTATTGGACGAAGTGGAAAGAAGAAATGAAGGTTTTGTTGATGAAAAGGGCGACTTCAGCCAGCGGTATTGCATTCCACTTCTTACAGCAGACAATAAGGTTGTAGAAAATTACACCTTGACACCTTTTGCCCACATATTTTTTCATTTTATGCTACTTTATATTGTCCAATTTCAAATCGATTCAAAAAATTATTATAGTTTACTGCTAAAACGCAAAATGTTACAGAAAACACTTTAAATTGTTTTCATACGACAAAAATGTATTTATTTTGGTTTTATATTTTATATCTCATATTTATTTCGAAATTAACATATAAACGTCACTGATAACATTTGACTTAAACAATCATCTATAATTTATTTCAACTTTCAAAATTTAAGATTTTTTATTATTTCTTTTCAAAAACTTCAATGATACAAAAATCTTCATAGATAATTATTTGAGTACATATTAACAAACTTGTCTTAATAGTATTCCCGCTTTAAACAATTATTAGCTGTCCTGCTAATTTGAACATACCCAACCTGAAATATCTAATGCCAACCAAGCTGACCTTTTTAGTATACATATTAGTATTCACTTTCTTTCCCTCCGTTACCATCATCAATGTAAACCCTTAACCTTCCAATTACTGTACTTGTAGCGTACATTTATTTCTCATTCTTTAGCCGCCCCTAATTTGATTGCATTGAATATAGACGACTTTTGATAAACGGATTTCCCCACTGATAAAAATGTTAAGAGATTACTTTGCTTATTTATCTAATATGAATATTTAATTTAAATAGACATTGAGAAAACATTGTATAGCCCACTTCCATTGAGAAAAGCATTTTTATAATAATTCGAAAGGTAGTTTTTGCCTTAACCATTATCTTAAAAAATAAAAGCTTTTTCATATGTATGTTGGTTGTGAATTAAATTGTATTATTTCGAATGGAGCTTATAATAATCACCAGAACTGTGGTAACACAACATCATTGACTTGGAATTGTAAGGTAGACTATATACATATCTCTTATACCTCTTATGGTTGGCTCTCTTATACCTTTCTCTTACGAACGGTACACTTACGTTAAGTGATCACATGACAAATCAATGGGTCACTGCATTGGTCTTTCAAAGCGGGACTCTGCCCTCCAATCTCTTTTTAATCCTAGAAAGATTGGCTGGACCGACCTTTGATTAGCCAATGATTAACCTTACTCTCATGTCAGTCCTAAAGCAATTGGCTAATTCTTCACTCTCGTCGATTAACATAACTTTCCTGTCAACTGCCAAGCGATTGGCTAGATCTCCACCCTCGGTTAACCTCACTCTCCTGTAAACTGACAAGCGATTGGCTAGTTCCTTATACTCGGTTAACCTCACTTTCCGGTCAACTGCCAAGCGATTAGCTGGATCTTCACCCTCGGTTAACCTTACTCATTTCACCCCTCAAGCGATTAGCTGGATCTTCACCCTCGGTTAACCTTACTCATGTCACCCCTCAAGTGATTGGCTGTATCTCCACCCTCGGTTATCCTTGTCACCCCTCAAGTGATTAGCTGGATCTTCACCCTCGGTGAACCTTACTCATGCCACCCCTCAAGCGATTGGCTGGATTTCCACCCTCGGTTAACCTTACTCATGTCACCCGTCAAGCGATTGGCTGGACCTCCACCCTCGGTTAACCTTACTCATGCCACCCCTCAAGCGATTGGCTGGACCTCCACCCTCGGTTAACCTTACTCATGTCACCCCTCAAGCGATTGGCTGGATCTCCACCCTCGGTTAACCTTACTCATGTCACCCCTCTAGTGATTGGCTGGACCTCCACCCTCGGTTAACCTTTCTCATGTCACCCCTCAAGCGATTGGCTGGACCTCCATACTCGGTTAACCTTACTCATGTCACCCCTCAAGCGATTGGCTGGACCTCAACCCTCGGTTAACCTTACTCATGTCACCCCTCAAGCGATTGGCTGGACCTCCACCCTCAGTTAACCTTACTCATGTCACCCCTCTAGCGATTGGCTGGACCTCCACCCTCGGTCAACCTTACTCATGTCACCCCTCAAGCGATTGGCTGGACCTCCACCCTCGGTTAACCTTACTCATGTCACCCCTCAAGCGATTGGCTGGACCTCCACCCTCGGTTAACCTTACTCATGTCACCCCTCAAGCGATCGGCTAGATCTCCACACTCGGTTAACCTTACTCATGTCACCCCTTAAGCGATTGAATGGGTCTTCACCCTCAGTTAACCTTACTTTCTTTTTAACCTTTAAATGCTTAGTTTTATCCTCACGATTAACCTTTTCTCTCTTGCTAATCGAAGCAACTGTCTGTACCACCACCCTAGTCTTAACCTCTACCCCTTCGTTGCAGTGGACAAGCTGCCGACCGGGTTCCCGGAGATCACGCTGCCACCCAGCACCAAGGTGGTCGAGATCGGCCACAACGCCGTCCTCGTGTGCTCGGCCGCAGGGTCTCCGCCCCCCAGGATCACGTGGGTGCGGGAGATGATACCTGTCGACACTGCCAACAACCCGAGATACACCGTGCTCGAGTCCGGCAGACCAGGTAGGAGTCTTTGTGATTCCTGCGGTTTTTTGTGATTACAATATGGTGTTATATTTATTAGCAGTATGCCCTTCTGAAATCAGATAGAGATAAAATGAGCAACAGATTTATTTGTTGGATTGGTTTGGTTAAGTGAGTTAGCACAGTAAATTGCAAATTATCTATCAAGATTCATCACCGTGACCTTATAAACATTATTCAACTAATGCCAATATTAAAATTGGAGAGGGATAAATTATAAATCTCAAAATTGAAACACATCGTGAGTCATGCTTTTAGCGAATTTCCCCTATAGGGAAGAAGCTATTACCGTAGGTCTCATGGTAAGATTTAAGCCCGAGACCATGACAAATTTTTTTTTTAGGTCCCCAGATGACTAAAACACTATTCGTTCAAATTTATATATATGTATATATATATCTATCTATATATATATATATATATATATATATATATATATGTGTGTCCGTGAATGCGATAACGTGAGTAAAAAACGTCCGATTTCGATGAAATTTGGCTCAAATGTGTAAAGTGACATTTATGACTTTAAGTTCGAAACCCAGAAAAATCGGGCCATGGTAAGGGGGGTTTATGGTGGTTTTAAATTTTCCAAAAATCGGTTTTTTGCATTTTTTACCCTAAAATTTTTAAAACACTTAATTTTGGTTTTGACCATGTTATAGAGCTTAAAAAAACAAATAATATGGTATTTTGAATTATTAAGCTAGGTTAAGTGGTTGCGGAGAAAATCCAAAAAACCTGCTCATAAAATCTCCTATGTTAATCTTATGGGAAAAAGGTTTTTGGCTTTTCCTAAGTTAATTTTAATGTAAACTTCACATTTGCTTTTACCAATCAACTCAGCTCCACAAAAAAATCATTTTGGTGTTTAAATTGTGATTCTACGTCCAACCGTTGCAGAGATATTCAAAGTGCTAAACACAGTACGTTGTCCAATGTTATCCTTATGGAGGATAAATAAAATTTGTTATCTCCATTATTAATGAATGTATATTGATGAAACTTGGCACGTGGGGTCACGTAGAACTGGTATATTGATATTTGCTCAAAAAATTGATTTTTTGTTGATTATCCCCGTAGCAGCGAACCTGCGTACTCAGCCCCCATGTTATTCTTATGGAGAATAAGTAAAATGTAATGACTCCCTTAATTATAAACATAAATTAATAAAACTTGGTATGTGGCTTCACCTTGTTGAGTTATATTGATATTTGCATAAAACCCCATTTTTTTAGTTCCTTGTTGCAGCAAACCTGCTTACTCATCACCAATGCTATTCTTATGGAGAATAATTAAACTTGTACATATCGCTTATATATGAATATATTTTTATGAAACTTGGTATGCGGCTTTATATGGTATTAAGACATATATTATGCATTGGAAATTCGCTGAGTACGCAGGTTTGCTGCGACGGGGGTATTTTGAATTTCTACATTGTTAGTAAATCTTCTGAGCTACGTGTGCACCATTCAAGAAAATTTAATATAAAACTTTCAATACGCAATTTGATTACTTATATTTTGAAAAGAAACCAAATTTGCAATAACTTTAAAACTCTCTTAGGGTTTTGATTCTGCTACTCTGATGATATAGCCTACTGATCTTCTTGAAGATATAATATAAAACAGCGAATACTCGAAATGCATTTCAATTTATAGACCAACACCCAGTTCAATTTTTTAGAAAATGCACTATAAAATCAAGAGTGCGCGTCGATCGTGTTCGCCAATGAGAAAATATAGAGATAGAGCTAATAGAATAGAAGAGAATATTATAGCTTCAACTTTTAAGGGTTGATTTATGCGGTTAGTTTAAATTTAACATTAATTTCTTATCGAAAGATCTGTTTGAATATGGTATATGTATACACAACAAATTTCGTGGAATTCTCTTACGATCCAATTTGTAAGGTTGCCTTGATAACAATTAATTAAGAACCCTCGAATACATTTGCAGTAAAATGGTGACAATAATTAACTACCTCTTACAAGTTTGAATACCTGGTTTAGGAATATTATTTAAAATTATATTCATTGTTAGTTGTTCTTGGAGTTATGTACAGTGGCAATCAGTATTTTATAAATACTTTTTTGCTTGTTTGAAAATTTTAAAACTGATATATTCAACTTGCCGTAACGTTTTGATCAATAAATGGTTTCCTTGGGTTATTTCACAGAAAATATTGCTTTGAACATCCATTAGTAATGTACAGTTTCTCCATCTCCATATAGTTTGTCGCTTATTTGCATCTTAGAATATGAACCCCCAAGGATGATTGTGCTGGTGGGGGATCAGTAGTTGGGGGTGTCTGATCGTGTCCGGTGCTGATCACGATCATCAGCCGGCGGAAGATTGGTTGGGAACGAGATTGACTCGTTTAATGAGCTTGTCAGTAGATATGACATCAGTAGATCCGACGTCTGATCTGACATCCGCTTTAACATTTATTGCTTCATTTCCAACTATACTAGCTCTGAGGAAAGTTTCGCTGCGTATTTCTGTCTTGCAACTTCGCTGTTCGCTTGTCCTCTTCGCCGCACGAGCGGTGTTGAGATCCGTTGGCAACGTTCGTCTGAAACGCCCGTTGAATCATATAATGACAAGCAAATCTGAACTGGACGCGTCCGTTGTCGGGACGACCGTCGCACGTCCTTTACAGCGGGGATCGTAACATTCATCCAGAAACGTCAGCCTCAAGGGACGATTTCTACAGATGATACTACGGACGTTAACATCGCTCGTGTTTCAGTTGCATACCACCCAATGCTTCAACAATATGTACTTTAACGCAAATGCGTCACATTTATTTTGATAACGGTGTGATAACACTCGTTAAGTTGGTTTTATTTTTGTATTTTTTTTTGTTTTAGTTAATTTATCTGGTGATAGAGTTAAAAGTTTGAAAAGTAGTAAGTCTTCTACAAAGTGAAATAAATAAGTTGGGGCATACGATTAGGTGTTTGGAATTAGTTAAGGGGAAAATTATACTATAAATACATTTTTATTGGAGCGGCAATATGTCAGTTAATTTTAATTATTCTTCAGAGGAGCCTCTAGGTTTTCTCAGATCAACGTATCATTAAATAATCCCAAATTCACATTGATTTGAAAATTACTAGTTTGAAAGGTTATTTCAGTAATGTGTTCGAAATTTCTATTTAGAACAGGTATATCTTCACCGTTTGGTCAGTTCTACATGATTTTAACGCAATAACAGCTAGTGCTGCTCTACAAGACAGTGGACTTGGTCGAGGGGTTGTTTTTCCGCGAGGCGCTCAGCGGCCAAATGTTCCCCAGGGCCCAAGTTGCTATTCTCGCCTCTCCGACTGCCCCCCTGAGCCCCGACTGTATCCCTGCTGTATACAGTCCTTCGCGTGTAAGATTAGACAAGCTGAACTAGATCTCTCGACTCACGAACTATCCTAATCAAATTTGTTTATATGTAAATTTATCTGAAAAATATTTCAATAATTTTAAGATACATCATAAGTAAAACACCTAGGGCAAGGGCCAAAGAAAGCCATGGTGCGCGCCAACCCATAGCTTAAGAGGGGTCACGTGAGCTTTAAATCAACAATTTCGGGTAATATGTTATGAAAGGACGGGATTTAAAAATTAATATTGGTACTAAGAGAGGAGCAGGTAGAATCGCGAAATGTTTTGTGACTGAAGGCCGCCTCTAAAATGTAAATAATGTTATGTTAATATTTACCTATCATTCAATTTTCACTCTTTTATATTTTGTCTGTTGATCAGAATTATGTATGGGCCGTGTTTTTATCTTGATATTACTCCTAAGATTATTGTTACCTATTTATCGTTATTATTCCCTTGAATCATGTTTGTAATATTCAATAATTACCTATTTAGTGTTGTTATTAGCTTTCTACTTTTTTGTAATATTTAATAGTTACTATTTATTGTTATTATTAGCTCTCAAAATATTGTAATGTTGTTATCAACTAATCTAAGTTATTGTTGTAATTAATGGCTAAGCCTTTGGAAGACAAATAAACACTAAATGTTTAGCCTCGCTAAAAGTTTGACACTATCAATACATGTAAATTTTTAAAGCCAAATGCCTTTGTTATTGCTTAAGTTTTGTTATGTGGCCTTAAGCTATAACACATCTATATTTCGTGTAGTTGCTTACATTTAAATTAGGTTTTACACCTCAACATTAGATTTGTCGGCTAACAGTGTATAAAAATAACTGTTTTACATGTGATTGAAACACAATAAACCCCTGTAGCTCCACACCATGCGCCGTGGGATGGGGACTTCATCGGCTTACGCGAGTCCCGAACGTAATTCAGAAATGAACAAGTTTGAATGGTGTCACCCACGGAGCGGGGTTCGCGTCGGATTATACGATTTACATGTTTTTATTCGTCGATTGTTTCTCTCGCTCGCTCCGGTTCGCGTTTCTGCTCTGATATTTAGATTTTTGTTTTCACTTTGATCCAGATAAAAAAGTTAGAGATGGCGATTTCCTCTAATGTTATACAATTCGTCTTGTTATAAAATATTTGTGGTATTGCTGGTCTTTCTTTAATAATAAATAAACACGTATTTTTTTGCAAACGAATATCAGTTATAAAGACAACTGTTTTACAATTTGACCCGTGTCAGGCAATTTACAATAACATCTAATAACTAACAAATAAACTAAAACAATCTTTAAAATTAAATCGCTTCTCCCAAATACCTCTGAGAAGGAATATTTAAGATGTGAAATGTTGTTTGGAAATGTATATGTAAAGAGTAAAAAGAGGCGTGTGGAATAAATTAAACATTGTTTCAGTTTGGAGATTTTAAAAACTATTTGCTGTTATTTCTTATAAATAATGTGCACGGAGTATAGTATTAAAGGCATTAGGATTTTTGTTCAGGAAAATTTATCAAACAGTAATGAATTATATTGACATATTTATCATATGCCATAACAGACTTTTTTTGCTGTGCTCTTTTGAGCTGAGAGAAAATTCAACTTTTCAGATGAGCTCCCTCCGTAGTATTTTAAACGAAGTGACTACGTACACGTCCAAAGTAAGGGCAAATTCACTTCGCTACCGCTTAGGTTAGGTTAGGTTAGTTTACGTTACGTTACGTTAGGTTAGGTTAGGTTACGTTAGGTTAGGTTAGGAGGTTTTCCGGCTCTCAATTTGTTTTAAAAATCACAGGATAAGTAACGTACGGTGCATAATTTGGAACGGACGTGATCAGTAACGGCTCACGTCGGACGTGTACGTAGCCTCTGCCTATTTTAAACCTCTAATGTTAGTCTCATGGTTTCAATTTTGCTTTCTCAATCACACGTTCATTAAGGTGTTACCCAGAAAGTGTTCATTAATCTCTACAAAGGAAAAATTGTTTGATTAAAAAAAGTCAACAGTGGGATTATTAGTTTTGATAGAGTCAGTTCGTATTCACTACAGTAAATTACTACATGCAATTTAGTTAGTATTTCCATAATTGTTAAGTTAATTCATTGAACCTGAAAATTGGTGTGTCAGTTACCACATAAATTATATATTACCAATACTTGATCTTCGTGAACCTCCTATTTAAAGGTGGAGAGATCAAGCATCGATAAATTGTGTAAATGGTTTAAACCAATGAAAATATTGCTAAAATTTAACAGCGTAAAAGTGTTCAAAGAATATAAAAACTCAACCAGTTACTGTAATTAATTGAAGTAATCGTGGAAGTGGTACTATGGGCGATGATAATTTAATTCAAGTTTAGTAAATTAATTACAAAAATTAACATTGATACGTTACTTTCTACCAAACCAAGATTGCATCAGTGTAAATGTGTTACTGCGTCACTATCGTTTATAGTACTCTTTTGGAAATTATCTGAATAAATGTAAAATATTTAAACGATGTAGCTGCCGTTTCCTTATTCTCCTGGGTATTTTGTTGTATTCAGTTACTATGGGCTACTGTTTTTTTTTTTATTCAGTTTCTTCGATGAACTTTAGTATATGGGAAAATCACGGATTCACTGCGCTCATACAATTTCACTGGATTCGACTGCAATCTTTCTAAATTCAACTGAATCTTTCTCCATTCAACTGCAGTTTTACTAGATACTATTAAACTAAAATGTCACTACGTGCAACTGCAAGTTCACTCTTGAGTTGGTTTTGCTACATTCTGTTTCATCTGTTTAAGTATCTCGAATAATGTACAGTTTTAAATTAATCATACGAAAAAAATAAAGTGAATGCCCTCCAAGAACTTGAAAGCCCGATAGAGTGGGTTCTCAGTAGATGCTATAATTACAAGTCGACTGAGGTTTCAACTAGTGGCATTGGTCACCTTTCAACCACTAAATATCTCGTTCACACTCACCAAACTTTAAACCACCTCTGTTGGGGAAATTTAATATAATTTGATTAGATAACGAGTTCGCACGCAGCACGCTGACGTGAGGGAAGTGAATTTCCACATAAAAAACTATAAAAACTCAAAATAAGTTAAAAACATACATTTATTCAAATTTTTATTCAAATCTGAAAATATTGAATTTTGACTGTTCTGATGCTCCTGGTTCTATTTACCTGCAATGCTGGGAATACAATTTTGCGCATTATAAGGTTAGGAGAAGGTCTAGTTAGGCTTTAAAGTAGGCGTGAGGTTGTTGGGGATGATAAAAGTACACCAACAAATGAATAATAGGCTTTTCTAATGTAAAACCCCCATAAGACAATGTACTGTGTTTGGTCTATACACATTTTCTTTAATAACTCGGTAAATATGTATGCTAGAATGACGGGAGAGGACTTAAAAGTTTCGTCACACTACTTTCCATCGTTTAACATGCGTTAATTTCGCATCCGGGGAATTTCTGACCCTTTTTGGGTCCAAAAACTCGAAATTTGAAAGATTAATCCCCAAAAAAGGGGTTTAGAGTTTTCCAGTTGTTTTGCCCAACGGACTTGTCCAACATATTACAGAAAGGAATGTCCCTACCAAATTTTAAGTAAATCGGACAAAAAATGCGACCGCTAGAGTGCATACATATATATATATATATATATACAATTTTGAACGACCCCCCAAAACGTGTTCAGGGGGTCACGTTAGGAACTTCTATGGTGGTCCTGGGCTTAAGTTTCATCGTGCGGGTCATGCTAATAGTTCACTTTCCATAGGAAATTCACTAATAAATTAATTCAAAGTCAATGTATTAACAAAGTTGAAAATGCAAAACAACATATTTATTGTGTTTGGAAGTTTTCAAGTAGCCAGTATGGTAACACGAAATAGCCAGACAACCGTGCTATCTGGTGAATAATACATTGGCCAAATTGTTGACCATTTATATGCCGGGGCTGCGTACAGCCCCCCCCCACCCTTCTCTTTGGGAACCAAACTATACTTTATGGGTAAACAGTTTTCATCTTCTCTCCTTCGCCTACTGATAGGCTGTTATCCAGTTTTTTATAAATTTATAAACACTGCAAATACGTGTTTTTAAAACACGTTTAGAGTGGTTATTGTACAGTGTGTTTATTTTAAAACCCAATCCCTATTCACAAGTACCAACAAGTCATTGTTGAAGATCACTATTACTAGTTCATAAGGCGCAACCACGCTTCCTTCACGTCATTCTCTATCAGCAGGTTTGCACTGTTGCTATGTTTTTTCTATCTGCTAGCTGAAAACTTTAAGCTAATCAAATAAGTTTTGAATTAGGAGGTAATTGTTTCAAAATTACAATTCGTTTTATGAAAACAGGGTCCTAGTGTATAGATGCTTAAGGCGGTCTGTTTGAGGATGTATGTCGAAAGCTCACGTTTTAGTTGTGTCAGATATTTGCAGTTTTATTTATTTCTTATACTATACATTAACAAATAAATAAATAAACACCCTGAATGTAATTTGTGTCTATCATTTCAAAGGGTATTTTTAATGCGTATCAGACGCGATAAACACAGCTACGGCAGTTAATACTTTCCTATGAAAAGAAACGAGTTATAGGCCAATTACGTTGGAAAACTCACTGAGTTCACTACTTCAAGTTTTATTGTTTTGTTTTGTTTTTATTGGAAAAATTAAAGTTATCTGAGTTTGGTTTACACATTTTCCTTCTTACCGCACTCTCAATAATGTGTAATAACTTTTAAATTGGATAGAAACCATTTATATTGTTGTGTAAATAGTTGTCAGTTATCACCGAACTGAGAGCACGGTGACGGGTGACGGATAGCTTGTGAGCCTTACATCGGTCTTTACTATAGGTTAGCCGGATTACTTTAGGGACGGAATATTGAATTCCCAAGGCAAATTATTGTCATTATGTAAGTAAAACTTTATTTTTATATGTTAAATATTATATAGAGTTTGCAAAACAAGAGAATTTATCGTTAAGTTTCCATTTTTGCCAAAGCTGTTTAACATAATTTAAGTTTAATTTAACAATCCAGACCAGACTAGTAAGTCTAACTACATTTGAAGGAAAATAAACATTTTAACTGCTATAAAAATCTGATAAATGTGATTCAGTGCCTAAATTTGAGTATACGAGAATATTGTACGATGTATCACACAAGCGATTCCGAAGTCGTCGCAGTAAAATCCGGTGGTCTTGAGAGGGGCAAACAGAAGCTCGACCCTGGACAGCGGAGGTTGTTAATATTTACGGGTGCCCTTAAGCCGACATTTCGCCTTTTGGTCAGTTGCCCTTTATCTTCGGCCTGAAATATCCGTACAACTTATTTTCTTTGAAGTGTTCCGTAATTGAGCATTTTCCTTTGATCATCCTTCTCTTAGTATTTAATAATACCCTACTGACATTTGTTTCTGTTTATATTTACTGATAGTATATTTATATAGTTTTGGCATTTAAGGTGCACCAAGCAAATACAAAGTATAGTCGTTGTATTTGATCAACAGTTCTATTTTTTTCTTTACGTACTGTTTCTAAATTGATTTATTTGCCATCCACAGAATTTATTGTTAAAACAATTTAGTAAATTTAGTTTTATGATGATTTTTAATCATGATAAAATGGATAAAGGTATAGGTAAAATCAACCATATAAAGTTAAAATATTACTTCGAAAAACTCAAATATAATAATAAATTATTTTTTTAATATATAGTTAATTGGATATTTTATTTAGCTTACTCAATACATTTCACCGCCGGATATTATGATGTTAACTCTAAGGTTATGCTTGTCGCAATAGCGTCTGGCAATGCCTAGATTGGCACAAACCATGATGCCACAAATTTCTGCTTGAAAAATAGTACAGTGTTGTCCCAGACTTGCACAGAGTTCTGTTCTAGGTGATTCACTGTACATCCCGTAGCCAGATTTTCCTTCAATGAGAGAGCCGTCCGTGTACCAGACAAGGCTACCCTTCCGTTGTATTTGATCAACAGTTCTAGTTTTTTCTTTACGTACTGTTTTTAAATTGATTTATTTGCCATCCACAGAATTTATTGTTAAAACAATTTAGTAACATTAGTTTTATGATGATTTTTAATCATGATAAAATGGATAAAGGTATAGGTAAAATAACCATATAAAGTTAAAATATTACTTCGAAAAACTCAAATATAATAATAAATTATTTTTTTAAGATATAGTTAATTGGATATTTTATTTAGCTTACTCAATACATTTCACCACCGGATATTATGATGTTAACTCTAAGGAAGAAGAATGTCTCGAGAAACTTCGCAGTAGACTTAAAGCATTTCTGCAGACCAACAAATTTTCCTAGGATTGTCGACATTCTTCTTGAATGAGATTGTTGAAGACCCGCATCTTGCATCTTGCATCAGACCGACTCCAGTCAACGGAATTTACAGTTTCCTTTTACGCTGAAACAAGTTTTTTCCCTGCAACAATCGATTGTTTCCACGATTGGTCTATTTATTCTAATCTTGCAAGAAAAAATTGTATGGATAATTTTATATATTGATTGGTAAATACCTTTATCTTTTAATTATGGAAATGTCTCTTGGTTGACTATACTAAGCGTCAGTAATTAATACATAAAGCTATAAAGAAAATTCCAAGCCAAGAATGAAATCGATTATTTTACATAAGATCAAAGCTGGTTACAGCTGAGCTGGCACTTGGCGCTCTTCTTAATTTCAAGCCAAGAACCAAAATACAAAATTTAGATGAACACATTTTCTTAGACTTTTACACTGACAAACAAATGCCTAAACAAATACTATAAATCTTTCTTACAAATTAATTTTCCAGTGTCAAATTTGTTCATAACTTAAGTCGTGCTTTAAGTTCCAGGTTATATGTAACCAGCTTTACCCCATTGTTGTTTTGGCTAAATAATTAGATACAAAAACTAATCTTTCTTAATCTCTGAGTAATAAATAATAAGCATGTTGATGATTTTTTAACTTTTTGTAACTAAGATAAGAAAGAAAAGCACTAAATGTATGTTAATTATTTGCTAAATTTTAAAATTAGTTTCAGACAAATCATTGTTTAAAATAATTACTTTTACGGTGCTCAATTTCCCACTAAAATAAACATTAAAATACCCCCGTAGCAGCAAACCTGCGTACTCAGTGAATTTCCAATGCATATATATGTATCTTAATACCACATAAAGCCACATACCAAGTTTAATCAATATAAATTTATAAATAAACTATTTATGACATTTTAATTATTTCCCATAAGAATAACTTGGCGGCTGAGTATGCAGGTGTGCTGAAACAAGGAACACAAAACATTTGTTTTTATACAGATATCAATATAACTCAACTACGTAACGCCAGATACCAAATTTTATTAATTTATGTTCATTATTAACGGAAATAACATTTTACTTATTCTCCATAAGGATAACATGGGGGCTGAATACGCAGGTTTGCTGCTAGGAGAATTATCGGCAAAAATATATTTCTTGTGCAAACATCAATAAACCACAACAATATGAAGCAAACCAACTTTCGTCAAAATAAGTTGAAACATAAGCGATTTATACAATTTTTGTATACTCCATAAGAATAACATTGGACAACGTACTGTGTTTAGCACTTTCAATATCTCTGTAACTAATTGACGTAGAGCAATGATTAAAACACCAAATTTTTATTTTTAAAAGCTGAATTCAGTGGTGAAAAATAAATTTGATTCATTAAAATATAATACGTAAAACGTAAAACACTTTAAAAAAATATTTTTGGGGCACAAAACCCTCAAAAAATACCCTTTTGTATAAAGCGATCTGGCTGGTTTTCGAACTTAAGAGTCATAAATGTTGCTTCACATGCGTGTTCCAAATTTCATCAAAATCGGGGAATTTTTACGAGAGTTATCGCACTCATGGACACACACACACACACACACACACACACACACACACACACACACACACATATATATATATATATACTAACACATTAAAACAGATAGATATAAATGATGAAAAAGAAGTTTTTCGTTTATAATACAAACGTTTCCTAGCAATAAAGGAGAAAGAATGGAATTTTAACAGTAAATAAATAAAAATAAACAAATATTTTACATCTGACTTTTAAAAACTAAAACATGTGATTTTAAGTGCAGGTAACAAAAATAAAATTTAAAGTCAGTTGAGTTGAATCATTTTAGACTTAAGAAAAATTACCTGAGATTTAACCCAGAAGGAACCTTGGTCTTCAATACCAACTGATGTGCCAATTCAGAATTTCTTAATGTCAGTTGGTTATATTTGGGATTTTGATGTGGTTTAATTTTGTAAAGTGCTTTTAGTTCATAGCACCCTTCAAAATTTCGGTTGTGGTGAGTTGCATGGTTATAAATTTGTTTTCGTTTGTCTTTATGTACCACATCAAAACGGTGGCCAGTCATACGTACTCGTAAGGAATTCCATGTCTGAACAACATAATCTTTTGGGCAGTGTTTACACGATAGTTGGTAAATCACATTCTGGGTGTCACTGGTTGATTTACCAACTATTGGGTGAGTCTTGCTTGTGACACTGCTTTTAAATTCAGTTGTATTACACATAATTTTGCAAATGCCACACCGAGGTTTGTGGCAAGGTTCGCAGCCGTGTTTGATTTCCAAATTGTTTTCAGGCCGAGAATTTTGAATTTTGGGTCTCACCAACATATTTTTCAAATTTTGAGGTCGTTTACAACACGACACGTGGTGGTCTGGAAAACAAATTTTCTGTGGTAGGGGATGATTTTAAAACATTGAAAGCTGCTTTCATTATATTGTTAATTTTTTGAAGCCCAGGAAAATATTCTGTGATAAACTTTGGATCGTTTGAAAATATGTGTTTTGAACAATATTTTTTGGTTTTCTCATCTGATTATCCAAAGGTTTTTGAGGATAACCTTGGTCAATAAAAGCAGAGTTCAATTCAGATATTATGTATTTTTCAAAGTCAGAGCTGTCCCTACAAAGAGATTTTGCACGAATTGATAAACTTTTTGGAATAGACTTTTTCATATACATAGGATGGCAGCTCTGGTAATGCAAAAACTGTATTTTATTAGTATCTTTTACATGGATTTTAGTTTTAAGTTTGTTATTATCAATCAAAACGTCCAGATCTAAGAAGGTGACAGTTTTATTAGAATAACTCCCACGTAAAATTTAAGCAACAAAATTGATTTAAATTTTGCAAAAACTGTTTTAAGGATTCTACGCCATGCTGCCAAATAACAAAAATATCATCAGTGTATCTGAACCAAACAAGAGGAGAGAAAGGACAGTTTGTTAGAAAATTTTGTTCAATTAGACCCATGAACAGATTATTTCAACTAGACCCATGAACAGAATAGCATAAGATGGGGCCATACGAGTATCCATCGCTGTACCTTTAATTTGTAAAAAGTGTTTGTCCAACAGTTAAAAATTATTCACTCATATGCATGAGAGTGGATAAAAAATAACCAAAAGTTGATGGTTTAGAGTTAGTGGGTCTAGCATTAAGACAGAATTTGGCAGCCTTCAGACCATAATCGTGAGGAATATTTGTGTACAGTGATTCAACATCAGCTGTTACAAGTATTATTTCAGAGGTTTGAGGCAGTTTTACATTGGAAATTTTGTTCAGAAAGTCATTTTGTCTTTAATATAAGATGGCAGATTTTTTACCAGTGGTTGTAAGTGATCATCAACGAAGGCAGAAATCCTCTCGGTTGGTGACCCGATACTCGACACAATTGGTCTTCCTGGTTGTGGTCTTGAAGGCTTATGAGTTTTAGGGAGAGTGTAAAACATTGGAGTTTTTGGAGAACTTGGATATAATAGGTTTAAGGTTTTCACAGACAGATCTTCATTAGGGCCACAGTTGATTAAAAATTCTTGAATTTCCTCATTAAAGTCCACAGTACGGTCTTCGTCTAGTCTTTGATAGGTGGCAGGATCATTCAGCTGGCTTTCACATTCAGCAATGTTATCATTTTTGTTAAGAAGAACAATACTGTTTCCTTTGTCTGCAGGTAATATAACAGGATTTTCATTGTTTTTTAGTGATTTAATTGCTCTATATTCTTTACTAGTTAGGTTTTTAGTTTTTGGCAGATTATCAGGGAATAAGGGATCGGCTGAATTTGTTGTGATGACGTTTATAAATTGTTCAATAGGATGGTCTGGTGGCAAGATTTCTGGTTCCCAACTATTTTCCTTAAATTTGACTAGGGAGGTGGTATGTCACTCAGTGATGGAGGTGGGTTTTGTTCATGGTAATATTTCTTTCTAATTTTTTGGGCAAATGTCAAGGAGTCAGAAACTAATTTAATATGGTTGAATAAAGGTGCTGGAGAGAAGGTTATTACCCTTTAGACAAGACGGACTGTTCTTCTTGAGTTGGTATATAATTGGACAAATTTTCAATATGTGTTTCAGGTGAAGATGAAACGTTAGTTGATGTATTATCAGAGAAAAAATATAATTGGGGTTATTGGGTTTTGGTAGATTGAATAGGTCAGCCAAACATGGTAAATTCATAATCGTAATCGTTGGACTCAATAAATAACATCGCCAACTTCACAGCATTCAAAATGGCTTTCATGATTTTTCATCAAGCAAAGTAACCTTTAACCTCATTTCCGGAGAATTGCACTTTTCCGGATTCAGTTGCTGTCAGGCAGGTCGACAAATTGATATTTTTATGACGTCATAAAATCCACCCCCTCCCCTCCTCCCACCCCGTGCGATCGTAACTTGCTTAGACAGGCACACGAAACAACAGAGAGAACTAGATGAGCACATGGCTTCGAATGGAATTACCGTCAAGTTTTATGTTTAATCTCGTCCTACTTATATTTTTCAAATATAGTTTACGCAGAGCATGTATTAATCTAAAGTGTTATATTTTTTCTATTTGGGTTTCAAGACTAAAATAGTATACTTCTGGCTGTGTACTTTTTTAACTTGAATAAATATATTGGCAAGTCGTGTAAAGAAACTTAAAAAAATTCCCAACGTAATTAATTTAAAACACCCCCGTCGCAGTAAATCTGCGTACTTCTAATTTCTAATGCAAAAATATACCTCACTGCAAGTGCTTACATTATTTCATCAAAATGTATTGATAATTTTGCGAGATATAACATTGTATTTACTCTCCACAAGAATAACATTGAACAGATTACGCAGGTTTTCTTTAGTTACAACGACTAAAAATGTGTTTTAATTCAAATTAATTATACTACAATCACATCAAGACACATCCCAAGTTTCATCAAAAATATTCATAAATAAGAGAAATGCATTTTTTTTATTTTTACCTATAAGAATCACACGGTATAACACAATGTCCATATGTTTACATTGTAAATTGGACTGTAAATACAGGTTTCTACTGCAGGGTATTTTACGCGCATATTAAAATATCAAAACCATATTAAGAATCCAAATACAAAGTTTTATCAATATATAATCATAAATAAGCAAGCTATTAAATTGTACTTATCCATAAGAATGACATAGGACAACGTACTGTTTTAGCAATAGATAAATAATTCAAATTACTAATTTTTTTGTTTTTTAAGCTGAATCCAATGGTGAAAACCAAAATTATATTTCAATAACAATTATATACGAACAAACATAAACAAACTTTTTTGTGTGGAAAACCCCCCTTCGGCTTTTGCGATCCTACTGATGGATTTCGAAATCTTTCAAATAAATGCTACTTAACCAAATAAGATGCTGTAACAAATAAGATCGGACCTTTTTTGCGAGAGTTATCGTAATTACTGACACACATATTATAAATAAACACATGTTCAAATTTGAATGAATGGTGTTTTTGGCATCTGAGGGCCTTAAAACGGAAATTTATCGTGGTCTCGGGCTTAAATCTTACGATGCCACCTACGGTAATAGCTTCTTCCCTGTAGGGGAAATTCAGAAAGAAAATAAACCTTGGAAATTGATTCTCGTATGTATTCCAAAAAATACACGTTTTATTGGCAGTTTTTAATCAGCCCTGAATTGACAATAATCCTTTCTTTACACCCTTCCTGTTGAAATAAATATTTCATCGGCAATTTTCTGTTAGCTCTTTAATGTTTGGAACTAATCCTTTTTATTCTTCCAGGTGAAATTAATGTTTCATTCGCAGTGTTTAATTTCCTCTCAATTTTGTTATAAGTTTGCTTTATTTGTTTGTTTGTTTTTTCTTTTCAAATGCCCTCTACCATAGTCAGATTGACGTGTGCGGCAATCTAAGGGCGGTTGACATACATCACTCGCATGGTCAAGCCTTGGGCCAAGCCAGTGGTCGTGACTCGACTGGCTCTTGTCACAGCTTTCCTTCTGAGCTGCCGTGTTCGGTTTTAATAGATATATTCGGGTTTACTAATAACAAGTATGTCATATTTTTTACTAAAAAAGAAGTAGGTTTAACTTAGTTTTTGCTCTTATTTCGATTTAAATTCTGAAACAAATTATTATTAAATTATGCATTGACATATGGTCATACTTTTTTCCCCTAAAAAAAATTAAGATAATGACTTAATGTTATGTTTTTATATCATTTATACCCGTGCGATTTCGTACTAATATTAAATTGTACATTTTGCTTTTATAAGTAATTGTATTCAGTACTGTATTGTACTGATACAATTTGAAGTAGAAAGAAAATGTATAACAGCTGCGATTCAAATCAAGTTATTCCCCATGTTAATCCTAGGACAAAAAACAAACTTTCAGGGCGGTATAAATATAAAATTTTAAGTATAAAGAAAACTTATTCTACTTATATAGATAGATGTATTCTTGCTGATTATCTGTCTTATTATGTATTAGCTGCTATTAATTTGGTCGAAAAAAGAAACATTTCAGCTATAATTTGAAGGAAAACTTATTTTATTTACACATGTAGAGGTATTCTTGCTGATTACCTGTCCATAATATATTAATAGCTGCAAAACATTTGGTGGAAAAACAAACGAAACATCTGGGTTTTTTAAAATTGGAAATTGAAAATGTTACACATTTTCAGTTTTTTACAGTTTTTTTTTAGTTCTATGACCTAAATATAAAATTTAAAGCCAGTTTGCACATCTGCACACTTAGACGCGCGTTTTAGTGTATAATATGTGGTATAAATCTTAAAAAAAGCCTTATTTTTACAATGTTTGCACGTAGCGTTTTAATAATATTGATATATTTTGATGTAGATTTTGTAATTTTTTACAACCTTCTTTTACGTATGACGTTTTAGGAGCTATTTATTATATGAGAATATTTGTTTATAGTTTATTTTACACAGATGTGTTAATCTCAATTTTTAATTCGTCCAGTAATTTTTTTTTATAAAATATTGGAAAATCTGCTTGACTGCACTTTTCAAATGGGAGAAACCCATTGAACAACTTTAAAGCCATTGTATACTTGTTTCCGCTCTCTAAAATACCGATATCCACAACTTTAGTAACATGTAGAACGGTTTAAAAATCAATTTTTCAACCCCGCAATCAGTAAACATGGGGAGTAAAGCATATTGGTTTTATTCTACTTTTATTCAATAGGAGTGGCAATAAATGTCAGATAAACAGAAAGCAGAGTCGAGATACACGTAGGTAACCGGTCGTAAATAAACTGTAACTCTTGCAGCGCCCAGACGCGCAGCGGCGCACCTGATTGGTTGGTACGGTTGGCTGTATCGACACAAGCCCGACAGATATTGTCTTAACTAAACTCTATTGAAGTAAACAACAACTTTTTTGGATGTACAATCAATAATAACTACTATTCAATTTGGTTGCATTCATTCATTTTATTTATTACAGATGGTGAGTTTATGTTATTTAAGAAGTCCTGAAACATAGTGAAACCTACTTTTCTCATTTAGGGATACCATATGTCCGCAATAATTTCATAAATATTATTTATTTAAAATTAAACCAAATAAAACTTATGTGCTGAAATTGGTTTAGCTTTTTGTAATTATTAACTGTAGATACACATCTACATAAGTCTAATTGACATTAGATGTTGTCTGGTATGATTGACATGTAGTCTGATTGACGTTTGTCGTTGTCTGATCATTGTCTGATCATTGTCTGATCATTGACATGTTGTCTGGTTTACATTTTTTGTCGTATAATCTGATTGATATTTGTCGTTGTCTAATCGGATTGCATGTAGTCTAATTAACTCTCGTCTTTGTCTAATCTTTTTCATATGTTGACTGATTGGCATGTATCGTTGTCCGATCTGATTGTCATGTAATCTGATTGACTTTTGTCGTTGTCTGATCTGATTGTCATGGAGTCTAATTGATATTTGTCGTTGTCTAATCAGATTACCATGTAGTCTGATTATCTTTTGTCGTTGTGTCTAGTCTATTTGACATGTAGACTGAGTGGCATTTGTCGTTGTCCGATCTGATTGTCATGTAATCTGATTGGCTTTTGTTGTTGTCTGATCTGATTGTCGTGGAGTCTGATTGATATTTGTCGTTATCTAATCTGATTGACATGTAGTCTCAAGACATTTGGTCTCTAAACCTCTTAAAAGTTCAGCTGGTGTAATTAAACAAGGGATTGATTAATCTAAATGCCGTACATTTTGATGTTTCATTATTTACAAAATCCTCTATCGTACGTTTTTAAATAGTTGGATAGCTTAATATTTGTGCATAATAACGCACAGAATGAATATAAATTCCCATTAACATGCGGAAGCTATAGCACTTGATTGCGGAATAGTCTTATTAAATATGCAGCAGATAAATGTTATGTAAACTGTTATGACACAACATCTTGGAGAGTTTTTTTTTTATGGAAAATACTGCAAAAAAAAACATTGGGAAGGGAAAACTTTGATAATTTATAAAGGTAGTTTAATTTATTAAATACTAGCTGTGAACCCGTCCTTCGTACGTGTTGTATATAAATGGTAGATTAACTAAAGCAAATAACAATCCACATTATTTTACAATATTGAAATTACATTTTACACGTTTAATGTACAATTAAATCAAAGTTAACGAAATATACTGACAGATAGTTCGGGCACTGTTGCTAAGTCGAGGAACTCTGTCGGGTAGTAAACGGCGTGTGGTTTGCGACTCCAAATCGGTACACGTAACACTTTGGATTCGCTTTTAGAAATGAAATAACTTAAGTACAAAAAAATAAAATATCGGGGAGGGGGGCATAATATGAAATCGGGGGGAACAAAATATAAAATCGGGGGGGGGCAAAAATATAAAATGGGGGGATTAAAAATATAAAAGCGGGGGGAGCAAAAAATATAAAATCGGGTGGGGCAAAAATATAAAATGGGGGGAAAATAAAAATATAAAATCGAAGGGGGGCATAAATATAAAATCGGCGAGGAGCAAAATATAAAATTGGGGGGGGGCAAAAATAAAAAATGGGGGGCAAACAAATATAAAATCGGGGGGGCACAATATAAAATCGGGGGTGCACAATATAAAATCGGGGGTGGGGTAAAAATAAAAATCGGGGGGAGCAAACATATTAAATCGGGGGGCAAACAAATATAAAATTGGGGGGGGTACAGAGGAAGTATCGGTAAAAATTGTTTTTTGTGCAAATAAGAATAGACTACAACCAGATGAAGCCACATACCAAGTTATCATTCTGATGTACCCGTTCTTTGCACAGGGGTTGTCTTTACCCGTTCTATAGTCAATAAAATTTGCATTTTAGATTGCTTGAAACAGCTGTTCTTGCTTCTGCTCTTTAAGCTGTCAAATGGAAGTGTCCTCAGCTGTTCGCATTACAGTTTCTGAATGTTTACTTTCTTCTGAAATGTAAACATTGAAACTTAGGACATTCACGGGGCGTAGCCCGGGGGTATTTTAAGGAAGTGAATAAGCCTATGTTTTGCATGGGTTCAAGATCTAGCTTTGTGTAAAGTTTCAGCCCAGTCGGTTCAGTAGTTTTTGCGTTCACCCGGAACATCAAGACAGAAACCACCTCTTCTTTATAATATTATAGATATAGAAAACACTCTAAATCGTTAGTTTTACTCTTTTAGTAAAACTAAAACTAAAACTCTTTCGTCAGTCTTACTCTTTTCTAAAGATATATTTGATACTTGTTACTTTGCAAGTAGACAAAGTAATTCAGCAGAAAGTGACGGATGCGGGAGGCTGATGGGAGGAGGGGAGAGGGTGCAGTGGGTTAGTCAAACCGGATTACCGGATCAGCTGTTTTTATTTGTTGATTGTTTTTCCATCATCTGTTCTCCGCTTGTTTGTGTTTGAACGTGATATTTTGCGTTTGTTCGTTTTCTCTCGTAGCATAACCTACACCCCACAACATTCAAATCCTCGTATTAAAAATATATTGGAGGAGATCTATCAATTTATGTAGGACTATTACAATTTTCTATTAATGTTTTAATTGATCGTTTTCATACAAATTAGCCTAAATCATTAACAATTATGAATTACAACAAAGTTTTTGTTTTTGCATTTTGTGTGTTTGTAATTTAGAAAGCCGTAATACAGCCTTAAATATGACTTAATTTGTTAACCACAAAAAGTGGCAACCCTTACTGACCATTTGTTGTCACCTGAGGTGGAAAAACACCCTTACGAAAATATGTATTCGTTAATTAGTGTTCTACAGTGTAAACCTAACAATAGCAAAAAAATAAAATTGAGGCTTGATAATTTTTAACTTCCATATAAAACCACGCATATGTTTCTTTTCATACATGTATGAAGTGATTTGGCAAACAATATTTGACCATACCAATTTTACTAGATGAATTATTGGGAAAAACATAATAATCTAGAATTTGCAGTGTACAAGGCAATAAATAGTTGTTGTTTCTAACTTGTCAAGCTGCGAGAACCAATCGGTTTTGGAATTCAGGAAATTATGCGCAGTCTCCGAGCGCTTGCATATTGCCGCTGAATAAACACTGGTTTCATTTCCTCTCGCTCCCACAACAACCCGGGTCTTTGGATCTGCCGCCGAATAGTTCTTGGAACCTGCGATAACGTTCTGCAGTATGAGGATAATGATTAGAAATAGTTAATTTTTCACTTTGAAAATTATTTCATGCTGTAAATTATTTGTCCTTTCCTATTTCGAACCAAATATAAATCCAGTAATGCAGAATATTTTTTATGATTTTTGTCTGATGTGAAATGGTATCTTTAACTAAATTATATGCCTATATAAACAATATTTAATTTTAATTTTAAAAGGTTTGGCTGTGAGGTAAATTGATATGCTTAAGAAAACCAATACTACCTGGTATACCTTTCTTTATTTTTGTGGTTACATAATTTTATTTTATGCTAGACTAATTTAAAATATTTATAGCAAAAAAGTGGCCATTCAAACATAAACATTTTTACGATTTTAGTTTTTAAACAGTTTTTTTTCTTCGTTTATCGGTTATCGGTGTTTTCTTCGCCCTTTGATGGAGCGTGGTATTATAGAAGATGGCACGGTAAGACCTAGGACCCGGAACTATGATCAAACTTCCTTTTGAGGTGCCCAAATACAACAGTACTTGTATAGTGTTAATTTTGCACACATTAAGATTCAAAGAAATGTCAAGCTGACACGGCAAAAGTTTTATTACAACAGGTACATTATGGCCTAATTACAGATTGATTCTATACTTACGTAAAATAAATTCGCCAAAAACGCAATTAAAATTTCGGCAGAAAGACCGTTTAAAGTCCTCATAATACTGTTCACATTTATGATGGTTTTTTAATGTTACAAAAAAAACATGAAAATTACATAAAATAAACATAGCTTGGTTTGTTCAGAAATAAATTAGCCTTCCTGTACAAATGTTAGACTACTGGTGAAAAATGTGCAAGAAGAAATTTTATAACATTGCT
Source organism: Allygus modestus (assembly GCA_963675035.1). Lineage (NCBI taxonomy): Eukaryota > Metazoa > Arthropoda > Insecta > Hemiptera > Cicadellidae > Allygus > Allygus modestus. The sequence goes on along the minus strand of OY776115.1, from coordinate 31,173,165 downwards.
TACAGATAGTGGCGGTACCCCTAATATAAGGAGTCAGGGATTAGCTGGAAAATTTATATCGAGATAAAACTAACACAATCGCAGTGCGTGTCCGTTACAACATTCTTCGAGATAAAATAAAACTACTGATTCAACAACAACCTCCCCTCCCCAGATTGCAAGACAAATCCTTAAAATCAACAAACCATTTCTGTAAACATTCTTACACACTACGATTTCTGTACCATTTCTGCCATTTTTCTACCATTTCTGTAAACATTCTTACACACTACGATTGTTGATATTCAACCCTTTACTTTTCCTAAACCTAAAGGCAACGGGGCCAAAATGCGTTTCAGTTTCGTTTATAGTTTTGCGTTATGTAAATGTTAACGTAATTCGTAATTCTCTATATCTTACATGAAATACTCTTCGACATTTAGAGACAAATATTCATCACATAACTGGGAAAAACTGTAGGGGGTGTCTTCACCCTCTACCTGGTCTATGAAATATTCTTCTGAATTCCTTGTTAAGGTAAACTGCGGAGTTCGTTCCTCTCGCATTATCAGTAAAATATTTATATTTTGACAATTTATATTCTCGTTATTTTCTTCTACTCGTTCGGGATAGTTGAAGGCTAAGTTAACATGTCAGAGAATAAGTGTGTAGTACTCTTCCATGTGAAGAGGAAACCAACTTTGAGGGGAAACTTATTTTTTGTTTGATAACCTAATAAAAACAACCTTTATATTTTTATCTAACAATCTTTTATTTATAAAACTAACGGATTTGTACGCAGTGTATTCGCATTTAAATTGATATTTCTTGATAGTTTTCGTATGCAATCAGATTTTCTAAATTCAAAAAAAATCCGCAGCTAGAATTAATTACTAGCTAGTTTACTTTACTAGAATTAATTGTCATAATCTTTGAACTTATTTTTACAGGTGATTCAATACAGTAACATGTTTTATATGTAACGTTCCTCGCATAGCATATTTTGTAACAAAGACAAAATATTAATTAATTATTTTTGTTTTTTAAATAATTTTAAAGACATTATATTTGTCAGTTTAATTTGACAAAATCAGCTAACTATCTATATATGTACAATATAAGTTTTAGTGATGTGCCGATTATACAAGGTTTAACTACAAAGTTACAATAGGATATTTTCAGATTCTACACCCATAAAGAAACTTAAAGTGTCACTCTAAATTTGTATTTCTTTTTGGATGTAGAATCCGAAAATATATAGCCAGTGCTCCTTTTAGGTACTTCCGGAATACAGCTCTTACTCTAAGCGTAATGTATTTGTAGTGCTTTATAAACTTACCAGCAGCTATATTAACAAAGAATTGGTGAAACACAGATACACAGCGAAATTACTATAACAATTATAACATCCAACATTGAGCCAGTATGGAACTGGTCTTTGTATCCAGGATATTTGCATTTTAATTTCTTCTGTTAAGAATCCACGCGGTTTCCCGCCCCTTTATTGTCGGATTCAATTAATCCGATCTATAAATACTACCATGAGAGCTATTCTGGATTTAAGCAGGATGTTTTGTAAATAAAATAAAAATGCAATTCCTTTATTTAATTTTGTTTTATTGTAATTAACAAGGGACCTAGTTATTTAGTTTAATGTTATATTCGTTTATACTGTTATGTAATATTTTAGAACGTTATTACCCTATTTGTGTTGAAAATAATTAATTTAAATAAATTTATTATTAAGGTGGAGGTAATTGTGTTAATTTTGACGTCATCTGTATATTTATTTACAAACATATGTCTGTAAAACTGGTTAGAATTCCCGTAAGTCACTGAAAAGTACATCAAGTTTATATCGCTCCTTTGTAAACCTGATGGTTTAGTTTTGTATTTTTAAAATAATGTATTTAATCTTAATAACTAGCATCATAAAACTAGATTTGAAGTAGCTTTTTTAGAGTGAACGCCGCGAAACATAGAGCATACGATGAACGCATGAAGTATCTTGAGGCTGTTATTTCGTGTCGTACACCAATTGAAAAAATGCATCATAAATAATCCTATTATAGCTCCCAAATACTGTGGCTACAAAATGATAAGTTTACATCATCATAATTCAGTAATCATCGAAGGATTTAAATTCTATTACAGTTTTGTTCCCATTTAAGAAAGTAATGTATAGGGAATAAACGTTGCTCATGTTAACCTCTCGGGCTATGACTCGAGTGTTAATGCGACATAAAGAGTCGTTTCCCCAACAACAAATCTCTTCCAAGATCACGAATTGTTTGAGATATTTTATCTCCGATATTTACTTCGGTATTTCTTCCAACGTTCCTTTGACATTCTTCTGGAAGAATGATACTTCGTTTTCCTCTACAGTTGTTTTCAGAAACTTGTGTTTACGATTTGACTGAGTTACATTTAAAAATAGGCAATACAAAGGGTTTTGATATAAATTGTATTCTTATAATAATGGTTTTAACAATACTGTAATTTTATTTTGATTAATTAAACATTAGTTTGCGTTCCAGAGGACATTTCCAACGATGGGTTCATTGAAACGGGAAAGTATAACTATTTTAAAGAAGACAAATTACATTGCTAGGAGGTGATTTGTAAGTAATTTAATTAGTTTGTTGTTCATTTCACAGTAAAAAAATGTTTTAAGGGATCTGCATTACTCCTGGAGCTTTGTTGCAAGTCGACTTCGTTAATAACTTTTAAAGGTGACATCCCTGCCAATTGCAGTAGCAGATTTACATTTTAAATTTTTCAGACTCTTTCTAATTGTTTTGTGTAGTTTCGTCATCCTTTCTATGATTATTAAAACATAAATATCTTGTAGATCGATTACATTATCATTATTTTTTACCCCGTTTCGTTTGGTTGCAAGTAAAATGTTAATTTCCAAACTCAGGCCTGTTTCTACTCCCACATGAATTCTGTTCACTCCCAAATAACTAATACACTTACAAACCTGTACTTTGTATATGCAATCGCTCCTAATATTTCCTATATATATATATATATATATATATATATATATATATATATATATATATATAATAAAAATGTTATAATTAATATCGAATAAAACCGCATGTCAAGGCAGTGTAATATTCACCGTGTATGCGTAACAATGTTGTATTAACGCTGTTAATTGTATTAAGAATGATCTTTTCTGCAAGAAAGCTTCGAGGGTTTTCAAATAACATATAAATGAAACAAAAATGCAACTTATATGTCCATTAATAATAATAATAATACACTTTATTAGAACATACTTGGATGTATAAAAGTCAAATATATACAATAATTGTTAGTTAATTATACAACATAATTGTAGTTATCAGAGAAATTCTTTAATTTTGAGTACTTCAGTTTTTAGGTTGCTGGAAAGTCTCTTTAGAGAGAATAAGAGTGTAGATACGTTTGATTATGTAAAATATATATGGTCATTCCAACTTTTTTTTCATTAATATCATTCCTAACAATTTTACTTTTCAATTTTAAATTATTGTTGAGATAGTTTGTTCCTGATTTAGTTTTAAACCTAATATCTTGAATTTTATCATAGTTAAGTGATAGTTTATTCGCAGAGCACCAAATCCATAATTTCGTAAAAGTTCACAACGTCGGCCAAAATTCACATCCGGGAGTTATCAAAACGCTAACAAGATCTGATGCAAAGGTCAGTTAAAAAAACTTTAATGGTTGGAATTCGGTTTACAGGATTAATTGGGAGTGTATTGAATTCTGTACGGTAGAGTATATTTGGCAAGCACTTGCTCTGATAACAGATTTTTAAAATTGCAAAATTCCATGTCATTGAAAAAATAATTGCTCGCTTTATTGTGTATTGGTTCGCTGAGTTATATCCAAGTTAAAAATTAAAGTTTTGATATAAGTTACATACATAAATAGCTTTACTATACGAGGAAAATGTATTTGTTAAGTTCTATGTTTGTCTATATATCTCAACTCCGTACGTATAGTACAATTTCACTGATCGTAGTATATATTATTTTGTATTGGAAATTTCGTAGGTAAGATGCAATTTTTCTCTTATTTCCTTTAAATCCGTAACAACTATACACTGATTAGCCTGTAACAATAAATAATATGAACAATGCAAAAATACTATTTATCAACATATGTTATTCAAACATATTAATTGTCTTTTAGGAGAGATTTACATAATTTAATAACGTCAAACCTATAGACTCATTTTTTATTTACAACATGACGTAACATACATGTAGACGTGCACTCCGGTCTCTTCGATTTCACGAAACCGGTCGCATAGAGTGATGCAGTGTATAAGAACCAACTTATTTTCATTTGCACGGGTAACTAAAAGTGTTATTTTCAGTTTCATGATGTGAAACCAGTCTGCAAACGATTGCCTACTAGCGTATTAGCTCCCATTTCTCCATAGCGTATTTCCATTTCCCATTTCCATAGCTGTATTTCTAGTTCTACATTAAATCAGTTACATGCAATCTTTCGCCTAGTATAATGGTACCGTCTGAAAGATATGTGAGTGAGGAATTATGCTTCAAAAACATACCGAGTCAGAGCTCATAATGAATACTGGAAATGTAATTTGTCATCGTTTAACACGAGTTTTGTGATTACCGGTTAATATTTAAGTGTTATTAAACACGTTTAAAATCACTATTTTCTTGCATGGTATACACTGCGTTATTTTCCTCGTACACTGGTGTTCTTGAATATTTTATGTTGTGACAAAAAAAACACCGACGAGAGAAAACATTGCACCCACAAGATCCACCGCATGAGGCGCGGTGTATTGGAACAATCAACAAGTGAAAACATCGCCACCCGATAAGCCGATCAGTGGACTGAATCCAAAGAAAATATTGATCAAATTTGTTGACAATAGTTTTTCCTTTGGTGTACTTTTATTAACTGTAGCAGTTGTTTTTAATGTCCAATTTAACTATACTAATTGAAAAAATATGATGTATGTTTTATGGTTTCTACTCGTAAAATATTTACAAATTATAAAATTCTACTTTAATAGTTTTGCAACCGCACCTCTTCCGTCAGTTAAACTGTAAAGGTTACAGCCTAATTCAGTTTATTAAACTATCAGTCCAGAATATTATAAAAGTTAAAAATTTTATGATGCTTATTAAATTGAATGTCTTAATTGTTGTAGTTTAATGGATAAGTACCCAACCGCCGCAGCCTAATTTACGAGGAGAGTTTTATAAGGTATTCTTGTATAATATTTTCACTCCGCGCTGCGGCGGTTAGGCTAGGTTAGGTTACTGGTATTTAAAAATAAAAAGTATAACACTACAAAAAATAGAGGTAATATGGGCACTGGTTGTGGATTAACGGAGTGAGACCCTAAAGATATTGCGAATTAATAAAATAAGTCCATGTAAAATTGAAATATTCCTTGTAATGATTTTGTAATGTTAGCAACTCAGTTGTAATATTGGCGAAACTGGGTAACAATTGTATAAATATTTTTATTTTAACCTTTATTATAGTTTCTGGTGTTAAAACTTCACCGACTATATAATAGTTATTCGTTTTGAACACTAGACGTTCGCGTTATGTCTATGTACAAGTCGATATTAGTAGAAACCTTCGTGTAATCGAAGAGTTTTTATATTTTATTTTCTTGTATTGTGTATTGTTATTGTTATATTATAAAAAAATTTGACGAATTAACGCCACGTGAAGCTTAGTAAACAGCGTGTTCGTAGTAGGCCTAATTGGTTCCATAAACTATACTATTATTTATACAAATACTTATTTCAATTAATAAATACATAACTATTAAACAGAATTTTCAACACTGGACCGCTAAAAGCTGACTTTTAGAATACTGCTCGGAGCTTTCGGTTTTTACAAAAGGCGAAAGGAAATGAAACTTGTGTTTATACGGCGGCAATATGCAAGTGTCTGAGCCCTACAATATCCGCAGACTGATCCCCGCGGCTAAATGGCTGAATCAGCTGTCACTTTCCTCATCACACCTATGTTGATGGTGTACTTTTGTATTTCCAATTTGAAGATTCGGGCTTGTATTGTAATATGGAAAAAAATAATGGTAACTGACGACTATTTAGAATTGACTATTGGCTTTTAGAGGCTATGGCCTCTAACCACGGTAATGCTAAATCTCTAACCTACTGTTTTAAGTTAGATTGGATATACTGTTTACTGGAAAATAGGTCCTAATGATTAAATTCCACACCTGATTCTACAGTCTAAAGTATATAATATTAATAATCACAGCTGATCAGGAATTATTGAAAACTTTGTCATAATTGTTTTTTTAATGACACTTTTAAAGGTAAATAATGAAAATCAACAAATTGAGCTCCGAACAGATGTATATATATATGTGTGTTCTAAGTTTCAACCTTCTAGGTCGTACGGTAGTTTCAGAGACCTGGGAAAAGGCAGAAATTTACCATTTTTCTTATTTTTCCCCTACGCAAATACATATTAATATTATATTTTGCATTTGAAAAACAAATTTGCACTAGTTGTGAAATCAAGTGTGTGTAGATCAGATTAAAGCACAGGATAATGATCCTTTGTTTTCCCATAGCTTTCCTAGCTCAACAACCATACACGAACACGAGTTCGGACTTGCGACACCAGAGAGTGACAACTCATTGAGTTCGATCTTGCGATACCAGAGAGTGACAACTTACCGAGTTTGAACGTGCGATCCCAGAGAGTGACAACTCATTGAGTTCGATCGTGCGATACCAGATGGTGACAACTTACCGAGTTTGAACGTGCGATATCAGAGAGTGACAACTCGTTGAGTTCGATCGTGCGATACCAGATGGTGACAACTCACGGAGTTCGAACGTGCAATACCAGATAGTGACAACTTACCGAGTTTGAACGTGCGATCCCAGAGAGTGACAACTCATTGAGTTCGATCGTGCGATACCAGATGGTGACAACTTACCGAGTTTGAACGTGCGATACCAGAGAGGGACAACTCGTTGAGTTCGATCGTGCGATACCAGATGGTGACAACTCACGGAGTTCGGACTTGCAACACCAGAGAGTGACAACTCATTGAGTTCGATCTTGCGATACCAGAGAGTGACAACTCATTGAGAACGATCGTGCGATACCAGATGGTGACAACTTACCGAGTTTGAACGTGCGATACCAGAGAGTGATAACTCATTGAGTTCGATTGTGCGATACCAGATGGTGACAACTTACCGAGTTTGAACGTGCGATCCCAGAGAGTGACAACTCATTGAGTTCGATCGTGCGATACCAGATGGTCACAACTTACCGAGTTTGAACGTGCGATCCCAGAGAGTGACAACTCATTGAGTTCGAACGTGCAATACCAGATAGTGACAACTCACGGAGTTCGATCGTGCGATACCAGATAGTGACAACTCACGGAGTTCGATCGTGCGATACCAGAGAGTGACAACTCATTGAGTTCGATCGTGCGATACCAGATGGTGACAACTTACCGAGTTGTAACGTGCGATCCCAGAGAGTGACAACTCATTGAGTTCGAACGTGCAATACCAGATAGTGACAACTCACGGAGTTCGATCGTGCGATACCAGATAGTGACAACTCACGGAGTTCGATCGTGCGATACCAGATGGTGACAACTTACCGAGTTTGAACGTGCGATACCAGAGAGTGACAACTCATTGAGTTCGATCATGCGATACCAGATGGTGACAACTTACCGAGTTTGAACGTGCGATACCAGAGAGTGACAACTCATTGAGTTCGATCGTGCGATACCAGATGGTGACAACTTACCGAGTTTGAACGTGCGATACCAGAGAGTGACAACTCGTTGAGTTCGATCGTGCGATACCAGATGGTGACAACTTACCGAGTTTGAACGTGCGATACCAGAGAGTGACAACTCGTTGAGTTCGATCGTGCGATACCAGATGGTGACAACTTACCGAGTTTGAACGTGCGATACCAGAGAGTGACAACTCATTGAGTTCGATCGTGCTATACCAGATGGTGACAACTTACCGAGTTTGAACGTGCGATACCAGAGAGTGACAACTCGTTGAGTTCGATCGTGCGATACCAGATGGTGACAATTTACCGAGTTTGAACGTGCGATACCAGAGAGTGACAACTCATTGAGTTCGAACGTATACTTTCAGATATCAAAGCACAGTACATATCAACTTGCAATGTAGGAAGTTTAACTGGTGTTTTTTATACGGTTTAACCAAATTGCCGCCGGCCAGGCGAACAAAAGCTGGGCGGAAGGAGGAGATGTCGTTAAAATTTACGGCCGCCCTTAAGCTCGACATTTCGGTTTTGGTTTACTCGTCCTTTTAGCGTCCTCTTCCGAAACCCATCCTTTATATGCATAAACATATAATAATTGTTGAACTTATATTAGATGTTTCATACATCGTTAAACATGCTTAGTCGATACCTTTTAAATAAATGTAGTAATTGAGCGAGGTTATAAGCTAAATACGAAAATGAATGTATTTCATGCTTTTGGACTAGTTTTTTTAATTTTTATGATTTTATTCAGTTTAAAATGTTTAAACTATTTAGCATGTTCTTAAACCATTAAGTAATTAAATGTGTTTATAAATACATTGATTAAGATTTTCAACTGTATTTAATTTACTTCCCTTGCTACAATAAATAACTTCGTCTAATATTGGTTTTAATAGGGAAGGGGTTTTTAAGACAAGAACTCTTAATTAGGTTCTGCACGCGCTCATTGGTAATACTGCGATTAAACTTACTAATTGCTCTCTGGTTCCGAACTATTTATTGCTGGAAATAATACCTATTTTTTAAATATATGAGTACAAGAAAAAATAATTATTGCCAGAATGTTGATTTTACTATTGAGTATACTTTAGTGACATACCTTCACTGAACGTTTATCCGCACAGGTGTTCCAACAGATACTATAAAGTATTTTATAAATATTATGAGGTACTATTTAATACATATCAATACTATTAAATACTAGGTACTGTTTAATACTAGTAAAAATATACAAAATATAAACATTACTATAATATCTCAAGCTCAGCTTGGGCCTTGAAACACCTGTTTTGACTTGTTGAACTCGTCGCTGTAAGAGGGTACGTTGACAAAAAAATAGTGCTAATAACCTATCCTGTTATAATTTGTAAGGTTTTAAATTGTATGTTAAGTTTTCCCTTTTAGCGGTAAAATCAATCTTACAATAATAATGGCTTAATTATTTGTTTTGATGAATTATCAAAGGAGATATGGCCTACCCTTGAGAAATAATTTCAAAGGATAGATCAGTGGTACAATGTCATACGTCTAGTATGAAAAATGCACGATGACGAAAATTCCCATATTCTAAGGATCACAAGGATCCCGTGGTAACACTATACGTTCCCAGAAACTGAGGAAAACTGAGGGAAGTCTGTAAATATTGTTCATACAGGGGCGTCGTGTCAGCTATTGCAGAAATGACAAATGAAACACAGCATCTGTAATCGGTGTGAGGGTCGCGCGGGGAGCCGATCCCGAGGGTATAGCCGAGGCGCACATCTGTACAACAATTCTAGTGCGCTCCATTATTATTATTGTTGTATTTTTCATTTACCTGTTTTGGCCATTATCTTCCCAAAGGCTATCCCACACTTCTCGCGAACAGGCCTGAACATTCTCCCGAACTTTCTTCCGAATGTTCACTGAACATTCCGTCCCGTATTCAAAAGTTTGTGCTGCTCCCAAACTTCTCGCGAATTATTCGAATAATTATAAATCTTATTTTGAGATTGATAAGGATGACAATAATAACAAAATTATTTGCTTACATAAACCTACTAGTCTCCTTGTCTATTGGAACGAGGTATATAGATTCACATGACCATGTACTACTGCAGATATCAGCGCTTGTACATCCATTAAGTCTTCAAGACTGAAAAATTGATACAAATTGATTACTTGATACGAATACGTACACAGTTGAACATCCTATGAAACAGAACGGTGAAGAAAATTAAAAAGGTTATATTCATACTGTATAACATTAAGGCCGTCCCACACTTCTCGCGAATACACCCGAACATTCGGAGTTCGGCCGAACACACATATTTATTACACACAATATTTACGAAATTCACGCACGAGTTGACACCATTGCAAGAATAGATTAACCTTCTTATAACATCACTTATATAGAATGTACGTGTACAGTTATTATTCTAGTTCAGGCAATAACATTTCTTAGTTCGCATGTTTCCAAACTACATTAAATTACTGAATTGTCACTTTACTGATCTTTGATTAAAAATATTTATTAAAATACCCCCATCGCAGCAAACCTGCGTACTCAGCGAATTTCCAATGCAAAATATATGTCTCAATACCACATAAAGCCGCATACCAAGATTCATAAAAATATATTCACAAATAAGCGATACATCAAATTTTAATTATTCTCCATAAGAATAACATTGGGAATGAGTACGCAGGTTTGCTACAACAAGGAACACAAAAAATGGGTTATTATGCTAATATCAATATAACTCAACTAGGTGAAGTCGTATACCAGTTTTTATTCATTAATGTTCATAATTAAGGGAGACAGAGCATTTAATTATTCTCCATAAGAATAACATGGGGGCTGAGTACGCAGGTCTGCTGCTACGGGTGCCTTTGGCAAAAATGTTTTTTTTTTAGGAAATATCAATAGACCACAACGAGATGAAGCTGTATACCAATTTTCGTCAGTATACCTTAACAATTAAGCGAGATATAACAATTTTCTTTTTCTCCATAAGAATAACATTAGACAACGTACTGTGTTTAGCACTTTCAATATCTCGGTAACCAATTGACGTAGAGGAATGATCAAAATACCAAATTGTGTGTATTTTTAAGCTGAATTCAATGGTGAAAACTAAAATTTGACTATTTCAAAAATTATATGTAAAAAATTCAAAAAACCCATTTTTGGGGTACAAAACCCCCCAAAAATACCCCTTAAGGTAGAGTGATATGGCTGGTTTTCGAACTTAAAGTCATAAATGTTCCTTTACACATTTATACCAAATTTCATCAAAATCGGACCTTTTTTACGAGAGTTATCGCACCCACGGACACATATATATATATATATATATATATATATATATATATATATATATATATATAGATATATATATATATACAGTTTCGAACGAATGGTGTTTTTGGGGTCTGGGGACCTCAAAACGAAAAGTTATCATGGTCCCGGGCCTAGGTCTTACCATGCCGACTACGGTAATAGCTTCTTCCCTATAGGGGAAATTCGCTAAAACACCTCCTATAGTAAATAATTAATTTAGAAGTATTCCACTTTTAGATGAGCATAAACAAACATTCCCAAGCCTTCCCATTCAGCATTATTGGGACCATTCAAAGCTAAAAACGTCTGTAAGAGTGAAACGTAATTTTAACACCAACATATGTCACTTGTGATGTTAAATAGGGTTTCTATTCAAAACCAAAATTGTAAATAAAACCAAACTCATTCCATGCTACGCGTACTCATTTAAAATATTAGCTTGATTCAATATATGCAAAGAAACCTAAATACTATATTGATTTCCATCGGTAGCAAAACCAAACCCCAGGCTGAATTTGGGCTTAAGGCCGCTCGTAAATTTTAACGACATTTCCACTAAGCTTTTGTTCCACCTGACCGCTGGCTCTGCGATTGCTGGGAGTAAAACATATTTAAAAAGAACCCCTAAGAGAGTGAATTTGTAATTTGAAGATGCTAATATTAGGACTAGTTTAAAAATTCATCGGCCTATCATAGCTAAATTACCATTTAAAAATTATAATTTGTATTTCATTATAACATATTTTATAATTTGAAATGATCATGTCGAATTCGCCACACTTATTAAACTGCAAACTCTTAAAAATCGTTATTGAAACGATCAGTTGTTTCCTTTCAGTTACGATAAAGGCCTAGTCACCTAGTAGAGACTAGGTTGTATTTCGTTGGTTTCAATTGAGTTTAATACAAATTGTTACGAATATAATAACACAAAACTTACAAACTCTAAACAATTTTTTTTATCTGAGTTACAAATTGGACTAAAACCCAAGTTTGTGATTAACTAATAACAGTTATAATTGTTATTCATGTGTACTATCTTTTACACATTTTATGTGTTAGATTATATTTAGAGATTGATGATGAATTCCTTAAATTCGTTTTCCGATCATTATTTAAATAAGTGCTTTATATGTTTGTTTAAATACAGACCATTTTCATTTACTTTTATTTTGTTTTAAATTATGAATGTTTTATCCTGAGGAAAAGCTCCTATTTTGTTAATTTTAAAATCGCTTTTTTGCGAAAACTTATTTGATTTTTATTCTATATTGTTATTACTTCATTTTATTTTACTATGTTTTAAATGTTACCTGATTGTGATGAGTACTTAACCTTGCTGTTTTACCATTGAAATCAACTTCTCACTGACTGACTACCCACCTATTACGTACAACCATTTTCTGCATTCTGCATTGATGTAGGGTAATTGGGATGCACAGCAAGAAAACATTTAAATGTTTAGTCATGTAAACCTCTACACAAACTGCTCGCGAGGATCGACCAGTGAGAGAGTAACGTTTATATCTCTGTGGATTCAGTCCACATATCGGATTATCGAGTTGATGTTTTCACTTGTTGATTGTTTCAATCCCCCGCCTCACTGCAGAGTGTCTAGTGCCGCAATGTTGTCTCTGTCACTTCCGCCATCTTGAGATAAACTTGCATAACATTTTGCATGGGAAACGGTAAACAACTACGTATCGTCAAACATTTTGGATATTTGTGAATATTTGTGTAAAAGTTATTATTTTATATTTAGTCGACATTTGAAGCATTGTCAAAGAGGCTAAATGTTGTTGATAACGTCTTAATGACAGACGATGTCAGTGATTAAAACACTTCTACAAAACTATGTTCCGAACGCAATAAAAGAAACTGAACCCCTCTCAATGATTTAAACATATTATAAAGTAAAGAAGGTGAAAAGATCCTAAAAACACCACAAATGTGGTCTCGGCACATTCTCTTTGTCAAATAATATTAGTATTTAAATTTAATGTCAAGCTAATTTAATTTAATATTTGCATTGATTGCTTTCAATTAATTATGCAAGTTGGTTCACGTATTCCTCCTGATGCCTTATCACATATTTATTCATCAATCAAGTTCTTACCTATCCAAACAATCAGTTCCCACAATAATTTAGGTATTCAGAGTAGTAATTCCTACCAGTTAAGGTTATTTGACATGTTTGCTAAAGACGAAATTTATTTTAATGATATCGTAAATACGATGGAGGCGATTTAAATGACTTTTTAAGCCCGATTTAGACCATGAAGCCAATATGGGTCTGGCCGTATCGGAACCTATTTGCATTTTAATATACCACGATTAAGAAGCTCTCCCGTTTTAGTGGCCGTTTTACAGCGGTGTTTTTAAACCGGGCAGTTCAGATGTAGTTGTATAGTCTATTTAAGTAGCTTTAGGATTGACTGTAGCGGCTAAGTGACAGCTGTCGGAAGTTTTGGTGGTGCAATGTTGCCAAATCTGCAACCAACAGGAGACGACGGCTACATAAATATGGTTTAATCACGATGGAATTACTTTCCCTAAACATTGGGAATTAACTTGTCTTGCGAATGTAAACTAATGTTTACCCTTGCTAAGCGGTGCAAGGTTAGCAGGATTAGTTTTACCTTACACTGTTACCTGTCGCGGCTTCGCCCGATAGGATAATTGACGGTTTTAGGATATGTTTTATATATTTTTGCTCATAAAAGGTACTGTGAGTTACTAAAATTATTGACTCAGGAGTACGACTTATCATTGTATGCCATTTTAGGTCAATCGATTGATTAAATAAGATAGAATTATCGGAACAGGAGCAAGCCTATGACGTGATTCACCTAACTTTCTCCAAAAAATCATCTCAATAAGTGTTGGACTTGGTACGAACCGTAATGGATAATATACACATTTTCAAGACTATTATAAATAAATAACTCAAAAATACAATTAAAAAAGGTAATTTAAGATAAGGAGAATTTGGTTTTGGTCAAGTTTGGGGACGTTCTTTTTTCGTGCGAGATTGGTCTAAACTGTTTTTCAGCACAACAATCGAAGAACTCATTATGTATAACATAAAATATACAATCATACATATATAACTGCACATTAAATACCTCAGATAGTTTAACAAAACATTGAAATGATAAAAAAACAAAGTTTAAATTTCAACTGGCATTTGCTCATTTACTATAGTTTCTATGAGCGAATGAATAAAAACAATAATTTATTTACGCCAAGTATACGCCTCAGATGGTTACCAGTAAACAAAAAGCAACCTGGCACTGCAGGACACATGTTTTTGGTTGCTATGGTCATGTTCGGTCAAAGCTGTCCCATCATTGGCCGGGCGAGACGCTGCTGCTTTAAAGTTACCACTAGTCCCAACAGGTGTCTCTGGAGTCAATCCTAAACCTACTTTAAATAGACTTTAGTTTAAACTATCATACGCTGATAAAGCATACAGCATACCCTTAACTATCTTTTACTATTCTAAATGTTTACTATCCTAAGTGTTTGAAGTCAAGTTGTTCGTTGTAGTTTGTCTGCAATCCAGGTTAAGTCAGGGGAGATCGATTTTGAAAAAAAAACTCCCAAAGAAGTTTGTATTTCAAATTGGTAAGTAGAACTTCATTGATCCAATATATTATTCGAAGTATTTCGAGTTTCGAAGTTGGATAAACTTGAATGATTACCTGGAAGTATTGGAATGCCTAGGAATTTTATATTTGTATATATCCGTAACCTTATTCGCCGTGTATTCTTGGATATTCCATTGAAAACTCGTTTATAGTTTTATGTCAGCCGTCGCCGGTTCGGATCCTAAACTGGAATATTGCCAGTTTAAAACTAGGTTTTAACAGCTATTCCACAGGAAAACCCCCTCATTAAAAGTTTAACTCCATTATGAATCCCATCCTCCCAAATGATTTTGCCTCTTGGTTCCTGAGAAAATAACACGTGAAAGTCTTGATGGATGCAACACACGGAAAGCGTTCCTAGAGAGAAAGCAGAAAAACTGTATTTTGATAAAGTATTTAGAGCGGCACTTATTCTGAAGTGTAATTTAGAACAAAGCGCGAGTCTGTCGAAACAATATTAGTGCGGAATGGAAGATTATCTCTCAAAAGAAAAGAAATGTTGTAAGAATTTCCGAAGTAAATTATAGCTCGAAATATCTTTCGTTTCCAAACAAACTGAGCTTTGACTCAAATGTTCCGAGATGAAATCTCTTTGAGGTTGAGAACCAGGGAGGATCGCATAACTGGTGCTGACTCGGATAACTTTGGCTTCTGGCTGTAAACTTGTTCGTGAAAATAAAATGGGATGTCGAGTGAATACAATAAAAGTATTTATTCAGTTCTTTGACCATTTTATGGGTGAAGTAGTAATGGAACAACTGTCTAAACCCTAGTCTTGTTCCTATAAGGTAAACACTTTTTAGAAGGCATTAATGATTCATATCTTAATTACAAGAAGCTGAGTCCAGTAACGAACTTTCCCAAAGTTTTCAGATTTCGCATAGGGTCGATCACATATGTAATACATGTGTAATACATGCTGAGCTTTACAACAAAGGTCATGTAAATATTTTGTAATTGAAATCCTACTAGTATTATAAATGTGAAAGTTTGGATGTTTGTTTGGATGTATGTATGGATATTTGGAGTTCCATCACGCAAAAACTACTGGACCGATTAAACTAAAATTTTGCATGAACATAGCTTACCTATCACATTAACATACAGACCTGATAATGACCACATCCAATCTTAGGGCTCCATCACCCCCGGGTCCTGTAAATTCCAATACAAATCTTATGGAAGGATATAATTTATAAAATTACCAGCTGCAGGGTGTTTGTCAGTTAGGGGAAAGGAAATCAGATGGTAAAACTAAACAAAGATTCGATAGTGCTGGTCAGGTTAGTATTTGTAATGCCTTTTAATCTGTCAGTTAGGGGAAAGGAAATCAGATGGTAAAACCAAAGACTTAAAACTACCAAAGATTCGATAGTGCTGGTCAGGTTAGTATTTGTAATGCCTTTTAATCTGTCGCGAGCGAAGCCGCGGGTAGCAGCTAGTATTTACATATATTAGTCTACATATTGGTGAATTGTGATTTATCTTTTAGATTTTTTAATTGGTCCATATTAACGTTGAAATGAACAAAAACTGCTTGAATATGTTAATTTTCAGTGGTTAAATTGTAAGATGTAACTCTTCCAGTAGTACTTATAGAACGGGTTAATTGAATACGACAATAAAGGATCGGAAACCGCGTGGATTCTTATTGGTAGAATTTAAATGCAAATGTGCCGTATACAAAGGCCAGTTCCATATTGGCTCAGTGTTGCGTTTTAGGACCACCAACGTTATTATGCAAGTTCCATTGCTCTTCCGACAGGTTTTTAAGTTACTCTTAACAATTCATCGATATGTCAATGTATGTAAAAATCAATTTTGTTTAAGAATTCCCCTCCTTGGTTATTTGTTTTAGTCAAAACCAATTTGTTTAGTATCTGTCCACCGGACATAATGTAAGTTGAGCAGTGGGAAATTAATAATCGATGTAAAATAATTGAATGAAATCGCTTGATAATATTAGTTAATCATACAATCGTAACTGTAATATTAGAGAACATAATAAGGAGACTATGAACTTAAACCAAACCTAAACTGAAATTGTGGAATGATTTCCAGAAAATGGAACCAAACAGTGGCATTCATTATTTGAACGTAATGCAATTTTCAGAGGCATATTAAATAAGCTATTTTATTTTTGCTCTTTATATAAGAATTTTTAAATAGTTTGTTATGAAAATTGTTTATTTAAATGCAAGTTTGGCAAATAAATAAAATACACAAGTTTCCGTTTAGAACAGTTAAAAGGGACGAGGAGCGAAAGAATAATATTTTAATTTGAATAGTCTGGCTAAATTTGAAAGAAAGTATATTTTCTCAATGTCGTGCGTTATTTTTACAATAACAAGTGGAACAGTGAACCCGAACCACGAGGCGACCTTGTCTGTGTTGTGTTTGTGTTTCTATCTAACGATGGCGACCTGCGCTTCTGACGACGTTAACGATGGCCCGGTTGTCTCTCGTTCCTTATCTTAAACGATCCCAGGTGACGTTCCCTGTAAATTATTCATCTTCAATAACTCCTTCTTTATATTTTATCGTTCCTTTCCAATAGGGATCATATTGAAATGTTAATTCCAGTTATGACCTTGATCTACCTAGTTTTTTATTTACAAATAGACAGGATTGGGCGAAAGTTCTAAATATATTCCAGACTTTCACCCAACACCGTATACAACCGATTTATTCTGATTTCTTATTGTTCTTCGGTTTACATTTGCTTTCTTTTGAAATTCTTATATTTGGTATCTGTTGCTACCAAGGAATTTTCCGAGACTGGAATCAAGAGAATCTTTCTTTAATAGAGGTGGTATCTCCAAGAATAAAAGTGACAAATGAACAAAACAAATAAAGAGTGACAAATGTATTTACAAATAATCTCTTTTGTTTTAATTAATTATGCTGGACGTCCTTAATAATTATTAATTTGTGCCGTGGGGTTATTATATCAATATGAATAA
This sequence comes from Allygus modestus, assembly GCA_963675035.1. NCBI lineage: Eukaryota > Metazoa > Arthropoda > Insecta > Hemiptera > Cicadellidae > Allygus > Allygus modestus. The sequence goes on along the minus strand of OY776115.1, from coordinate 31,155,436 downwards.
CTTGGTTATTTTTATTTACTTTTTTATTATAAACAATATAACAGAATTGGATCATTATATTATGATTGTGTCTGTATATGATAAGTAGAACCAAGTCTAATCGTGCATTCAGCTCTTGCTTGCCATATTATTAGTCTTGCTCACAGTTTCCTTTATATTAAATTAGTCTTAAAAAATAACATGTGGCAAAAAGAGCCCTAAAGAGGTGTTTGTTGTACAAATAGCAAAAGTTTTCATAAGCAAGCCAAATAACTGCTAAGTAAATCAGTTTTAACTTACAATGACAACTTAACCCCGTTTCCCAGTTAGTGGCTGTAAATAGAAGCGTATTAATTTGTCATATTGGTTAGTTGTATCCTCACTATTTATACGAAAGCCCCAAGCTTGTGATTTTACTCGGTGTACACAATTTAGAACACTTGTTAATGTACAACAGCAACAGTGTGCATTGTGCATATTTAGGGAAATACAAATACCTTTAACAAAGTTTTAGTTTTTATGAAGATTGCATAATTTATTATTTTAATATGTTTTAAGACTTTTTTATTTAAAGTGCTAAGTAAATGGGTTTGGTGAATGTGTGTAGGATTGGAATAATTGAATATGGCAATAAAGGGTTGGAAAACACCAGACTCTTAATTATGCAAATTCGTATGCAAATGTTACAGCAATACCAAGCCGTATTACAACCCAAATATTATCTTTTATAAATTTCTATGTTATTATTTTTAAAGTGTGATTTTTTATATTATAATGCCAACAACATAATACGAAGTTTCTGCACCAGAAATCCAAGTTCAAGCATTGAATGAAATTAATTTAATTTTGAAAAGTGCAAAATAAGGGTTATCTTGTTTAAGGGTACTCTTGGCTATGACTAAACAATGTATTTATGATTCAAATATTTTTATATCGATCAAAATTTGCAACAACATTGCTTAAGTAACTAAAGCCTAACCGAAGTTTCAGTTTGACACTGAGAACATGTTTGTAAACGTTTTAAGCGTCTAACTCTGTTAAACTGTTGTTTCATTTTCGAAGGAGGGAGTTGGAGGCAGCCCCGGCATATAAATGGTCAACAATTTGGCAATGTATTATTCACCAGATAGCTAGGGGTTGCTCCGTGGTACATACTGGCTACTTGCGGGGGTCAAAGTTCTCATGCATTAAGGGGACAGATTTTATCATTTGTGTATGATTTTCTACATGATAGACTAGGCCCATATCCCTTGCGTAATACATGTATTTTGTTTGTTTTATCACAATTTTTGATTGTAATTAACTTGGATTTTTTAAGAACAAAAAAGTATTAAAAGGAGTTTAAATATAAAAATAAATAAATACCTTAACAAAGTTGTAAACTATATAATTCTTAAAAGCTCTTCTAGTATTGGTTTAGGTAATGTCCCTGTCAATCTCTTTAACTTTTTAAAAATTTCTGTTAGTTTAAGTAGTATATCTAACTAATGACAATTTGTATTTTAATACATCAATTTACCATTTGGCACATTCCTACTTCTAATCGTGATGAGAAGACAATTTTTAGCCGTTTAAATGCATACAAAATCTGATTTAGTCCTTTCGTTCCTAGTGTTTCAAGATGCATTTAAAAAAAAAATAAATACTGTAGACATTCTTATCCTTTATTTTTGCTTTATTCTCACTTTATTTTTACAACCTTAACATATTTAAAAGCAGGTTGAATAGAGTCCTAAAGCGTAAGACTTAAAAATAAACTAAAACCTTACATTTATAATTTATCCAGTCCTTCCTTGACAAAAACTAAAGGTCTTAAAACAAATTGATGTCTTAAGTTGCTTCTGACACGGTCCTTAGCCCCCCTTGGTGCCTTGACAGCCCCCTTCTTGTGGCCCTTCCCACAACCTTGACCAGAAGCTTCTTACTGCCCCTATTTCAACGTACTTTAATTGATTAGACTCTATGAATTTCCTGCTCTTTGCCTATTACAGTCTACTTATACAGAATTTCCAAGATCCCTTCTGATAGGTAAGGTTTGTGAGCAGTAACGTTACCTGGGAGACTGATTTGAGAATCCCGTGTTTCAGGTAAGGGTTTTTCTGGAAGTAATGAGTGGCCCTAACGTTACCTGTGAGGTGGACTCTCAAATCCGTATGGTAACGTTACCTGGGAGACTGGTTTGTCAATCGGTGTTCCAGGTAAGGTTTTTCTGGAAGTAATGAGTGGCCCTAACGTTACCTGTGAGGTGGACTCTCAAATCCGTATGGTAACGTTACCTGCCACAAATGTTACCAGCCTAAAACGTTACCTATGAGAAGGCCTCCCTCTACGTATACAACATTTCCAAATACCTTTCCTTTATTCATGTTCCGCCCAGGTGATGTTCTCGTATCGTGATTCGTTTCGTCCCACTGACGGCGTGTTCTGCCCCCAGGTGCCCTCCAGATCACCAACAGCATGGAGGAAGACCAAGGGAAATACGAGTGCGTGGCAGAGAACAGCGTCGGCACCGAGTACTCGCACTCCACCATGCTCTACGTTAAAGGTGCGTACACTACATTACAAGTTTGTAAATTATACGGCTTGGATAGCAAATCAAAAGCCCTTTTAATTTTTTGTTATTTTGGGAGAAAATGAGAATATTTTTCATTTTGTATGGAGATGTCCAATTTTATCAAGTGTGAGGAAAGTTTTATTTTTAAAGATTAATTATATTTGGATGATTTTAGGATTTTTACGCATATATGAATGGGAAGGGCCTTGATGGGAACGGGGTCTGGGTTATTACTTGATGAATGCTTGGAAAATTAGATGGGAACTTGTTTCAACATTTTAATTTTATAATTTTTTAAACAAAAAATAATAAAATGCTATTCTTTCTTTATTTATTAGCAGTTAATTCAGTAGATGAATGAAATAAGATAAATATAGTATCCAACATTTTTTATTAATTTTGTTTTTAATTGGAAATCAATGCTTGTAGTATGTACCATATGGATGGTAATTAAGAAACATGTCTGTGTTGTTTTTGTATTTTTCTTGGAGGATATTAAGGGTGCCTGCCCAGCAGTCCTTTGGACTATTGCTGACTCAGTGCAGTGTTTTGTTTATGGTTTATTGATTTATTCTACACTAATTTATTGCTTAATGTTTATTGATGTTCTGTACAATTATTTATTTTTTAAATAAAACACTGGGTTTTCATTTGTCTTTTTCTTTCTTTCTTGGTGGTTGCGTGCACTATAGACTGTATCAACCCTTGCTAGTTTTATGTGTTCGTAAAGTTCAAAGCACAGCGTGCTTCATTAGTTTGTTCATTTTTTCATTTGTATATTCTTGAATCTAAATTATATTCCCTGAATTGTTTATCAGTGAGCTCGTTGACACTTATATGATAAAAAAAAAACACAGACAAATGAGCTTTGAGTGAATTTTGCACGACAAGTTTAGGTCGCTATATGGTTTGTTGAAAATAAGATGATACGAACAGAAGGTGGATTAAGAAGATTTTGCCACTAAAGAATATACTTATTCTATTATATACTTATGGAGATCAAGTCTAAATTGTTATAAAAATTGTTTTTGAACTTAAAATGATATGCAGTTTTACAGGTGTATTTGTGCTTGAAAAATAACTGTACATAAACAAAGTGACTAAATAGATAATAATAGATATCAATGCAATTTTCAAATCCTAAACTAACACTTTACCAGTGTAAAACAAAGAAGGAAATTTTAAAGTACGTTTGTACTAATACAACATACATACAACATAGTTTGTTGTAATGTTTGTGTTTGATAAACAACAATATCTGTAAATATGCTATACACAGTTTTAAATGCACAATTTTCATTATTTACTCGGTTCTAGTTTTTGTTACACTTTTAAGATAGTGAAGATTGTTTACATCCACCCATTTTTATCTCATGCTTCATTCACCTTCTGCAAGAGTTAGGATACCTTGTAAGATGATCACTCTTTGTCTGCCCGTATTACGTCTGAATAATCCCTCTGAGATATTGGAAACCTGCGTAGTGCAGGACTGAAAGAAAATGTATTTTCTTTGTTTTAGAACAAAGCCGTAAAACTAATCCTATTTTGGTTTGGAAATTCAGAAGGAGCTTTTACTTTTTCACTGTCAAGTTACATAAGTTTATAATCAGTTTTTGTCTGAGGCTTTTATGAAAATATATTTTTGAATCTGCAGCTCAAGGGAAGCACATTGAAACACAATCTGAATGATTTAATATTTATGTTCGGTAGAATAAAACATGCAAGTAAAGTTATGAGATAAATAAAGAATGGCTAGGATCTAATATGTATTCATGAATATATAACCGTAATATGGATTTATGAGTAGAAAAAATAACATTTCTTACAGTAATACATGCACTGAAAATGTAATGTCACTGGTTTTATATTGTTTATTTTATTTCATGCTTTTGTGTGACATGCTTTTATGTATTATTTTTTAGACTAGTCTTTGTACTGTAAAGTAAATAAAATTTACTGTGCACAATTTACTGTATGTTCGATAAAAGCCAATCTTTTAAAAGATAAAACTTAAATTTTTCATATAAATTTTATGTCTGCAGGTTATTGATAAGTCTGACTGTAATTTTCTATAATTTATATTTAGTTATCACAAAACAATAAAAAACATTTTGCTCGAATAAAATAAAAACACTCAACTGATGTTTGTGGGGGTGAATAGTCTCTACTTTCTAGCCAGATTGTTTGGGGGAACAGTGGCATACCACTGCTGAGGCTCAGTAAGTGTGCAGGTTGTAATTTGGCCATTAAGCCCTTCAAGAGCCCAATTACCCTTATCTCGAGCCTACACAGCTGATAATTGTCTTACATTGCCTCCTACCCCCTTCCTCTCTATTCACCCCCTCCTACCTCCCTTGTTATCTCCCTGGGCTGTCCTGGGGTTTCTATTCTCAATTAGTGAGGGACTTTTAAGAGAGTCACTTAACCTTTATTTTAAAAAATCAAATAGTTCATAAAGCTTTTAGTAAAATATACTATATATATATTTTTTTTTGTTATAATATATTTTAAATATAGTGACTTCTAGGTGTGTGATTTCCATATAAAGTACTTCTCTAAGCACACGGATTAGCCTATGAATATTATAAATAAAAATTAAGCTATTTGGTTATAAGAATATTTATTTATTCAATAACTTGTTGTCTGGTTAAAACCTTATTGTTAAAAATATTCTATTTTTCATAATCCATAGGTTTCTTTTTTCTTGTAAAAATTAAATTTATCGATCAAAATTAATCAAAGATTCTATCCACAAACTGTCATTACCAACACCAGTAAATCTCAAAGAAGACGAAATAAATAAGAGATTACAGTTTAATGAAATAAAAGAGAACCGGTAATGCACACATACTACAACATTACCACATACAAAGTATTGCAATCCGAGTAACAGAGGTATCACTTAACCTACAACATATCACGCTTGTTATGACCCTTGTGGTAGCATCCACTAAATACGGTTCGGGTCACAGTGCTTGGCATCTGGTTAGTATGCTCTGGAATGACTTTTCACCTCTAATTGGCTTAGTACCGATAGTGTTACAGTCTACTTTTGTCAACAGAAAGCAAAAATCACTTATTTAATTTTAAAACATTTGTTTTGGTTGTTTTTGTTAATGTCTACTTTTATTTACGAGAAACTGCAGTAGTTACACCGTGCCAAGCACCGTGAACCAAGCTGTACGAGAGTCTGAAAATTAACCTTAATAAATTAGGTATTTTGATCAACTTAGTTTGGGAACTTTATATTGAAATGTAATTGTTTCCCGCTTGAACTTACTTTATAGGAAAGCTTAAAAACTAAGTACAGTAAATAAATAAAATTAAACCCTTCCGTAGATATTTATACAAATTAACTTCAAATTAGATTAAATACTGTAAGTATAATCATAGATTAAGAATACCATGTTTAATCTATGGTATAATTCAAGAAGTTAACAAAATTGGATTATTATAAGGTTTAAATTCCTAACTGTTAATTAAAATGTGGAAGTAAATAGTCATTCCACGTTTAATTTTATAATTGCAAAGTCCACTCTTCATTTCCCCACAGGTTTAATTGAAGTAAAATCAAATATAGGATCGACACAAAGCGATGACGCCTCTTCACACTGAAAACGTTTGAATGAAGTGTTCATCGAATGGAAACACGTGGACAAAAGCTTAAATGTAAAACTGCAGCGGATTGAAGGGATTGAATGGTTTAAAGAAGTGTAGAGCCATCAGCTAAGTGGGACGCTGTCAACATCAACATTTTGTCCGTTTATGCTTTCACCCTCTCGCAACAATTGCTGCTCTCTTGCTCTCTTCATTTGAATTCACACTTGAACAATGCTCCAGTATAGTGCTAGTTGTATTTGAAAAGGCTCGTTTTATAAGGAATGGTTACGTTTTCCTGCTTTGTTTGTAATACGTGATGTGTAATTGGAGGAAGCCATGTTAGAGCATTTATGAAAATGAGTAGTCTAGTTTATACTACTATTCTAAAGATTTTATATACATAATATTAATAATAGTGGCTTTGTTCATGAGCGATTTCTAACTTTCAAAGTTGCTTTCCAGATACAAATTCAAGTACCAATCCATATAAATTAGTTACTGAAGTGTACCAATACATATAAACTAGTTATACAAGGACCAATAAATTAGTTATAGAAAAGGACCAATGCATATAACTAGTTATAGATAAGTAACAATGCATACAACTAGTTATAGATAAGTACCAATGAATATAAATTAGTTATAGAAAAGGACCAATGCATATAACTAGTTATAGATAAGTAACAATGCATACAACTAGTTATAGATAAGTAACAATGAATATAAATTAGATATAGAAAAGTACCAATGCATATAAAATAGTTATACACTAGTACCAATACGTCCATTACATATAAAGCAGTTATAGGCAAGCACCTAGTAATAAGAACGGCCTAGTTATTCATGTAAATAAACGTTTAAGAAAACTATTAATAAACAAATGTATATTAACACAATAATATATCTTTTGTTACCATTCACAAAATAAATTAAGTATTATTATTTTTAACCATTATTGTTTGGTGTATGATAAAGATAATGTGTAGACTATACTTGCATATTTACTGAAGAAGACGTTTTATTTTAATACAAATTAAATATTTAATATTAAAGCTTAGTAACACATTACAACTATTAGAATATATACTGGAGTGTTCTTTATTAGTGAATTTCCTATGGAAAGTGAACTATTAGCATGACCTGCACGGTGAAACTTAAGCCCGGGACCACCATAGAAGTTCCTAACGTGACCCCCTGAACACGTTTTGGGGGGTCGTTCAAAATTGTATATATATATATATATATATATGTATATATATATATATACATATATATATATATATATATATATATATATATATATATATATATATATATATATATATGTGTATGCACTCTAGCGGTCACATTTTTTGTCCGATTTACTTCAAATTTGGTAGGGACATTCCTTTTTGTAATCAGTTGGACAAGTTCGTTGGGCAAAACAATCGGAAAACTCTAACCCCCTTTACGGGGATTTTAAATTTAGAAATTTGAGTTTTTGGGCCCAAAAAGGGTCAGAAAAGCCCCGGATGTAAAATTAACGAATGAAAAACTGTGGGAATTAGTGTGGCAAAACTTTTAAGCCCTCTCTTGTCATTCTAGCATATATATTTACCGAGTTATTAAAGAAAATGTGTATTGACCAAACACAGTACGTTGTCTTATGGGGGTTTTACTTCAGAAAAGCCTGTTATTCATTTGTTGGTGTACTTTTATCATCCCCAACAATCTCACGCCTACTTTAAAGCCTGACTGGACCTTCTCCTAACCTTATAATGCGCAAAATTGTATTCCCAACATTGCAGGTAAATAGAACCAGGAGCATCAAAACAGCCAAAAAATCAATATTTTCAGATTTGAATAAAAATTTGAATGATTGTATGTTTTTAACTGATTTTGAGTTTTTATAGTTTTTTATTTGGAAATTCACTCCCCTCACGTCAGCGTGCTGCGTGCGAACTCGTTTATCCATTAAAAACGTTAACAGACGTAGGCCTACAGTTCTGTTGGTGATTTCAAAAGGCTTAGCTAAAAGCTGCTCAGATACGCATTTAGCCTTCAATTGCTGTTGTATAATTTTAAAACTCTTATTTATTCCAGAAAAACACTGAATTCCCGTCAAAAATATAAAAATATTGTTTTAATATGACATATAAAGTTTAAAGCTATGAAAACAAATTCTTATAACACCAGCACAAAGATGGTTTATTTTAGTTGTCATTTTACTAATAGAAGGTTGCCTTTGATATTCCGAAATACCATCTTCTTTACTAACCTCAGTATTGCATCTACATTAAATACAGATTCACACTTTAACTTCAATAAAACTATTGCTCACGCTCCCAAATCTTTTGTATAACCTTATCCCATAAAGGTGTAATCTCATTTTTATGGGGAACCCACATACCACAAACGTTACTTTTTATAAAGGACATGTTCATGTATCAGCCAAATAAGCAGCTGTCGGGAAATTCAATTCCCGTACGAAACTAGTGTTGATTAGTTGTAGGTTTAGTTTTTATACCTGCAATAAGCAATACAATTTGAATATAAAACGAGTTCGCATGCAGCACGCTGACGTGAGGGAAGTGAATTTCCACATGAAAACTTTTAAAACTCAAAATCAGTGTAAAAACATACATTTGTCAAATTTTTATTGAAATCTTAAAACATTGATTTTTTGGCTGTTCTGATATAATCCTGGTTTCATTTACTTGCAAAGCTGGGAATACAATTTTGTGCATTATAAGGTTAGGAGAAGGTCCAGACAGGCTTGAAAGTAGGTGTGAGGTTGCTGGGGATAATAAAAGTTCTCTAACAAAGGAATAACAGGCTTTTCTAGTGAAAAACCCCCATCAGACAACGTACTGTGTTTAGCCGATACACATTTTCTTTAATAACTCGGTAAATATTTATGGTAGAATGACGAGAGAGGGCTTAAAACTTTCGCCTCTCTAATTCCCATCTTTTTACATGCATTAGTTTTAAATCTGGGGCTTTTCTGACCCTTTTCGGGCCCAAAAACTCGAGATTTGAAAGATTAATCCCCAAAAAATGGGTTTAGAGTTTTCTGATTGTTTTGCCCAACGAACTTGTTCAACTGATTACAGAACGGAACGTCCCTACCAAATTTGAAATAAATCGGACAAAAAATGTGACCGCTAGAGTGCAAACACATATATACGGTATATATAGGTATATATATATATATATATATATAAAATTTTGAACGACCCCCCAAAACGTTTTCAGGGGTTCACGTTAGGAACTTCTATGGTGGTCCCGGGCTTAAGTTTCACCCTGCGGGTCATGCTAATAGTTCACTTTCCAAAGAAATTCACTAATAATATTTAATGTATAAAGTGTAGCCAATGAAGTAATAGTAAAAACCCAAGATTGGTCTGAAGGGCATCTAAGACAATTAACAGACGTGTTAGCAAGAGATAAGGGCAATTTGACCCCTGAAGGGCTTAATGTGGGAATTACACCAACACATTGCTGATCCCACTGTGGCCGGGTTTGCACTGATTCATATGCTGGGTTGCCAAGTCCAGTGGTGTGAATGTCCAATGTGGATACAATATACATGTAACACTTCTAACATAATTGTTTAAAATTTCCATACAATTTATTTAAAACATAATTGTAGTAAGGTGCTTCTGTAAAATTATACTTTTATTTTAATCCAACATGTAAAAGCAGCTAATTGTATTTATGTTTCTTTTACTAATTAAATAAGTATTTCCAAACTTCTAGAAAAATATTCTATTGATAATTTACTGAGAAAATTTGTTTTCTTTCCAGTTAATACCCCCTATAATAATTATACAGAAATCTGGTTACTGAGCTGGAATACTTGTACTATGGTGCTTAAAAATAAAAACACTAAGTGTCCAGATAAATAGTCAACTACTGTACTAGATAAATCCAGCTGGAAACAAACTAAGCATTTGTCCTTTATCTAAGTTATTGGATATTATCAAGGAATTTGCTAGTAAACCAAGCCATCAAGAAGATGTTTTTAACATTTATTAAAATGTTAAAAACATCAAAAATTAAAAATGTATAAACATATTAAACACAGATACACACTACAAACAAGTATGAAAAATACCGTAAAGGTCATCATTGAGATTTTAAAAGTATTTTCTTCATGTTTTTTGTATGTTATTTACAAAAAATACAAACAAATAGATATTTTGATAACTGTACTTTAGTTAATTTAAAGCAGAGCAGCACCGTTTCAACTTTGAGTATTTACAAGGAATAACAACAAATAAACATGTATTGGTTTCTTGTTGAGGTAGTTAATACTGCGACTGTGATCCACAAAGTCCAGTTGGACCTCAGAGCTATTCATCAGTAGTTTCTAGCTAAGTGATGATCCTCAAGCCCTTTGGTTTAGAAATTTGAAAACCGACCGAAGCAAGGATGGCTGTTTCAGATTAGAGAAATAATATTTTGATTAATTATGGAAATAAACCATCTCAAAAGTGTTTTTATCATTGTAGATCTTTAGAATTACTTTCTAATTGTTGGCATATTGTTGATCGAAGTGTGAAGGGGACAATGATGATGTTGACAATTGCTACTGCTGATGGATTGTACTTTTCCCCCATTCAAACACGCTGCTTTTTATATTTCAGTTTAGCTTGAAGTGTATTAATTCTTGCAACTCAATAACTTTTTTACTTTTCTACATAACTAAAATAAACTGGAGTCTGGCCTCAATAATAAAGTCCTCTCTGTCCAATGAAATCTGTCTGATATTTATTTATAACTAGCTGTGTGCCCATCCTTTGTACAGGTTGTATATAAATGGTAGATTAACTAAAGCAAAAAACAATAGACATGATTTTACAATATTAAAATTACATTTTACACGTTTAATGTACAATTAAATCAAAGTTAACGAAGTATACTGGTAGATAGTTCGGGTACTGTTGCTAAGTCGAGGAACTCTGTCGGGGTAGTAAATGGCGTATGGTTTGCGACTCCAAATCGGTACACGTAACACTTTGGATTCGCTTTTAGAAATAAAAGAACTCAAGTACAAACAAAATCTGGGAGGGGGGTGGGGCGGGGTATAAATACAAAATCGGGGGGGGGCAAAAATAAAAAATGGGGGGTCATCAAATAAAAATATAAAATCGAAGAGGGCGGGGAGCAAAATATAAAATCGGGGGGGTGGGCAAAAATATAAAATCGGGGGGGGGGGCGGTCATTAAGATGGGGGGGGGAGCGCGCAGAGTTGCCCAATACTCCCTACTCTCGCCTATCGAAAGAAAGAGTTTAAGTTGCCATTCACGTAGTTTTTTATTTCGATTATGAGAGTTGCCATTCAAGTAGGTTTTTTATTTCCATAATGATAAACAGCTATTTACAATATTTTAAGTTATAAATATAATTATTTAGTCATCATCTGGTTCAACATAAATAAATACTTTGTCCATAAGAATAACATAGGATCTTTAAAACCTCGTAGGGTAGAGTCCTAAGGTGACTTCCAAAAATCCAATGAACCTAAAACTTTCTAACGCACATATAGAAAATAGAAAAAAAGTTTCATCAAAATCAGCACCCCCGATTCCCTGTGAAAAGCGAACAAAACGTGTCCAAAATCGTACGAAATCACGTTTTTGAGCGCCCGCCATTATTTTTCCAAAAGGCGTATGCCTGTTTAAAGTGGCCTAAAACCTTCTCACGCATGTATAGAACAAAGAAACAAAATTTCATCACTGTCAGTGCACCCGTTTTCCGTGAAAAGCGAACAAAAACCCGTCCTTGAGTGTCACCGACAGATAAACACAGACAGAAATTGAGATAAGACAACGATTCTGCTTTCCTATGGTATAAAACGTAAAAATATGCAAAAATGTTATAATTCCTAGCAATGTACAGACAAAACTCTAATTTTATTTATATAATTTATAAAACTCTTAATTGTGGGTTAAAAATGGGTTCAATAAATTAAACTGAGGAAATCAAATATATTCCGGATAAAATCAGCATTTTTCTTAATTTATGTAGCATGATAAACCATGTTTCTCAATATTCAAAAGGGGCAATTTATTGAAGACAGGTTTATGAAGATAGTATTGATTATGATGTACATTTCAGAGTGTATAAAAGTAGTGGTTTTATCTAAAAGTAAATTAAATACCAATATTGACTGTGTCAAGAATGTTCGTAAGTCTTGTATACATACAATACCAATATTTTTTTCATTTATACACAGTGTATAGAAGATTGTCATCAATATGTACATGTTAGTTAGAAACAAAAAAAAAACATATAACAAAGTTTTACTATGGAATACAGCAACGATTATTATAAGTGCACTACAAAATATTGCCAATGAATATTTGATATTCATAATAGCGATTGATTTTAATTCATTTCTTAGATAAGTTTTGAATATTTCTTTTAAGAGAAAAACTTTTGATCCTAATATGCCTTAACCAAAAATAATAACAAGAATGTGACAAAACATACACTTGTAAAATCCTGAAAAGGTTACGGCTTTGCGTCTTTGTTGAAAACTCTTTAAAAACTTAAAGTAGCTAATGCAATATATTTTTTAAGACACAATCAAACAGAGAACAGCTGATTTGGACAATTATGAATATTGGTGAGGGAACGCAGGAGGTGCATTAGTTGAACAAATGTGTGCACTGGTCAGCATACGCTCCCGTGTTTACTCACACATCCAACAGAGTGCTCCACCAATGCTCGCATTTTTATTTGTATTAAAGACAATACCATTATACTACTTTACAGATCTCTCATTAGTGTATTAGAACGAGAATAAGTTGCCGTCTTCCCATTAGCAAAGTTGTAACTTACTTTAAGATAACCATTTATTTAAAATGTCTACAAACAATATGGATTTTCAATATAAAAAGATAAAATATTGATAAAATACCAGAAACAGCTTTCAGCTGATGCATTTACTGCGGTTAGTTGGATAATAATTAATGTTTTTTAAGGCTGCATTTAATTTATAGAAAAGGGTACTGTGAATAATCTTGTAGCCTTAAAAAAACTTCCATTTTTAGCTACATGCTAATAATATATTGACTTTCCCTTCAGTGAACATCCTGGAGACACTGTCTTTTCTATGACAGAACTTTATATTGACAATGGCAATATTTTCAAGGGGTCTCCCCCTATACATTATTCACTACTCAAGGAGTAAACCAAGATACACACTAGATGTTCCTCCTCACTCAACATCTCTCGTTTGGTATCACCAATTTTACTCTGCAGTTAAAATGTTTAAGAGCCCTCTGATGTGTCTAAAATATTCAGGAGATTTTAACAGAATTAAGAAAGAATTAAGGAAGCTATTATTTAGTAAAAAATGTTACAGTGTAAAATACTTTATATAGGATAAGACCCCAGTATCATTACATAAGATATTTGATAAATTAATTACTGTATAAGATGCCGACTCAACTTAGGCGTACTCTAAAACGAATATAATGAGTTTAGGTGGGGTGAGTCGCCTTGTGTAGCCTTGTTACTAAGACTGACTGATTCTTCAGCCAGGATCATTAATTAATAGCACTGACCAATAGCAAATGAATCCAGTTTCAAATATTCACAAAAAACTTTTAACTGACTGAGTGTAATTTTTGTTCTGTAAAAATGTTTGATGTAGCATATATATGCAATGTACTTTTGTCTAAATTCTGAATAAAGAGTAATAAGTATTAAGCGTTACTGAAATTCAACAAAATTTTAACATATGCTTAAGTAGGACTATCATAATTAAGTGGCAGTTACTATAGTTGTTCATTTGATAGAGCTGGAAACTTAAAGTCGCCAAATTGTGTGAGAGAAGCGTAAAACTGATTCTTCAGACATTTAAAACTGGGAAAATGCTAAAGTTTCATGGAGTAGCTACACTCTGATGGAATTGAATGGTAGTGATGGGCGAAACGGCTCTTTGCCGTGATCCGGATCTTTCAGGTCAGATAAGCTCAATGATCCGGGTCATGAACTGGGTCATTTCGTTCTTTCAGATCACGCGCGGTTCGCACTGATCTGTGACCCGTTCTTGTATTTCAAGCGTCACAGGAGCTCGTTTTTCAGTTATTTTGATTGGTATAGAGTCGTTCAGCATTTTAAATGACAATATTTCATTTTTAAGGGAGGTATATTAATGTTAGCTTATTGAAAATTAATGGTTTCTTAACTCAGCCTAATCTATTGAAAAAATAGTTAGGAAGCGACACCTAACTCATTTGGCGCCATTTCCCAAGTTCGTCTGTTTGTTTTGGTTATTTGAGGTTAGTGTTGTGGCAGGTGAATTTAGTTATTTTAATTGGTAGTACCTGTGAGTTTCAATCAAAAACACAAAAGCTGCGGTGATCTAAAAAAGCGCCATTCATATTTTCGTCTACCTACTACGCTAGAAAAACATTCCAATCAGTCTCAGATCAATGGAAAAGCTCAGCTAAAGTCGTTCAAACAGCTCATATGACCCGCGAGTTCTGTTAAATGCTCGGGTCAGTTACCAAATCAATGAACCGGCTCATTTCAGAAACGGATCACGGTTCATTCAGATCAGTCTGTGATCCGGATCAGTGATCCGGTTCGTTCATGAGCTGCCCATCACTATTGAATGGTTTTCAGAAACGTAGGGTCGTTTGGTAATTGTGTCTCCTTATTGTTATTGTATCGTTGTACATTTGCTTTTCACTTTTGTCACTCATTTGGTTCATTTCAGGATTTAACGCTTCATGAATTAAACATTTGTTTAGATTCAACCCCTTTATTTAGAGTTAGTCCTGAAAGAATCACTCAATTTGTTAAAGGGTTTATCAATAAAACTAGATTTTTTACCCCCCTTATCCCTAATTTGGACTGGGTGGGAAACGTACTTCTTCATTCTGTAATGAATGGTTGTCTAGTCAACTACATTTTTAAGACTGAATTTTGCAATCGACGTGACATGAAGAGTGTATATACAATTATCTGTGTATAATTTTACAGTATTCTTGACCTACAAAATAATATGTTTTTAAATTTGTTTGTTTGTATAGTTTAATATTGTGTTGTATAAAGACAGCTTTCCAATGATATAAAACTTGGTTATTGCTTAGATTGTTTTCTAGTTTTTCTAATGACCTTGCACTAAAACAGACTTTCAAAAATACAATTTAATTTAAATATAAATCTCTTTCTATAAATTACTTAGTCAGTATACATTTGAAAGGGAAATTAAAATATTTTTGTCACCAGTTAATGAAACCCATATTAATTTGCATTGTTGCAAAAGAATCGCTTTTTACATATATCCAATGAACAGTGCCAATGTTTAAACTATCCACTTTATTCATCTAATTGAAAACAAACGCAGAATTTGAATCATGGGAGTGCGAGAGACTGTGTTTGTGTAATTGTCCGTGTATGTGTGTGTTTGTTTCGGGAAAAAACATTTGACGAAGTTGAATTCAACTAAAATTGGACCTTATCAGCCTCAGCACGAGCAGAATAACAAGGCGAGTGTTGCCCAAAAGTAGGACCTGGAATTATGTAATGAACAATTAAAAATCGTAATGCAAAATGATTCTGCGATTATTACAATGGGTTAAAACCGTTACCAGTGCACTCTATCGGGGATGGGGCCAAACACTCGCTTATGCTGACCTCTGCGCACACATTTGTTCAACCAATTCAACTCTTGATGCTGCCCTGATAATGTTCAATATTGCCTAAATCAGCTGAATCTTACATTTCATCATGTATTAATGAAGTGCTAAACGAACACGATAAAATGTTCTTTACGTGCTTCTGAGTTTACAACACTTTTAATAATGTATTGTGCATATTGTTTTTTCATTTCAGTTCACTATTTATATAAAGTCTGTAACATCTGTTCTCGCTCCTGTGTTAGTGTGTCAACAGCTTTTAAATTTATAATTCAATCGATTTCTATTCCTCTATAAGATTGACGTTGAATATTTGAATGCCTGCAGGCCAGGTCCCTAAAGACGCATGTAAATTGTAAGTAAATTTGAATAATCTACAGCTCAAAATCTTTAAATTGACACATAATGCATACAAATCGGTTCAGTATACAGAAGTGCTTTTGATCTCGCACTTACCAAACACCTTTCTGCATATTAATATTCCACACTCGAATTTTTACTTTTGCAATAAAAGAGTATTTGAATTGATTATGGTTATGTAAAATTAATCTACCATAAGCTAGATATTTTTATATTGAAACAGAAACTTTAACATTTAATTGTTAAACTATTCATGATTGTTTAACAATTATGAATTTTGCTATTGAAGAAAATAAACTCTCATTTTAGCAAATTTCCTCTATAGGGAAGAAGCTACTACCGTAGTCGGCATGGTAAGACCTAGGCCCGGGACCATGATAACTTTTCGTTTTGAGGTCCCCAGACCCCAAAAACACCATTCGTTCGAAACTGTATATATATGTATATAAATATATATATGTATGTCCGTGAGCACGATAACTCTCATAAAAATGATCCTATTTTGATGAAATTTGGTATAAATGTGTAAAGCAGCAGCATTTACGACTTTAAGTTCGAAAACCAGACAGATCGACCTATCCGAAGGGGGGGTTTTCTACCCCAAAAATGTTTTTTTTTGAGTTTTTTACATATAATTTTGTCTAAAGTCAAATTTTAGTTTTTTCCCATTGGAATTAGCTTAAAAAGACACACATTTTAGTGTTTTGATCATTGCTCTACGTCAAATGGTTACAGAGATATTGAAAGTGCTAAGCACAGTACGTTGTCCAATGTTATTCTTATGGAGAATAAGAAAAATTGCATATCTCGCTTATTTATCAACTTATCCTGATGAAACTTGGTATATTGCTTCATATCGTTGTAGTCTATTGATATTTGCACTAAAAAAACATTTTTTGGCTGATATTTCCCGTAGCAGCAAACCTGCGTACTCAGCTCCCATGTTATTCTTATGGAGAATAAGTAACGTGTTATCTCCCTTAATTATGAACATAAATTAATCAAATGTGGTATGTGGCTTTACCTTCTTGAGTTATATTGATATTTGTATAAAACCCTATTTTTTGTGTTCCTTGCTTCAGCAACCCTGCATACTCAGTCCCATGTTGTTCTTATGGAGAATAATTAAAATGTCATAAATTGTTTATTTATAGATGTATATTGATGAAACTTGGTATGTGGATTTATGTGGTATTAAGATACATATATATACATCAGAAATTCACTGAGTACCCAGGTTTGCTGCTACGGGAATATTTTTATATTGAACATATATTATTTACATTACAAGATATTTATAAGTTTTATAATTTAAGCTTTAAACAAACGGTGCTCATTTGTACTAAAATAAACCTTAGTAAAAGATCCATTTATTATTTATAAATTTAATTTTAGCAAATTACACACTATTATCGATAAATTAGTTTTAGTTTGATCAAATTAAAGAAAAGTAGATAGACAAGTGACATTAGACAAGGAAGAGCAGAACAACTTTATCTGCGGAGGTGGACTGTTACAAACTTATTTGTACTTTCCCTATCTCCTCAACAAGTTTGGGAATCCCGACTTTTGTCATTGTGTTCACTCACCAAACTCGTTGCATTCAGTCGCTGAATTAAATAAACTCGGTTTTTCCGTCCAAGGAAACAAGAATAAGGTTTAAAATATTTTGCAAAAGCGAACATAATACAGAATAAACATTAAATATATATGAAGAATATATATAATATTAAATTCTTGCAACTGTTAATTAACATGAGAAATCTTTGTGCTACAATTTTATATTCATATATAATGGCGATGTATTTACCTTTTTTTTCATTCCCATAATTTTTTCCAAGCTTTAGATTGGTGTAGACTGTATTATCCTTTAAATTTGAAAATTATTATACCGGTTTCAATATTGACAATTAGATACTGCCATTAAATTGGTCCGGTTTAAATTAGTTTTTTTATCATTTGGGGTTTTTGATGACAATAAACCCACACAATGCTTCGTTAATTTCTTTAACAATAAAGGCATTTTAATTTACATCAAAATAAAAATTAATTATTTTCATACAAAAACAATATTGTTCAAGGCAAAAGTTAATTAAAATTAATAGGATGTAATTGTAAACAATAGTAAAATAAAATCTGACTCTTAAAATATAAAATAAACTAATTAACTAGATTATGAGTACATAGTATTGTTGATAAACTCATGGATTGTTGATATATTGTTGGAGATTATGTCTAACACATATTTTCAGTTGACTTTTTGATCATTATACATCTTTACAAAGAAAGTTAAATAATTGAACAAAACAATGAAAGTATCAGCTCTGGAGAAACTCCCTGAAAGTGATGTGAGACATGAGTTATGTGGATTAGGAAACCCCGGCAGAGCCACTAGGCACATGTGAGACATGAGTTAGTTGGATTAGGAAACCCCGGCAGAGCCACTAGGCACATGTGAGACATGAGTCAGGTGGATTAGGAAACACCGGCAGAGCCACTAGGCACATGTGAGACATGAGTTAGGTGGATTAGGAAACCCCGGCAGAGCCACTAGGCACATGTGAGACATGAGTCAGGTGGATTAGGAAACCCCGGCAGAGCCACTAGGCACATGTGAGACATGAGTTAGGTGGATTAGGAAACCCCGGCAGAGCCACTAGGCACATGTGAGACATGAGTCAGGTGGATTAGGAAACACCGGCAGAGCCACTAGGCACATGTGAGACATGAGTCAGGTGGATTAGGAAACCCCGGCAGAGCCACTAGGCACATGTGAGACATGAGTCAGGTGGATTAGGAAACCCCGGCAGAGCCACTAGGCACATGTGAGACATGAGTCAGGTGGATTAGGAAACCCCGGCAGAGCCACTAGGCACATGTGAGACATGAGTCAGGTGGATTAGGAAACCCCGGCAGAGCCACTAGGCACATGTGAGACATGAGTCAGGTGGATTAGGAAACACCGGCAGAGCCACTAGGCACATGTGAGACATGAGTCAGGTGGATTAGGAAACACCGGCAGAGCCACTAGGCACATGTGAGACATGAGTTAGGTGGATTAGGAAACCCCGGCAGAGCCACTAGGCACATGTGAGACATGAGTTAGGTGGATTAGGAAACCCCGGCAGAGCCACTAGGCACATGTGAGACATGAGTTAGGTGGATTAGGAAACCCCGGCAGAGCCACTAGGCACATGTGAGACATGAGTCAGGTGGATTAGGAAACCCCGGCAGAGCCACTAGGCACATGTGAGACATGAGTCAGGTGGATTAGGAAACCCCGGCAGAGCCACTAGGCACATGTGAGACATGAGTTAGGTGGATTAGGAAACCCCGGCAGAGCCACTAGGCACATCTTCCACGTGGAAGGTTGGCGCAGGACAGCAGAAGGAAAGGAGTTAGCAGGGATGGAAAAGGTGGGACGGGATGGAGTGATTAAGTAGGAGAGGTTTTACTTGACGTTGTTCCCTCCAATTTCATTCTGACAACGAGAGGGAGGTAAATTGACAAGAGAGTGTCACTAGACCTAACAATTACCGGCGAGGTGTCATCTTTCATAAAACAAAACATCACAAACACCTAACACAATTACGATGCACCACCTTTAACCCCGTTTCCCGACATTATTCCCTTTGTGCTTCGTTCCTTTCAGTTCATTTCGGTTCGCCAGTTCATTATGTGGGGTGCTTTTAATGTTGGGATTGTTTCAGTAATAAATTATGCATACACTGATTCTTACCAGAAGAAAATTAAAAATTTACTTTTCAACTATTTTCAATTAATGGCTAAAATTAAAAATACTTCTAATATGAAGTTGTTTGTCTTTCATTATTGACAAACGAAACTCATATCCATATTCTATTTATATTAGGTTATTATATTCCCTATGCTAAACCTGTGGACATTTGGAAATACAAACAAGTATTTTGGTCAAACTGATTTACAGTTTTTTTTTCTTATTCTTACTCATAATTTCAATTGGACTGGAGAACGTGTATGCAAAATTTGAAGATGAACAGTGGATTTAGTTGTTTAGCTGATATTGCAACACACCCCTTTGATTACACACACTCACAACTCTTAAGTATTATGAATCACATTTCATTCAGTAGTTATTTTTGTAATACAAAAATATAATTTTACTGTCAAATGTGAGTTGGAAAGGATTTTTCAATAAACCTTCTTGGTCCAGCTTATTGTCAAAAATGTATAGTCCCTGTATTTTGGTATGTTTTATAAAATACTATTGATGTTTTTTGAAAACTAATAATTTTATATGAAAAGTGGAGGGAAGTACCTAACATTTCCTAGTCCAACAGTTTTTCCAATTAAAACTTGTTTCTTGACCAATAGCTTCTACATTCTTTACAAAACACACGTCGATTAAGTAGTTGCGTCTTTGTTTAAAACTAGAACAGAGCTGTGAAGCAAAAGAACAAGTGGAATAAGCTTGGACTGAGAAAGAAATTTTACGTTGTTAACGTAAATTGCATCCAGAAAGCACAACAACTCTTTTCCATTAGCAGATGAGAATTCTGCTTTGCAAATACACATTTAGTGTCTAAATTAAGTAACTTTTACATTAACATTTTTCCTGTTTAACTTCTTCTTTTATAAACAGATACACTAATTTAAAACTAATTACATTATCGAAAATAATAAATCCAACATATCTCTTTTATGTAAGCAGAAATTAATTTACAACTGTAAGGTAAACAAGACTAATGGATAAAAATAAATTAGGGGATCCCCTACCACAGACCTATCTTATTCCCCTGGGTAAGTTTATTAATGTGTTCTGTTATTGTTTTTATCTTTGTTACCACTGCTGATAACTAAACATACCTGTTTTAATTGTTCCCTTTTTTATCACATTAATGCTATTTTATTACATGAATGGAAAAGAGAAAATTTGTCTTCTTCCCCCTCGGTTGCAAATATTTTCCGCACTATGCCTAATCAAGATCTTTGCCTGAAGGGTCTGGTGTACCCTACAGTACGAGATGGAAAAAATATTGTAAAGCTCTGCAGTACCGTTAGACTCAAATAAAGATGTTATAACCACGTTCTAAACAGAATTGTTAAAATGTCAACACTACTCTTGCCACTTCTTATAATTTTAAAACGAGTTCGCACGCAGCACGCTGACGTGAGGGAAGTGAATTTCCACATAAAAACTTGTAAAACTCAAAATCAGTGTAAAAACATCCATTTGTCCAATTTTTATTGAAATCTGAAAACATTGTTTTTTTGGCTGTTCTGATACTCCTCGTTTCATTTACTTGCAAAGCTGGGAATACAATTTTACGCATTATAAGGTTAGGAGAAGGTCCAGACAGGCTTGAAAGTAGGCGTGAGGTTGCTGGGGATAATAAAAGAACTCTAACAAAGGAATAACAGGCTTTTCTAGTGTAAAACCCCCATAAGACAATGTACTGTGTTTACCCGATACACATTTTCTTTAATAACTCGGTAAATATTTATGCTAGAATGACGAGAGAGGGCTTAAAACTTTCGCCTTTCTAATTCCCATCTATTAACATGCATTAATTTTACATCTGGAGCTTTTCTGGCCCTTTTTGGGCCCAAAAACTCAAAATTTGAATGATTAATCCCCAAAATATGGGTTTAGAGTTTTCCAATTGTTTTGCCCAACGAACTTGTCCAACAGGTTATAGAAAGGAACGTCCCTACCAAATTTGAAGTAAATCGGACAAAAAATGTGACCGCTAGAGTGCATACACATATATATATATATGTCTATATATATATATATATATATATATATATACATACATATATATATATATATATAAAATTTTGAACGACCCCCCAAAACGTGTTCAAGGGTCACGTTAGGAACTTCTATGGTGGTCCCGGGCTTAAGTTTCACCGTGCGGGTCATGCTAATAGTTCACTTTCCAAAGGAAATTCACTAATAATGTTATTATTTAAGATTATTGTAAGTTGAAAACACGATTTTCTACATTTAAAAAGGCTTGTAAATAAAATTGACTTATAAACTTAACAAAACGTTTAGAAATCTGTCAGTGTGGATGATTTATTTCTCTTTCATTTGAGACTAACTAATGAATACACAAACAACAAGAAGGCCAGGCTACTGAGCAAATTTCAGACAAAAGTTTCATCAGTGCACCTCAATCAACAGGCAGCACATATCCGCTATATTTTGTTTTAGTGTAGAACTTTGTCTGCAACAATCTAAGCTTAAAAAAGTGACTGAATTGTTAACATTGGCACTGACATTAATGTTTGTGTATTCATTGCTTTAACGTTACTTTTTTTAGAGTTTACGTAGCCGTTGTAAAGCATAATCCTGCAAACCATTGCACTGCATGACGCAGCGAGAACAAGCACAAGGTGGAGCCTTTCTACTCTTATTATGAACGTATGTTCATAAGAAAATTATCATGCAGGAGATGTCAGGGTCAAATATAAGTGGAAATAGGCGTAGTGAGAGTGTCCAAATCAGGGTTACTCCATATCAACAGGCCAGAGGCTTCAAATTCTCAGCTGCGGAAAACGTTCTTATCCTGTATATTCGTTTGAGTCTGCATTATGTTCATCACTGTAGTAACTAATAACTGTGCTACTCTTCATATTTAATCAACCCTATCCCCGTCAGTTCAAACAATAATTTGAACTGTATACTTGTACTGCAGAAAAAGGCCCTTCGTACCATGTTAAGATTAGAACCGAAGGAGTCTGTAAAAGAGCACTTAAAACAGCAATCATGGCAGCATATAATGTATTTATTTTTCAATTTATTATTCATATTAAATGTTTTTTTTAACTGTCAACATTAAGTTCTTACTACAAATATGCAACAAGAAAGGGCACTAACCCGGCATACAATAGACATAGCTACTTCACAAAATCCTTCCTATAATGTTATAAAATTGTATAACCACCAGTAAATATTGGAAGAGGAGATGTCTTAATGTTTAAAAAGGGCCTAAGTTATTCCTTATCAAACCATTATACAATGTAGACCAATTTTTTGCAAAATAGGGTGGTTATAAGTTCATCTTATGTACTTTAAATTATAGATATGCAAATGAAGAACAAAATAAATATTGTGGTTTTATATTATCATTGACTATAGATACTGGAGGAGACATCCCATCTTTGTAGCCCAGCTGTTTCTCTTTTTTAGCCAGAATTTTAAGTGGAATTAGTTTAAGTCACCGACAGAGTGAGCTGCTGTCAACTACTTATTTTAGTTAGTTACGTTAACTTGTAAAAAATCCCACCCCAGAAAGCAAGTGACATTCAACTTATGTTTGCTTCTTGACACACCAACTGTTGTATTAAGAGGCTCCAGTCACGAAACCTTTCGCGTTTCTACCTGCTTCGCCCATAAGGCCAGTGTTAACTTTCAAAGCCCGTCCCTCCTCAACGGATATTTGATATTGTTGATTTATGGCTCATTTTAAAGAGCACAAATATACCTAGCGATTTCAGTAAGCAGGATTTTGATATCGCAAATAATAATCGATCAGCAAAATTCCAAAATATTCAATATTTAAGATTTTTTAATTAGGAACTGTTTATGATAACGGAATTCTGCTTACTGAAATCGCTAGATTTTTTTTATCTTTAAAATCAACTATAAATAATCCATTTCGGATAACCCACTGAGGAGGGACGGACTTTGAAAGTTAACATTGGTCTTATGTTAGAAGCAGATAGATGCAGAGGACTGGAGCCCCCTCTCAACCCCTCCAGTAATAGTTGACAGAAGTATACTCTGTTGGTGATTAGTGTAACTACGTCCTCTTTGCATCCTGGCTTACACAAAAATAGGAACCGATTTTACAATGGCAATGAGAAGTCTACTTCAGTTTATTTAGTGAATGATATAACTTTCTTGTATTTGCGACACCACTCTGTGCTTGTTATGCCTTATAATGTTGTTTTGACTGTTGTCGCAGTGCGCCGCGTGCCGCCCTCGTTCTCTATCCCGCCGCCACCCCAGCATGAGGTGATGCTCGGCCAGGACCTGAACCTCACCTGCGTGGCGGTCGGCTCGCCCATGCCCTACGTCAAGTGGCGCCGCGGCCCCGCCACCGACCTCACGCCAGAGGACAAGCTGCCCATTGGTCGCAACGTGCTGGAGCTCACCGGCATACAGGAGTCGGCCAACTACACTTGTGTCGCCGCCAGCGCCCTGGGCGTCATAGAGGCCACTACTCACGTCAAAGTGCAGTGTGAGTGCATTTCCTTTTTTAGTCAAATTTTATTAATTTAGTAAAATTCCTATTTTAGTCAAAACTTTATTAGCCATTTCACTTTTACAAGCATCGACATTGTCTTTGTTAAAGCTATAAACTTCCATTCAAGGCCGTATCCAATTTGCAAAAATAACATAAATACAAATCTAATAAATCTAAAATCAAGTAAATGATATTTGTAACATAACTATATATTGTCTAAATTCTACTTAAAAACAAACATGTTCAAGAGCAAAAACCTCTTCTGATTTATAAAATGGATTTGTCAGCAACCAATTATACAACTTTTTTAGAAATGTTACAAAATAATTCAAGCAAATGTTTGATTTTGTGGAAACTCCAATATATGTGACAATACGGCAATATGTAGGGACATACTCAGTTATAATAATCAATTACCACTTTTTTTGTTCCTAGTATTGTAATCAGGAGTGTCACCGTAAAATTTAAGAGGTCAGAATTTGCAACAATATAAGAAAGTAAATCAAATATGTACAAATGGGAATGGATAATGGGGGTCTGATGGAAATTTAATATTTATCAGGCCCCACATTGATTTACAAGGAGTAATGAATCATTTGAGAGCCTTAACGTCACATATGTGTGGAGGACGGGAGGACTATCGTATTAGTATTGTTCTTAACGATGTGAATGTAGAATAGTGTTGTTAATGGGTGTAATTTATTTGCCTGTATTGATTTACAAGGAGTAGTGACTGCTTGTAACCTTAACGTATGAGAACCTTAACGATGTATTTGTGGGGGACGGGAGAAAATATATATGAGTATTGTCCTCAGGGATATGAATGTAGAATAGTGTTAATGGTTGTAATTTATCTGCCTGTATTGATTTACAAGGAGTAGTGACTGCTTGTAACCTTAACGTATGAGAACCTTAACGATGTATTTATGGGGGACGGGAGAAAATATATATGAGTATTGTCCTCAGGGATATGAATGTAGAATAGTGTCGATGAGGGGAATATTTGCTGGCTAAAAAAGTAATTACAGTGAAACATAATTAGTTAAAACCTTAAACTAATTATGACCACTCAAAAACTTGTAATCATCCAGTAATGCAGCTTACTTAAATTGATTCGTTGCTTGATTGATTTCTAAGACGCTGCACAATCTTAGTCGTGTAATTTAAAGAAAGACAAATTAATTATTGTGTATAATGAGTGAGATACCATGAGGGTTACTGACTAAGACCAGTTTAAATTTTAATTAATTTAATAATTACAAACTTAAAACTTGGTTCACAAAATAACTTCTAATTATCCAAATTCTACTCTACTGATCTTTAAAATAAGATCTGTTCTTTTCATCACCCAAGCTGGAACTGAAATCATCCGTCATAAACCGAATTTCATATTAGTTTTTACCGTCTTTTCTATTAAAGTGAAATTATTCCGTTTTAAAATTAAATTGTAACGTTTATTTCACAAGTTTTCATAACTATCTCATTATCACGTTTCCCCTGTAATCGCTTCCAAGACACTGCCCAATGCTTCACAACACGCTACAATCACCTTATCTTCCAGCGTTGCCGGGCCCTCCGACCAACATCCAGGTGTCCGACATCACCGCCACGTCCGTCCGCCTCACCTGGACCTACCCCTCGGACGACCTGCAGTACTACGTCATCACGTACAAGCCCAAGTACGCCAACCAGGCGTTCAGCGAGATCTCGGGTATCATCACGATGCACTACACCGTCCGGTCGCTCAGCCCGTACACGGAGTACGAGATGTACGTGATTGCCGTCAACAACATAGGCCGCGGGCCGCCCAGCGCTCCGGTCATCGTCACCACGGGAGAGACAGGTGACGTTGGGTGTCTTTTGGTTTATTTATAATGGGTGTTTCAAAACTCCACCAAAACTTCAAGAACTTGTTCTTGGGGTAAAAATAAACAAACAACTGTATATGGACATATGGCCTATCTCACTACATTTCCAGCTGTACGTGTGAGTCATAGTCATAATTATTTCTGAAGAGATACAATGGTTTTTCATAATTTGTATTCCTCATTCGTCAAATAAAGAAACAAACATTAAACAATATAAACTTTTTTTTCCATCGCTATTATGAGTTTCAAAAATACAAACATGATAACAAAATAAATTAAACATTTAAACACTTTCTTAGACGTCACTATAACATCATTTTATTTTCTTCCAGACAGGATTTCGGTTTCGCTATATACTTAATTTTTTAATATGTAAAGTTAGAGAGATTTTTTAAATGTTTTAATTAGTTTACATTGTAATGTCATTCCAGAAGTTAGCTTAAAACAGCTGATCTTGCTTCTGAACTAAGTTTTGTTACTATCAACAGCTGTCAAATGCTCAATTGAATTGATTGCTAATCTTCCGTGAGATTTTGAAAGCCCAGGGGGCAAAGCCCTAAAGGAGAGCATTTCCCAAGACTCCTAAGGCACAACTAGACGCCAAGGGCTTTTAAATAACATATTAAAGATCATTCAAGGTGTATTAAATTTGTCAGTAGCCTGCTCACAAAAATCACCTTATTTTTTAAATAAGATGATGATTCAGTATATCTTATTAACCACTTGCACACCTAACTTTTGGTACGTGTCAGGAAACGGAGCGACAATAGCAAAAAAGTCCATATGTTAATATAATATTTTTGTTTGTTTTGACCCCAGGAACAAGTTCCTGAAGTTTTTGAGGAGATTTCAGAAACACCCTGTATATGCCATTATACTGTACATGACATTAGTTGGTTGTTTAATTTTAGGTTCCAGATAGTATGCATAAATACCTTCTGATTTGTGTCAGTTTGGTGTAATGATACAACATCGGTATATTGATTACCGTACCTTATTGTGTTGGGAGGAGGTAAACTGCAAATGTATTATGTTATCTTTACTTTTAAAATTATTAAGGACAAAGATTGTTGTTTTAACTAGGAGTGGGGTTTCTTCGCTGTGGGGGACTAAAATAGTGACTCAAAAACTTGACATAGAGAACTATAACTGTGATTCAAAAACATTTATAATAAAGCATTTCCACTGATCATCAGTACATTCAGTAATGACAATTATCATATACTTGACTAAATTTAGCTAAAATTTAAAGTTTGTAAAGTCAGAGTAACGAATTATCAAACGTGTGTATTCAAAATTTACTTTTGCAGATAACGACACTTTATTTTCAGTTTTAATAATATTGGATAGAAATTTGTTTATCATAATTTGTCTAGCCAAACAGGTAAGTTGTTAATGGTCTTAAACGTATTAAATTTACCCTTCAAAATTGTTCAGATCAACAATTTTTGGTTTAAAAAACTTTATAATGAACTTCAATCTCAAAACCTCAATCTCTACAACCCAGTTGATAAGTTAAAAGTTGTTTATATTTTCAAATTTATCTTGACATGATTTTAACATTCTAAGTAACAAAGCATTACTAGAGCTAACCATAGTTATATTCATGCATTGACATCGATGCTTGTAGTTTTTTACAAGCCTGTGAAAGTACTTTAAATTTGACTACTTTTGTCACTTTTATTTTGCTAATCATTTTGAAGAAAAATAAAACTTTCAGTGACATATTGACTGTAAAAAGACGTTTTTTTTGTTTTTGTAATGCGTTAGTTTATTTTCCTCTTTTGAAACTAAAAATGTTAACAATAAAGACATTTTAAAATAAACTTTCTTATTCTAAATATCTTTATCAAGAATGTTGTAATTTTATTAGTTTGTGAATCAAAATAAGCAGTAAACGGTTATTAGTTGCCAAACCTGTACTGTTTTGTGTAAATATGTTTTTTTTAATCATATTAATTTCACACCATCATATTTTTAAACTCTCAAAATATGAAAAGAAACCAATATTTTGATTGAAACAAATTGGTATTTGTGGGATCAAAAGTATCAAGAGCTTCTTCGGTTATTACTATTCATACTTTTACCCAAATTAATATTACATTTTTGGAAGGAGGTTTTCTGCTGCAAAAAGAACTCCATTTCATGAATTAATGATTTTTTATTCCAGTCTGATTTTTCAATAATTGTTTTATAACTTAAAAAGTTATATCTACATTTATCATAAAACTCTAAAGTAAAGAACTATTTTCTATCAGTAACATATAACTTTTTTCTGATCAAATAATATGTATAAAAATCAGTCAGAGAGTACAGTTTGAAGGGGCAAACCGAAAAGAATTTTTTACCTTTTCATAAAATATTTTTGTGTTTTGTGATGTTCTTTTTGTGTTTTGATGGAAATGTCCATTTTTGTCTAAAAACAAAACTTTTTGCTGTTTTCATGCCATTGTTCCATTGGATTTTACATGTGGATGTAAGTTTGTTAGTTGTTTGTCCCTCAACAATAGATGGTCACTTGCACACTACTACTATTAATGGCACACTGCACTCTAGTCCGTATGAAGCAAGCCCTTCGTTTTTGCCTCATTAACTTCTAATTGGACTTTGGGCAACAGTATGCACACTATTTTTAACCTCCAAAGTCAAATTTGATCTAAAACAAATGTTTTAATTTAGCATTTGTTAGCACTGAATGAATATTTCAGTAACAGCTTCAAGTTTGTTCTTCAATAGGTATTTAAACTAGTCAGTCAACTTAATTGGTTAATTTGTTTGAAGTAATTATTCTTTATATTTTGAACATTCTAGTTTCATCAAATATTTTCCTGGATTTTGTTTATAATTCAAGACACCTTTGTTTTAACTTGAATGGGGCAAACAATAGCTACATAATAGAGGACAGGGTAATCCTAACTGTGTAATTGTTTTGTTGCATTATCCAACAAAAGGTATCATCTTTCAACAATTGTGTGAAGTTTATGGTAATTAATTAATCAATGCCCTTAAACAAGGAGCATATTTTGTTACAGTTTATTATTCAATTTCCTTTTTAAATCGCCAAACATGAATAGTTCATAAAATTATATTTTAGTCGATCCATGCTTTTGATACAGTATGTGTGATGAATTTTTCATAGTCTCCCAACAGTCTTAAAACTCTTTAGAGTACCTTAATATTTACTCTTGTTTTTATTTTACGATTACTTTTTTTATTGATGCTATCTATTTTCTTTAGGAAAGTTTGCTCTGATTTGTCTATGTTTTTCCCTTTTAGGTGAAATTATAAGCGTTAGCAATAAAAATCTTGAAGATTTTTGTAAGTATCTCTTTAAGTTCTATTGGTTTTCATTGTTAATATTTTTTCATATTTCCCCTTTTCTATTGGGACATAAGTACTAAATGCTGTAACTTGGCTTTGTAATGTGTTCATGTTCTGTATGCCAGTGAAATATTTGAATAATTTTGTTCATAAATTGATTGGAAACATTAAATTGTTTAAAATATTAGAAACCCATCTTTCTGCAACAGTTCAGGAGTTTTAATGTGTATTCTTCTTGGATGGCAAAGGATTGTGAAATGTCTGCATTGTATTGTCATTGTAAAGATAAACCATATTATTTTCAGTTTTCACTATTATTTTTTATCATATACGCATCTAAACAACATTTTAACAACAGTTAGTTATATCAAACCCTTTTGGGTTCAAAGTATTTCTACTTATATATATTATTTTCATCACAGGGTTATATTAAATTAATATAGAACAAAAACAATATATTTTTAGCCTTTAGTTAAAAGTTTCTTAAAAAATGTTACAGTTTACATTTTTAAAGAAGTGTTTGTTTTATAATAGTCGACTTGGTTTAAGTTAGTTGTATCAAAGGCTACATGGCCTTTTTTTACAAGAATCTGACACTTTAATTCACTGTCTCCTCGAAATTCAGCTCATACTACTGACTGTAGTTTGTTTGAAAGATTTTGAAACATCCAATGTAAATTATCAGTCTTAATATTCTAAAAAATGTTGTCTTAAATATCAGCTTGCAAACAGATAAAGAAACCCATAAAAGGGAATGTTCGGCCATTTCTCCAGATAAAACCGCAGGCCTACAATTTTGTTTGCATGTTATATATATAACACCCTTATCTTATTACCTCTTTATCAATGTGGCCCAATTACGTTGTCACATGCACACTCTTGCATTCTGTCAGTCTTCTCACTTCTCTTTCTATTGCATACTGTTGACCCCGTTATTTCTCTTTTAGGGGCTTGCTTTTTCCTTTTTTTATCAAACTTATCCTATAATAAAGTAATTATTTATACATCTACTGCCATGATTTTTTTCATGTTTACTAATAATTTTAATTGTAAAAATTATTGCTTTGCAGACAAAATATTTTATTAACAATTTTTGATAATGTTTGTTTTGTAAGTTGATTGTAACATTTTAACCACTCCATTGAAGTAAAATTTAAAACATTTTTTATAAAGATGTATGACATATTTATTTGCTGTAAATGCAACTACACAGGATTAAAATGGCAGTAAATGTGTAAAGTTGTAATGTGTTAGTATATAAAAAATAGCAGGTTTTGTTTAATATGTTTATCAAAATAGAATTGAAGTAGAAGTAATTTATCATGATAGTTAAGTTGAGGTTTGTGGTACATTGTTCAATTTTGGACTTTTTTGATAAAATAGTTAGCCTACTCAGAATTTTTTTGGGATATTTGAACTAATATTGGATGAGTCATTTGGGGAGATATCTCTCAATAAATTGATTCTTGAAATTTCTTATAACAAATTAAATGGTATTTTTAATGAATACCATAGAGTCAGGTCATATTTACACACCGTTTTGAGAAAATTACCTTTAAGCACAACTTATTTCTTTTATTCATTATCAAATATAGGAAAACCACTTTAATTATGAGGTTTCACAAAATATGTGACATATAAATTCACTAACTAATGGAACTTTTTATCTTTTTAGTGGAAACAACAGGAACAAGTAAGTTGATATTAAATAATATTACTGTTTCGAGTTTTGGGTTTGTTCCCACTTATAATTAGATGATTTCAGTGTATTTATTATTTTGAATTCTGTTCAGATGTGCCTTTGTATACTTTCATTTTTATTTACGTCAAATTTAGTTTATTCTTTGGTGTTTTATTTTAAATCATTAACTGATAATTTAAATCTATGTGCTTTTTCATTTGTTTTGCAGTTGTTTACTGTTATGATTAGTGACATTTATAATAAGAAAACATCATCAACCCTCCTACAAAGTGGTAATAATTTTATATATTTGTTTTTATTGAAGGCAAGTTGTGCTGTGGATCAAAAGGGGCTTTCACAGTGTTGGATTGAACAACATTTATTAATTTATAATTGGGGTCAAAAGCCAACCCTTGAGGTCAGGTCAGTGCTCTCAAGCTATCCAAGCCAAACATACTGGGAGTTAAGAGATGTTTTTCACTAATGCGCATCGGTCAAATACCTTCGTCAGCGGACTCATTCCTGTGTATTACAAACCATACCACTCTTATTACGAGATCATTTACCTTACCATTATATTCAGTCTGCAAGTCTGTTAACATTCTGTCAGTTTTAGTTTCATTAAAGAAAATTCATTTGATTGTAATAAGGGTTTGCATTATCAATCCACTTGTATACTAGTTGTGAAATTATTTAGTAAAACATAATGTTTAATTGTTAATTGTTCAAAACAATAATAAATATTGCTAACCTGGTACCTTACCTTATTACTGTATAACCATCCAGAATTTCTCGATAGGCTTTGTTAATTTTAAAATATTGAAAAACCAATATGTACAAATTCTGCATTATATGGCAGTAAGTTTACTCAACATCATCTAGTAGGCTATCCTAAAAAAGCTTTTTTTATCATCCACCCACTCAGTTTTCTCTTGAATGTATTCAAGTCCCAGATTCTTACTACCATTGGCAGTCTGTTGAAAATCATATAGGCTAACACTGGGTTACTCTCCTTGAGTAAGACACTTACTCCTTAAGTTACTCGGTGTAGAGTAAGACACTCTACACCGAGAGATATCTAAGTTTCTGTGATTTCTCAGATTGTAGTTTTGCTGACCCTCTCTTGAGTTATGAACATACTCAGCACTGTTCTTTACTATAATAGTAAACGGTTTGAGATGAACTGAGAATATACGTGAGGCTTGAGGATTCTCAGACAATAAAATATTAATAAATGCTGTAAATTAAATCTATAAATCAAGGTATTAGATTCAAGCAGAAACACTTCAAATACTTCCCAACACCTCAACCCTTTTTAGTTAATAATTCAACTTTAAAAAAGTATTTGCTCTATATACTATGTACAGGGGGAGAAAGTAAAATTAAGTTAACTTATAAACCACCTCGAGTAAAAAATTAAAATAAAAACTATTCAATCTAGATTGGATCTTTGCGACAACACAACTTTGGAAGACATTTGGACATGGGGAGTCAGGGAGTGAGGGCGACATGAAAATAAATGGCCCCTGATTGGGAGGAGAGGGAGTCTCGTAAATTTATTTGTCGCAGGAAATGTGTTGGTGTCGGTGGGACAGTGTACAGATGGCGGACATTGTTTATATCCCTGACACTCTGTGGTCATTAGTTTCCCTCTGGCCTTGTGTACTCAGGAAAAATACTCGGACATCTAACACCACCGATGAACAAACTGCCTTCTGTTTCGCCGAATTTACGTCCGATGATAAGACAAGTTTTATTACTCTGTATGTTTGTGAAGCGGATGTGTTCTGGGATATTTTTAAGTGGAGATACATTAAATATTATTTTAAAATATCCAATTTCTTTTTTATAGTATCTGTTATATTAAAATGATAAGTAGATTGATATTATTGGTTATATTTTTCAGTAAGATGATTTTAACTTTTTATTAAAATACCTGAATGAAAAAACCTGTTGCAGCGTGATCCGATTATTACTTTTAACTAAAGCAAAGATTTATTTTAAATACTAACTATAATAAAATATACCCTATTACTAAAGATTAATTTGTAAAAGTTTATTTCATATATATATATATATATGAATTTTTATCATGATAATTTGTTTGACGTTATTTCTGTTATTCAAACATGTACCAAAACTTAATTAAAATTCACATTTTATTCAAAGTTTATTTTTTAATAATACATAAAATAACTTTGTGGCATAGGTTTGAATTTGTATATATATTAATAAACCGATCAAAGTCAAATATGTTTAGTGTCACAACTGGTATGTAAAATCAAAACCACACCAAATCCAGCCATGTTATCAATATTTGAGGTCGTGCTATGGAAATTTAATATCCGTTTTATTGTTTTGTGGTTTCTCTTGATTAAATCCTGAACACGTCAAATTGAATATGGCTAAACAATGGAAGTATTTTGTGTATTGCATGTTAAATTAATTAATTAAATACTTTTTTCTCCCGATTGAATTTGAACTGAGGAAGCTTAACCTGTTTTATTTGATGAAGAAAATCTAATATTCTGAAATGACAGTTTTCCCCTAATACAGAACTTTGTTCAACACTTTTTAGGTATCTAATGTTAGTTATTTTTTCAAACAAATTTAAGATTCATAACTAAACACTGTAATAAACTGTAATGGTAGGTCCTGATATTTAAGCGAAAAAATAATTAAAACACGAGAATATTAAAGATACTGAGATTATTTATATTATAATACTGCAGTTCTAAAACCGCAGTTAATGTTTTACATGTTTATATAACAAATAACAACTTAAATTTCAATTAAAGATAAATACAAATTTCCAAATAATTATTTGAGTTTAAATTCTGGCAGATAAATTTAATTATATGTTAAGTTGACCTACAAATCCCATTAATAACAGTCAACTGTAGAACGTGGCTGTCAGTTTGTGTTTGCGGTGGAAAGTTAAGTCTTATCTGTGGCTTGTCTGTTAGGGTTGACACCCATTATAATACAATTTGCAACCTAAAGACCCCTCCCGCAACCCCCGCCCCCCCACCATCACTTATTGTCTCTCTCTGTCTCCTCCCTTGATACAACTTAAGTCTATCTGTCAGTTTATCTCTGTTCCTTTTAATTTTTATGATTTTGATTGCTTCTTTTGTAAGCATAATAAATAATACTATATTTTATATATATATATATATATATATATATATATATATATATATATATACCGTCAAAATGTAAATAGCCTAACAAAATAGGTTTGGGCATATTATCAGTATTGTAGATCTGTAATGAAAAGATAAACATTGAGACATAGATGACTGCACTCTTCACACCATTTATGGTAGGATTATTTGCTTAAAAGGCTAAATGTTATTAAATTGTATTTTTTAAATCACTGTGATTCCAAACACATCTGAAATATAAATTTAATTTATTTTATCGCTACAGAGTGTTTGTAAAGTCCAAAAATGTTGTTCAAGGTTTTAAAATAAGGAAAAAAATATTGTATAAACTAGGTCCTGAAGTGCTTTGTTTTTTGTCTGCCAGACTATGTGATTTTTAATAAATACGTCTTATTTTAGGAACCAGTTTGAGATTTTTACTTGAGATTTTAAATTTTAAAAATAATTTTATTAAATTTAAAATGGTACATTTTTAGAAAATTTATTTAGACAACAAACATATTAAAAATGTTATGACATAACAGATAGTATTAAGATTTTTAAGAACACACAACCCATATAGCTAAATTATTGTTTTTGTTTTTATTTATTATTTTGTTACTACTAAATCGTACATACCATTTTTGGTGAGTTTTTACACATAGTTTGCACAATTTTATTAAAGTAATTGCAATAGCTCAGCTAAGGGTTGAGTGATCTGGAAAGTATTTATCTAATCTTGCATTTGTTGGGTCTGGATAATTTTTTTTTAATTGCTGTTTTTAAGGTTTTTATTGAATTAAAAAAAAAATTAAACGGCTGCCATTTTGAAACTAAAAATTTATAAATGTCAAATTTCATGCCAAGTTTGTATATGAATAAGACTGGTGCCACGTTTTAAGTCATATCTCTTTATGATGTATTTATTTCAAATCCCATTCAAACCGACAATCGGAAAACAAAGAATTTTAGGTCCTTTTTACTTATTTTTACCCATAGAATCTTGAGCAAAATTGTTGCATTAAACATAATTGACATCATTTTTTTAAATGAAAAATTAATACTTATTAAATTAAGAACTTTATTTATTTAACAAGAACACGATTTTAAAAATCAACATATTCTTTTTGGTATACTGTTTTAAGACTTTTAATGTCATATATTGAGATAAAAACTGCAGATTTTATCTCTTTTACCCATCACTTAATAAAGGCTGTCAGACTATTTAATTATTGAAGTTACCCCATCACTGTAGACTTTTCTTATCAGGAAATGTAAATTGAAAAGCTGTTAATGTTATTAAGTCTGTTTTGAGACAACAAGTAAACTCCCATTTTAAAGTTTTAATGCAACAGCAATAAATTAGATGACTTTTTCATTTTCACTATCTTCCGTTAAATCTACATAATTACATTTTATTTTATAAAACTGATAAACTTTTCAGATAAATCATTCAGATGCTATCACTAAAATCTTTTTTTTCAAACAAAAATAGATCAACATTTGTTATAAGTTGGGTTTTAATTTGAGTATTTAAAAACTAAATAATTGAAATGTATTACTAAAAGCAAAAAATTCAAATATTTCAGCCGTTGCTTGAACAAACGACGGACTCCAAACATGTTGTAAATAGTCAAGAATTTGGGTTTCAATTTAAATCCCTTGGTTATTTTTCCAACATATAAACTGAGTGTTTTGTAAAAGGACATAAAGCGTTCATTCATGAATTTATTCAAGCTAAATAAGACAGTTTTTTTCAATTAGCCGCCACGATGAGAGAGACAATGAGACATGTTATTGGTAAATTATTGTTATTGTTTATACTTTTTACACATAATGACAACATATATTTTGAATACAGCTAATTATAATTTAGGTGATGTACTCCAACGGTAGGTGTTTGCAGGGATGCAGTTGGTTGTAGGGTACAAAAGGTGATCAAAGATTTCAAAAACATCCAGTACCAATAACCATCTTACTCTTTCCAACAATCTACCCTTACCACTAATTACACTTATGTTAAACTAACATTACATTTCTCTTTTGCATTTGTGTAGAAGGTGTTGTTTGTGGTCTCGCCAGTCGTCAGTTGTCTAAACTGCTTTCCCCTTTACAGAGCCAGGCTCGGCCCCCCGGAACGTCCAGGTCCGACCTCTCAGCTCCAGCACAATGGTGATCCAGTGGGATGAGCCGGAGACTCCCAACGGCCAAGTCACGGTAAGAATGAGTTACGGTTGTTTGTGTCGGTTTTCTATTCAAACAGATTATTTGTAATAAATGTATACCCTAAAGTAAGTCTAACTTAATTCACTGAACATGTTTAATATTTTCTTCATACATTTTATTAACTAGAGGTGATCTCTTGATACTTTGAAATCCGAGGGAAGTCTCCAGTCACTCAAATTCCTCCATTTTCAAACTACACCAATCTGCATTTTACCTAAGCAGTGGGTGTTCTGCTGGGCTACCTTGTCTTGTTCTATTCTAGAAGTAACACCTCCAACTCATTCCCCAAACGCTCCCAACATTTTGTCATCCCTACAGTTTATCTCAGTTTAAACGGGCTTGTAGTACAGTTAACAATTAAAAAGTTAACAATTGGTACTCTTTTACCATTACATAATACTCAATTATAATTAAATAATTGAAGGTTTTTACTTCTGGTGGGCATTTCTTAAATCTAATGTTAGGAGATCTGATTATCAAATGTATTTTATTTAAAAAGTCAGTAAAAAACTCTGTTTAACCTGAATAAAAGGGGCAGAACTGTTTAGGATAACCCCATTTTTTGCATAAGCAGTGGTTGAAATTTTAAAGATTAATTTGGCGAATAAATGTGTAAAAATAGCAATATATTAATTACTCTGGGTTCTAAAATCTTAAAACTACCTAAAAAAACTATTACTTAAAATAATCGGACTGTGAAGTATTACACCATGCACGTAGGACGAGTTAGTTTGATTTGCTCCCCACTACACCTTGACTCCGGGACACAGTTAGGGCTAAACCAGATTCCTTCCAGTAACCGCCTTGATAGTACACAACGAGATCCATGAACGTAAGTGTTGCGAAAGACCGCAACACTCATCCTTACTGTCTTCCACCCTTCGTCCCAGCTACCCAGCTTCGTCTCTACCCCTCGTAACCGCTCTCGTTTTCCGCAGGGATACAAAGTGTACTACTCGGAGAACCCTCAGCTGCCCATGGCGTCGTGGGAGTCCCAGATGGTGGACAACAATCAGCTGACCACAATCAGTGAGCTCACGCCGCACACCATCTACACCATCAGGGTGCAGGCCTTCACCAGCGTGGGACCCGGGCCGCTGTCTGCTCCCGTACTGGTCAAAACTCAGCAAGGAGGTTGGGCTTTGGTTTATCTGTGTCAGAGGTGTTTTGTTAGAGGGAGAATTACTCAAATCGTTTTTAGGTAAAGTGGTAGACATCCTGGGAAACAAACCTGGTACTCATTAAAGTAAACTAAGGCGGACTGTTTTTTTTTTTTTTTTGGCTAGATGTTATTTCTTAATTTTTGTTAATGTTGTTTTGTGTCTTTAGTTTAGGTTTATAATAGACAATGCTCCTGTTCTCTATGAAAAATAATGTTATGTGCAATAAAATTTGTCCTATATCTATGGCTGGTGAGAGGTTTTAAAGGAGGTTTTGTCCTCGAGGAGTAATTTGGGAAAGTCAAGCTTTCAAGAAGCCCTATGAAGACACTAGGGCAGTTGTTTATTTTGAGCGATTTAAGTTTTCAAATTGGATGGATCAGATGCACTTGTTTTACTGAGCCCGTGGACTATGATATTCTCTTGCCAAGGTTGAGCCTCTGAGTGCAAGAGTCGAAGAACAGTTTGGGTTGGGTAAAGTGGGGAAGGATGATTAAGGATGTAGCTGAAGGGGCAAGAAACTTTTGAAAACTTAAGTTCTGTTACACTTTTCCCAGTATGGCCGACATTGCTGCCATCCAATTAAAATACAATCTTTATTAGTTGTATACAACATACATTTGATTGATATTAATTCAGATGAAGCTAGTGGCATTAGCCTAACTTAATATACATAATTTAACATAGATTATAATTTTAGAAGCATATGATCAAGGAAGTGATAAAATTCTTTTTTGATTTAAAAATATGTATGCTATGCATCTGATAATGTCATAAACCTAATGAGTAGTGATTGGCAGCATGTCAGTGTTTGTATTCAAATACCTTGGTAAAACTTTAAAATGTGATAACTTTTGAAAGAACCATCCTTCTAGGGCTCAGGTTTGAAGCATTATATAATACCTGAGATATTTAACATTATTTATAAACCAAATTCAAATGAAAGTCTAATGGACGGCCAATGAGGGAAATGAAAGCAAGTTAAATGCTTACTTAAGTATAACATTTCACTTGCTAAGGTAAACTTTAAAATTATGTTTGATATGATCTACTCTGCCTAAAAATTGTAATTGTAATAATTTCCATCCTTCCCTCATTGGCCGTCCATTAGACTTTCATTTGAATTTGGTTTATAAATAATGTTAAAGATCTCAGGTATTATATAATGCTTCAAACCTGAGCCCTAGAAGGATGGTTCTTTCAAAAGTTATCACATTTTAAAGTTGGATCAGCGCAGTTCTACTGTAAGCTCTTCGGTATGTTTAAGAATGATTAAACATACCGAAGAGCTTACAGTAGAACTGCGCTGATCCAACTTCGGATGGTCCAACTCCTCGCTTAGTCCGACCGTGCCATTATCAGTGTTTGTTTGTTGTTGTAACCAGTGCGTCGCTTCGTTCAAGTCTTCTCCTGTAAATGATTTATCACAGACGGTGTAAATCAGTATACAGGAGACAATTTTTAACGGAGTGTACTTTATGATTTACAGTAGTATTAAATCTGTAAAATTAAACATATATTTAAATATATTTAGTTTAAATTAGAGATTTATCATTTTTCCATGTAATAAATGTGTTCCTCTGAAAATCCAACTTCTTTTGTTCCGACTATATTCTCAGTCCCATTGGTGACGGATTAGCGGGATTCTACTGTATTTTGAAAGGTCAACAAATTTGTTTACTCATAGAGGCTCATGGATCACTTCTAATGTGTTATTTTTTTCTAGTTCCGAGTCAGCCACAGAACTTAATCACAACAGATGTAGGAGAAACGTCCGTCTCACTGCAGTGGAGCAAGCCGTCACATTCCGGAGAGAACATCGTCAGCTACGAGCTCTACTGGAATGACACCTACGCCAAGGTAAACCAACTTGGAATCTGGTTGATTCACGGGTAATGTTATGTTTGGATTAGAGAGACAAATTACCTATAACGTGTTCTACTGTTCCCTTCCATCTTGGTATCAGGTTTCAGTAACACGTTATTTTTGTAACCTATTAAGACAAAACTCGTATTACCATCAATTAGCTTATACTTGAAAAAGGCAAAAATCAACAATCTAATAATGATTAGCAAAATCACATTCTCTAACTACATAACCAAGTCATTCCCATAAGCATGAAGTGGGGAAAATGACAACTGTCATAGTTTCTTAAGTCACATAAAATTATATATGACACGTCTTAAATATTACGTCATGTATTTTTTAATAGCTGTGACTTAACCAACCCTCTTCTTGGGGGAAAATATTAAACGTTCTACAAACCTATTCCAGGAGAAACATCACCGCCGCATTCCAATCTCAGAGAGCTACACTCTGACCGGTCTCTACCCCAACACTCTCTACTACATATGGCTGGCCGCCCGGTCACAGAGGGGGGAGGGGGCTACCACCCCTCCTATCCCCGTCCGCACCAAGCAGTATGGTAAGTGGAGGGGAGGTAGGCTATGTGTCGCACTGCATGCAAGCTGCCATCCTAACCTCCAAATTATATTTCTTCAAAGATCGGCATTCGTAAATTTAGATTCAAAGTAGAAACGTTGAACAAATTTGATTTTTTCCTGATGGGTGCACCAATTTTAAAGATCTAGGCATCAAACGAGTTGATAGCTATAAAATAAAGTAATCAGTACCTGAAATAGTTGTTTTTCCTTTTGCTTATACAATTAAGAAGGACATGTATTTATAAGAACAGATACATTGTTTTTTTATGGGAAGGGTAGGGTGATTATTTACCTTCAATGAATGTTCTGGCCTGGTCAGATTGTTTATTGTAATATGTCTTAATCCTGTGTTTAAGTTACTGTGGAAGTTATTTCAGGTATCAATAGACTGTATACCGAAGACAAATACATTGAAGTATAGTTACAATCAACTGTATACTGAGTTACATATTTAAAAGTAAAACTCAGTATTAAGTAAAACATCATCCTAGCCAAGGATTTTTTTAAAATCTTGATACCGTTTCTTATTGTTAGTATACATTGATGATAAGAGACATCATAGCATATAACAAGATGTGTTTAGAGTTAATTTCACTGTGAAGACAATTTTGAGCAGTTTTATTCAAATGTTTTCTTCCTCTAATTTTTAGCAGTTTTATTCAAATATTTTCTCCCTCTTCCTGATAAAATACAATTAGGGCAGACATCAAGTTTCATTTTACAATTTATTAGATCATTAAACTAACAGTTCCTAAATAAATCGATCTCATTTACTAAATCGGCAATTAAGTTAAAATTATATATTTTGATGTTTCGGTTTAAAATAGTTGCACTCTTTTCTTATATACTCTTTTGTATATTTACTTCAAAGTTTCCTCGAGTTAGGATGGCAGTTCATTACTGTGTAAATAAAGTTGCCGGTAAGGTAATATCATCTCACGATGTTTTATTTGAAGGTTTCTGCACAGCAGTCCTCTTCGCACACCCGTTAGGCAATGCAGTTTATGTTTTTAGTTTTGTTTTTGCATTGTGATGCACTGTTTGTTTTGTTATTAGTCGCTAAATCGTTTTCAGAGTGTCCACTGACTGCGTGGAGTGCTGACTAACAACTTTTCTCTTTCAGCATTTTGTCCTTTTAATTGTGATCTAAGGTTTGAATGGGATGGTTCCATGAAATGATCCAGCTATAATATTGACCTGGTCAGCTGACTGTAATGAGTTATTTTTATGTCTGTAAAATTAAGCCTGCGGATAAAGTTTACAAGTATTTTAGTTCTTCTGTTGAGCTTCATATGATTTTGATTGTAAACTGTAACTTCTAAAAGCATACATCATGTATTTTTTCCAAAATAAATTATACAGACTGTAAATCAGTCTCATTATGCAGTAACTAATGTTGAATAGCCATTCAATTTCCACTGATAAAAGTTTTTAAATTATACTTAACCAATTTAAAAAGTTATGAATACTAATCGGAGGCTACAAATTATACCTAATATTGTATAAAAGGTATCTCCTTTTATATTTTATAATATTGACTAACGTTTTTTTATGCGCGGGTCTTATTTAAAATATTTAAAAAATCATAACCTGCCTATCTTAATTGTTAAACAGTATCAAAATTAATTAAACCATACATTTTGAAGAGGTTATTTATTGTTTCATAAAATTGTTTGTCAAGAGATCATTTATATATTTAACATTTCTTAAGTCCTCAAACATTTAATTTATTTTCATTAAGTGGTAAACATATTTTGTAATTTTAAATTATTATTTGTTTTAGAACAGTTTGAAGATCATTTCAGTAGATTCCTATGGCTATTAGTCAGATATATTATAATTTTTAATGTTCTTTGGTAAAGATATTTTACCGTAGTAAATTCACAAAGTAGCTGTGGGTTGATGACAATCCTTGTTCTCAATAACAAGAGTTTATAATTCCCAGAAATTTTTTCATCGTTATTAATAACTATTATCTTGTGGATTTCCTTTCTGTAAGTGATGACCAATGTTAAAATGAAAACCAACTTTTAAAGTTTTTGTTTTCATTATTTTTCTTTTTGACTATTTCAATTGTTTAGTTTTATTTCCTATTTTTTCCGTTCGAGTTTCTCTATGAGTTAAAGAATATTCTTTTAGTTTATTGTATTTTTATTTATTCGTTTATTTTTATTGGAGTCCATCGAACACACAGGGTGTCTACCAAGCCGAAAAGTTCTGGAACAGAATTTCATGTACCTGAAAAAATCAGGGAACATGCAGGGAGTAAAAAAATAGGCTCAAAGTACTTGTTTGAAAAATCAAATCAATTTTCTTTTTGAAACAACTGGGAAAGTCAGGGAATTTCACTTTGTTGTAGTAGACACCCTGAACGTCGGCTGTTCAGTGGTCCAATTTCAGTTGCGTTTGTTTGGTTGTGTGATGTTTGCACGTGGAGTGGGGGGATGTTTACAGTGCCGGGGGCCCCGCCCCAGAACGTCAGTGGGCTAGCGGAGGGCCCCACCAGCATCCGAGTGTCGTGGCGCCCACCCCCCGCCGAGCGCAGCAACGGCCGCATCGTCTACTACAAGCTACACTACGTGGAGGCGGGCCGCAGCGACTCGGAGGCAACCGAGGTCAAACTCAACACCACCTCGTTTCTAATCGACGAACTCAAGCGGTGGACCGACTATCGCATCTGGGTGCTCGCGGGTACGAGCGTGGGTGACGGCCCGCCATCGTACCCCATCAATGTCCGCACCCACGAAGACGGTACGCTACGTTACTCCTATCGACTTTCGTCCCTCCTCTCCCCCTTCCTGGGTGTGGTTGATTCTTCTCAGTCTATCAGAAACTTCTCTCACTGTCGGTTTAGGGAAGTATTTAAGTGCATGTTAAGCGTAGAGTATCTGCTTTGAAGGGATAAGACCTCAAACATTACAAAACTTACATCCATCTTGTAGATGCTAAATAATATTAGTAAAATGGAGTGAGAATCCCCTACTTACATTTCATCTTCGGTGTTAGAAGCTCAATTGAAAAATACGTGATAAACTTATTTCAGTGAACATTGTGTAGAGTTTGTTATAAGTTGTACTATAACAGAATCATGGTATAATGATGTTTAAGATTCCAAAATGAGTAATTCAGAGAAAGTGCAAATTGTTGCTAATTAATTATCCATTGCTGCTACATATCTTGGCTTTCTTTATTTAAATACATGTTTTGATTGGCAATTTTTGTGAGCGTTTTGGATTTGATTACACCACCATGAGTGGCCCACTTATCCATATACTTATTTAATGTTTTGATGTATTGTCCTGTATTGAAGGGATGTCCATAAATTAAGTAAAATATTTTAAATAAGCAAAGAGGGTCTATAAAGACTGATCATAAAAAGTGGTTCAGGTTCTTAAACCACTTGGCCTGGATGCTGAAGGGAATTATTGCGAAAGAAAAAGATAACTAAGCAGCACTTTCATAATAATCAACATTGCAGAGGTCATACAGTTTTCATGAGAAGAATTTAACAAAAAGGCTGGTAGATTAGACAGTGAAATGGTACTTTTTACAATTGCTTTGAGCTTATCTGGCTACTCTGAAGAAAATTTTAACTACTTTATACATATTCACAACAATGCACTACAATAGATGCACAAACAAATTTACTGAAGTAATTGGAACATTTATATTTTTGAATGAAGGTTAAAGAATTTGTTTCTGTATTTAGTGCTGTGAATAGTATGCAGAAGTATTTTTTAAAGCCTGAATTAACTCAAAATTCAACCACACTCAGGATATCTTTGTACAGTGTGTTTTGAGAATACTCAATCCCAATAATTTATTTATATTGTTAAAGCTTAGTAAAAAATTAATAAGTTAACAATTATACTAAATAATTAAAAATATATGGTTCTATGGTATAACCTTACAGATTATAAGTCATTACATTTTGGCTTCCCATTTAAATACATTTCATACAATTTTTTCTTTTCTACCTTTTAATCTTTAAAATGTCACCACTGTACAGAGATTACCCCTAATTTAGCACATAAATAAGATAAAAATATTGTTTATATTATATAAAATTTCTCATTACCCATTCCGTGACCTACAGTTGTCCTTTTCAAGGCAAAACGTATTTAATTGTTGCCAGTTTTTATTAAATCAGTTTTTATAAATACTTCCAAATATATTATTATAATGCTATAAATGTTTTGGGATTTTACATTACATAGATTTAAACTAAGAA
This sequence comes from Allygus modestus, assembly GCA_963675035.1. Classification (NCBI taxonomy): domain Eukaryota; kingdom Metazoa; phylum Arthropoda; class Insecta; order Hemiptera; family Cicadellidae; genus Allygus; species Allygus modestus. The sequence continues at coordinate 31,110,988 of OY776115.1, read as the reverse complement.
ATATATATCGTTTATTTATCAAAAATTAGTTACTTCTAACAATTTTTATCTTTGACATTTTTGATTTGAAAAACCCCAGACATTGTATATTCATATAATCTTTGTATTTTCATGATTTTTGTTGTTCTTTTTTTATATTGTTTATATAATTAATCTATCCTGTCCTTTTTAACCTACCATTGAAGTTGCCAACATCAGATTTGGACACTGTTACACTGTTTCATCATCAAATATTAGGTCTTTTTCTGATATATATTAAATCATAAATGTTACAGTTTCTGCTATTGGTTAGTTTTGAAACGTATATTCATGGTTTAGTAAAAACTGGAACGTTAATTAAAACCTCAACTGGATTCCTTTTCATCAAAGCTTCATGTAATCGGATTTTGTAAGTGCCAAGCAACTTAAAACCAACTCACTTTTTGGATATTTTTACAAGATGGGTGATGTGACTTTTTTATTGATTTTTGTGACTGAGTGGCACACTTTTTTGTGCTGTTTCGGTCGAGGATTTTTGTATTCCACCATGTTTTACCGATATTTTTACTGTGCTTTTTTGTATGTGGCGCCAAGAGTCAACTAATCCATTTTTTTCTCAGCGGCTGTGGATCCTGCTCTTCAGATGGTTTTTTGGCCTTTTTGCACAGATTTAGTATTTTTGTCAAACCACTGCTTATTTTTTGTGTCACACACACTCACGTATTTATTATAAATGCACTGAATGTGTAAATAATTACGATGTTATTTTTGTACTAAATTGGAAATCACTTTTGGATTTTTCACTTTTTCACAGAGCACTCGTATTTTAGTGCATGTCACCAATCCCCACACACCCCCTCCCGAATACTCGTATGTTTGAATGTATGTACGTAAGCACCGCACCTCATACGATATGTGTCACACCAATAATACAGTTTCACATGTTTAAATTCACCTGTAGTTTTACTTTGACACCTAGTAAGTACTTTAACCAATTTAGAAATAAACTAACGGAACGTTCTTAGATTCATTTTTGTATAGGAACTAGTTTAATTCTTCTAGAAATACTATTAAAATCTATTGAATGTTTTACTGGTCTAATGTCTTACACCATAATATGATTTGTGTCTTTCAAATTAAATTTATGAGAACTATGAATATGTCAAATCTTGGAAGTTTTTTTTTTTTTTTTTAAATAAAGATGAACATCGTTAAATATGTCAGTTCATTTGGTAGTTTTATCTATCTCACATGTTAATATGAGATATTAGTTAATATTAATTTATAAAGAAGTCTACTTCTTATGTAATTTTTACTTTAGGATTGTGAATCTCATGAAAATATTTTGGTCTCATAAATACCATCATTCTATTCTCAATAATTTTACATGTTGAGCATCGTCAAGTGAGTTTTATTGAATATTCACCTATTTTAGTTAAAGGTTACTTGATTTATACAAAATAATAAAACTCTTTGCAAACATGATTTTAATGTGTAATTTTACAAAGGATTTATTACACTGATAATGTAAATGATTAAATAGAAATGTGCTTGACTATCAGTCTTGAATATTAGTTTTAGATAATGTTGGTTGTGTTAATTTTTTATTATATAAAAGTGATAAAATTCTCGTTAATCATTTGAATACCAATACTAATATATCATATCTTTTGCGCCGGTTGCATGAAAATAATCAGTAAAAGCAGTGTAAATATTAAATAAAAGTATGCTTTATTGAACAGTTATATGGTTTTATATGATGTTTTTTTCTTGAGAAATTTGTTGCTGCATTTATATTTTATAACTATTAAAGTATCTTACAAGTATTTAAATTTATTTTCATGTAGACTTTTATCGTTTTGTTATTAGAAATATGTTTCAACTGAAAATTGTAGCAAATTTTGCCGCTTAAAGAGAGAAACAAGCTGCATTACATTTTGGCGTTTTTCAGTTATTTTTGCAGGTTTATAAGTTATAGTATCCAAGGTTTTTTAAAAATATTTCTTTCTTTTTGCAAAGTATATAACTGAAAATAATTTGTTTCAAGCCAGGTAAGATTTGCAATCAATAAACTATTTATTCATTTATTTTTCTACTTTAAGTATATCTATCCTGGTGTTAAGTATATTAATTCCATGTAGTACAATATATCTAGTACAATACCCAGGGAAAACCAAAGTAGGTTTTTTAGAGAATATGTTATCAAAGTATTTTTAAAAGTTGCCCCTTAGTTTATATTTTTAAATTATCCTTTTCCATTTTTCTTAGTGCATTTTTCTATTGTAAGGTTTCAAACTGCTACTTTGACCTTACTCAAGTAGACGTTCCCGTACTACTTTTAGACTTGTTGTCCCTGTAAAAAGAAAACCTTTTTCGCCACAATTTTCATGGTGACTCCTCTTCAGATTTTTGTGGCACTTTTTCCACATCGCAAAGGTTTTTGTAGGATTTTGGGGATGTTTAAGCTTTTTGGCATTTCCGTAGATGCCACGTTTTGAGTGTGTTTTGGCCACAAAAGGTGTGACGCTTTTTAATTTTGAACAGGAATTTCAGAGAACTTCGAGAACTTCTATGATTTTTGACGGACACGCTTTTTGTATTTTTCGCAGAGGAGAATTTTTACTCCTCTGCGTTGATGTTATTTTTATACCAGCGATTTTTCTGTGTCCAAATTTTAAGAATATTTTTCTTTTTTCTCTATCCCGCGCTTTTTTGACAAACTGTTTGTGGATCAGCCAACAAGAGTGAGTACACTTCAATGACTGTGTAGTCAGGGGGTAGCCCTGAATATGTCTTCAGTTTGTAGTTTAGTTTTTTATCCAGCTTTGACGTTTGGTTTTTGCCTTCCTAACCTCTGTCTTTTTTTGTGTGGGTTTTACTTTAATGTCAGCGTTTTCGTGTTGGTATTCAAATGTTTTGAAAAATAACCAATAATTTACAAAGAAGAATTTCGTAGGAGTTTTATTAACTAATTTTTTAGGTTAGATTTATAAGATATCTATTTTCTTTTATAATATTTTTAAGAAAACTTAAAACTTTTATAAATATTTTAACCTAGTTTGTTTTTAAACAAAATGTTAAATGAGTAGTCAGGTTTAGTTTTGCTCGTGACTGTTGCACCAGGCTTAGATGTAGACTAAGATATCCGGTCTGTGTTTCCAGTCCCCGGAGATCCACAGGACGTAAAGGTGCAAGCGATCAACTCGACGGCGATCCATGTCTCGTGGAAACCTCCGGCCGAGAAGGAGCGCAACGGGATTATCCGGGGATACCACATCCACGTGCAGGAGACCAAGGAAGAGGTGAGAAAACCTTTGTGATAGATCCATTGGACATCTTTAGACTTATTAATCTGTGTGATTGACTGTCTGAATATGTGTTCAAAATTGTAGACGTTATATACTTTGTCATGTATTTTTCTGTTTAGAAATTTTTATTCTCTGCCTTACTTGATGTCCTCTATATTATGCTTATTAAATGTTTTCTCTAAGTTAAGCTATTGGGCAATGCAGGGCTGCAAAGAGGCGAATGGGGGCCTGGGGAAAAATTTTGTGGGGGCCCCAGAGACCTTTATTCTACTATCTTGGTCTACTTTTTCTTTTGGCCGGAGGCCCTCTAGGGCCCCTGGGATTCAAGGGTCCGGGGCAAATTGCCCCAGTTTCCCCCCCTCGTGGCGGCCCTGGGGTAAAAGTAAACCTGCATAAGGTTGTTTATTTTTATGCATTTTATGCAGGTTTATGCATGAAGTTACAATATTACTTTTAAACCTGGTGTTGTAACTATGAATTTCAAAAGCTCTTCTCATAAACTTACTTTTTGTTTAAGACTTTTTTTGTAGTCGTATGCTCTGTTAACTGTTGAATGTTTTAAATCTGTAAAATGCACTTTCATAAGTCTTCAAACTTAAGATAATTCGTACGTTTTTTTTCTGTACGATCAATATTTTTTCAAATATCATCACACTGTAAAATACATGGGAACTGTAACATATATGGAACATATGTAACATATGTATGTATGTAACATATATACTGTAACATATATGGGAATTAATTAGGCCAAATTTATTTTTTCAAATGTATCCATGTTGCATATGACATTATGTTTAACACACACAGTCCACTCACCTATGGGGAGTTTAAGTAGTTTAATCATTCAACATGGAAATTGCAATTGATAGGTTTTATATCTGTTTTGTCTCTCTATGATTGTTTAAATATTATGATGACGTTACTTATGCCTCCACTTCACTCTCTCTAGCCACTTTCAGAGTAAACACATTCTAGCATGTTGATATTTTATTTTAACTAATTATAATTCAATAACACCTAGACACCCTTGTGCAAGTTAATTTGTACAAAAAAATACGCTTCTTCCTTCCTTTCAATCCCTCGTTGGGAAAGACGAGGGACGTGGGAGTAAAAGAGAGGGTTTAACCTTAGGATTTTTTACTATGAGTTGTATACTCTAAAACTATTTATTATTTTCAGTGTTTCATTTGTATGACATACCCCCTCTCACATATAAAAACCATTCTTTTCTATCACAGGGTAAAAGCTTGCTAAACGAGCCAATGAGATTTGACGTGCTGGACGGGGCAGCACTGGAGCTGAATATCTCAGGCTTGCAACCCGACACCAAGTATTCAGTTCAGGTGGCAGCACTGACTCGCAAGGGCGACGGCGACCGGAGCCAGCCTGTCAGCGTCAAGACTCCAGGCGGAGTGCCGAACAGACCCACTGTGAACCTCAAGTACGTCTCCATGGTTTGAGAGTGTTTAGTTAGAGACAAAACATCATAATCTATCTATAACTGACAGTTTTTGAAAAGCTATAGGTATTTATTGGAAAAGACAAATATATGTAGGTCAACAGCATCTGGCTATATTGAATCATAGTGTTTGATGTACATTTTAATAGATTTTGACATTATTACACACATCGAATTCAAGAGTTTTGAAAAACTAATAGACTCTCAAAAATCCGGATCGCCCTAATCTGGGCTCCTGGTTTGCATTGTCTTTCAGAAACTCACCCATGTATTAGCACATAAACGTATACACATATTATCATAATTGTCCACCATAAGGCGGAATTGATGACTTTTGCCCACCTCCAGGAAATCCGGATTTTTCAAAAACCGGACTGATTGTCTGCCACATTAGTCCGGATTTCTGAGAGTATTGTATACTGAAAAGTTTTGAACTTCCCCATCTTAAAATTGCTGCGAAACTGGGCTTCATGTGGGGTTACGACTGGTTTATGATCAGAGATGGACAGTTTTTCCAGTAGGCCCACACCACAGATAAAAAATAATCAGCATTTCCCACAACCCCACAGCACAGGGAAAGAATTTCAGCCAAGAGCAAATTTTAGTTTTCACCATTGGATTCAGCTTAAAAATATTAATGTTTACTCTCAAATTATTGACTTTCATCTGTTTCTCTGATGCAAACAAATGTCATTTACTTAAACAAAGTTCCAAAGAAAATTTAGATAGATTTTAGTTGAGCGATACAAATTCTCTCAATTTGTTGTAAGTACTCAGACTCATGGCCACTCACTGTGTTTCAGAATCTTAGAGAGAGAGCCGGAGGTGAGCATAGAGCTGGAGTGGAGTCGGCCCACGATGACGTACGGGGAACTGCTCGGCTACAGGCTGCGCTTCGGGGTCAAGGAGACACCTCTCAAGGAGGAGCTCACCAAGGAGACGTCCTACAAGATCAACCAACTAGGTAAGGTGTCGTAGCAGCTGCAGTCAGAGGTGGCAGTGCAATTAAAGATCAGTTGAAAACTGTGGTTGTGTAAGTTATTGGCATTCAAAGTTTCTACTCGAGTTCCTTCTCAAGGTCAACAAAATTCAAATAATTAAACTTAGCTTTACAGGCCAATCGATAACAGATTGATAACAATTCTGTACTGCAAAGTCATTTAACTGTACTGCCAAGTCATTTAATTAGGCTGAAACAAACATTAGACTATGTATGGCTTGAAACAATAACCAAACTGTGTATTATTGAAATAAATGGTGAATGCCCTTTTTTAATATTAGCTAAAACGGCTACAAGGTCCTATATACAACCAATGCAATCAGTAAAAAGGATAATATATTTTCAGTCTAAAATTTCACTCAAACATAAATTTTTCAAGAAAGGCAAACAGATTATATATTTGACTGACAACATCAACCAAACTGATAAGCTGAAAATTTGGTTTTGTAAATGTGGTTGTATAAGTCCTAACAAAAAATGACAATTTATACGGCAATTGGTTTTAAACTGCAACCAGACTATCAAAACCATGCAAAGTTGTTGCTTTTCTACTCTATTTTACTTAAAACTATATCAATGCAGGCTTCATATTATTATGCAAAAGTCTTTGAAAAATTAAAATGAAGAAATATTTTTAAACAAAACTCAGTATGGCTCAAATCTTTTTACAAGTTTTTTACTGAAACATCCAAATCTTCCTCCCACAAGCACCGCTAAACCAAAATATTTGTTATGTTAGCCCTAAAAATGTATAATGCTTTATTAAATGGTTGTTTAGGAATAGTCTGGGTGTTGATAAAACTGAGGATTTTGAATAGCAAACATTAATCTTGGCAAGAATTCGAAAATATATACGTTTTTGTTTAAACTTGTACATTAAAGTGTGTTTATTTGTTGCCACTATCATCATTAACACAACTAAAAAATCTATTCCAGAAAATACAAAATGTACAGACAGAACTTTACAACTCTTTGCTATATTGTTATTTACTTATTTTTACTTTTACATATGGTATATTTCAAAGCTTTAAACACTGAAATGTAAAAGCACACAAATGTTTTAACACATTATTATGATTTCAGAGCGAGGAGTGGAGTATGAGTTCAGGATAGCTGGCCAGAATGCTATTGGGTTCGGGCAAGAAACTGTCAAATATCTGTTGACTCCGGAAGGGCCGCCCACAGGACCTCCAGCCAATCTCTCCCACCACTTCCAGGTTTGAGTTTTATTATGGTTGTGAGAAGGAATCAATAACGATGAGAAAACTCTTGAATTATTAAAGTAGGAATTTACCTAACTATGTATATTATTTAAAAAATCAATTGTACATAACAATTTGGCAGAAAATACGCCTGACTACAAGAGTTACACACATTGACTTTCTGACATTGTATTAGTCACTCATTATCTATTTATTTATTTATTTACTTATTTATTGTTCAGCACTATCGTTTAGTGTAATAAAGCTCTGAGAACCAAAAAGCACACTGAGGAAAGAATTCACATTAGTTCATCCTGTCAATAATAGTTACGTTTTAATTTGTTCTGTAGTCAGGCAAAGTTTTAAATAGTTTATCTGTTAAACACAAAGTAAATTATTTACCCACAATACCTATAAGTTTAATGTACTATATTACTCGTGTGTGTTATTTACCACTGGGAATCCACCATCCACACTACCATCATATGTATTGTGTAGGTTTTCAAAAACTATAGGTGTGTAGGTTTCAATTTCTATAGAGACTTCTTACAAAAACAATTATAAATTTAGCTATCTTGTGATATTTTAAAGCTTTCAAAATAAAGTTATGCCGTTCAGAAAAGCTGGAACGTTAAACTGTCATCCTACAGTAATAACTGGACTGTATGATTTTTAACATGTTTGAGATGCCAAAGTAGGACTGAATTTGTTTTTTCAGGTCCATTTATTAATAGCTAAATGATCAATGGTGATGGGGAGATGTTCGTTTTAACATGGAATCTGAACCAAAAGCCACTTAATGAGATTGTTTTTAATTAATAATATATGTAGGTTTAACTATTCCTCTTCATTACAATTCATTGTTGTAGCCCCTGAACTGTGTGTATTAGACTAAAATAGGTACATACCTATTTTAGTCTATTCCTTTTTATAAAAAACTGTAAATTAAAAACATTATGACAGACAGGTTTATATTTCTATGGGATAGTAATAATAATGGAAAAGTAAGTAATGGATAGTAATAATGGAGTAAGTATGGGATAGTAATAATTTTAATAACTTCCCCCCCAGACGCCAGATGTCGTCTGTGTGACGTGGGATCAGCCGACGAGGATACACCGCAACGGACAGATCACTCACTACGATGTACAGTTCCACAAGAAGAGTGACCAGTCCACGATCATGGACCGAAATACCACTGCCACCAAGGTGAATTGAGATTTCTGTTGCAAAATATCAGTGTTGCAAAAGTGTCTCAAAGACACCTTAAATCACTGAAAAAATATCTCTGAAATGCTCAAATATTGTTTCTACCCCTACCTTTTTTTTAAAGTAGTATATGGGAGGAAAAGTATTGACTAATTTCAACCCGATACTGAAATTAATACAACTGATGTGCAAGTTATTTGGCAGCGAGTAAACAAGACCTAGGGCGATGTAGGACATTTGTAGTTGTTGTAGGCAGGTAACAGTAAGATCCATGATCCATAGTATGTGATTGCAAGCTGTATCCTCTAACTGAAGGAGAACGCAGAATATATGATCACAGAGTATATGTTGTAGCTTTTAAATTTGGTTGTTTGTTTGAATCTTATACTCACATTTATGAACTAATCTAGCCTAACCACTGTAATCTGAACTAATATAGCCTAACCACTGTAATATGAACTAATATAACCTATCCATTGTAATATGAACTAATCTATCCTAACCACTGTAATATGAACTAACCTAGCCTAAGCTCTTTAATGCCATTCAATGTGTTAAATCGAGATAAACTGAGCTTATTTATATTTCCTGTGGTCGCAGGCTGTGTTCTCTAACCTGGAGGAGAGTGCGGACTACATGTTCCGAGTGCGCGCCCACACGCGGGCCGGCGCGGGGCCGTGGAGTGACCGCGTGCCCGTCACCACCGACCGAGACATTGTCCGCGCGCCCATGGGAGTGCGGGCCGTCGCCACATCCGACCAGAGTGTTGAGGTGTGGTGGGAGACGGTGCCTAGCAGGGGGAAGATCATCGGGTACCAGGTGAGTCGACATTCGAAGAATTTTAAAGGTGATTTGGTAAAGAGCTTACTGGGTAATATGTAAATTAAGTGGGAAACGGGCACTATCTAATATGCAGAAATTCTGAATGTAGAATATTCCAAAGGAATTTACTATAAAACGTCTAGAGTCCACCTTTAGTAAATATAATGATAATGGAGACTATAAACATTTTTCTTTTGGTCACCAGTGTAGTTCATTATATAATTTTGAGTCGTTGGCGTAGTGGTCAAGGTACGGACTCTGGAACCATGGCTGTAACCCTGTTATGGGTTCAAAACCCAGTACTGGCATGTAAATTGTATCAGTACTGTACAACGTACTGTAACAGAGCTCACCCTTGCTTTGCTGGATACTTTCCACGCACAGATCTATAATCTATGTGGACAGATTTAGAGGCTGCCAACCATTTAAAAAAAAATTTGAACAAAAATGTCTTTTCCTATCATCCTGAATTAATGTTAGTTTCTCTGGTATTAATTTACTGAATAGTAAAGTATCCATCGATTCTGAGGATCAAAGTATCCATCCTCATTGAATTTTAACATTTTGTATTGACCTTTGGAATAACATTTTACTAGGGAACATTCCTAGTTTCTTTTAAAACTTTGGTTCTGTTTTCATCCAAGCAGCCCTTGTACCTTCTGCATTATGCCTCATATAACTCGGCTGTGTTTTCAGTTGTTCTACACCATGACCGCAGTGGAAGACCTGGATGAGTGGCAGCAGAAGACCGTGGCTCTCACCGAGTCAGCTGATCTGGTCAACCTGGAGAAGTACGCTCAGTATGCCATCGCCGTCGCCGCACGCACCAAAAATGTAAGTGGCGTTAACACTGTTATGATATTACACTGTGATTTGTGTGAGAGTAAACGTTCAAAATGGGAGAAATCTGGATGTTGGTAAGTATTTATTTAATTTAAGCTTTTAAATGAAATCAACAATAAGTGATAATTTGTTTTGCCGTTATATTTTTACTTGTTTAGCTAATTAAATTGGAATATTGAAAGGGATGCCAGTAAACCTACATATTAAGAAAAAGTATAAATCTACAGGAAATATGCTGGCAAAAAGTATACCCATACATACACATATATACCCATAAACTTGGTCTTATTCCGGACAACTTTTCCCTTTCAATCAGTTGAAGAAGTGTTCTCTAGCAAACATAATGTTTTAACTCTTTTAATCATTTCAATTGAAAGTTCATCTTGAGAAAGATGAAGAAACAGTATAGCAGGAAAGGAACACAAAAGAAGGAAGGAAGAGTTAAAAGTGGAAACATGTGCTTTAGGCAAGATTTTAGGTTAGGATGGCTCTAGGCCGAGATTTTAAGTTAGGATGGCTCTAGGCCAAGATTTTAGGTTAGGATGGCTCTCGGCCGAGATTTTAGGTTAGGATGGCTCTAGGCCGAGAAAAAGTGTTCTCAATGGGTAAGTTCTCTGGTATCTCATTCCTTTCATAGTTTTGTTTGTATCTCTGCCTAGAGCCACCCTAACCTTAACTGTTATGAAAGTAAGTTGAATATTGATAGTTTTCCTAACTCATAAAGTATTAGAGCAACAATGTTGTACAATGACAGAAATCATTGTACCTTTTATAAGTAGATTGTAGAATATGTTAGGTTCGCCAGCCCTAAATTAAATAATTCTGCTATGCATGGGTTTTTTTTGGAATAATAAAAATTGTAATTATTAGAAGCTAGGTAAGTTTTTACCCCATTTATTGCCGTGTCTACCAAATGGCAGTTGATTTACCATTGTTCGGGGCGATGTAAAATGATGAGCTCCTAGTTCAGTTGCCTGAACGTTAACATGACGTTGTGCTTGGTTCCCAGCAGGGCCTAGGGCGGTTGTCGGAGAAGGTTACGGTTAAGGTGAAGCCGGAGGATGTGCCACTGAACCTGAGGGCCCATGAGGTCAGCACCCACAGCATGACGCTGTCCTGGGCGCCCCCCATCCGGCTCAACCCTGTCAACTACAAGGTGAGAAAACTAACGTTCTTAGATCCTTTGTTGTAAGTGAGATTTCTGTGTCACTTTTAGCTTACTCAAGCTGTTATTATAAGTTGTTTGTGTTACTATCCATATCCACCATACTGTTAGGGAAGGCTTGTTGGTCAAGAAGGGAAAAGGGAATGGGGGAGCTACCCCAACTCCCGTGCCACCCACAGTCCTATTCAAATTTGCCATTGAGTAAAGTGTGTTTTATTTATTTCAAGATTTGTTTGGAAGTGATATTTTTTTAACATAAACATCTAAACGATTGCTTTTGATGTTTAAACTATAGTTTCTTAGTTGGTTGTGCCATTAGTAGTAGGATATGAACATTCAAGGGAGAATATTTCCCCGTCATCTCCATATATTGATGTTTTCCTGCTTTACTTGCTCAATTGTCTCTGTATAATTGCTGTCCCCACTATTGAAGAGATTGGTAATGCTAGCAGAAATTATTTGGCAGATACTGATACTTTGCAAACAAAAAACGGAAGTAACTCCTCTAGTAGCTAGCCTTACATACCATCAGGATAATACCATCAGGATAATTAAGGTATCTGTCAGTTTAATTAGTTTCAGAGTGGTTTAAGTACCTACTATCCATAAACCAGAGGTGTAAGTATTTCATACGAATTGTGTAAGTATTTCATTAAGTATAAAGACCATTTTAGCAATAATTTTCCGCATATTCATAATACAAGACGTAACTTCTTAATATATCCCACTCCCTCAACCTCAAAATTTGAAAAATCGCCAAACTACATGACTTGTAAAGTCATAAACAAGTTTATGTCAATGGATAGAGAGATTGTTTTCAATAGGTTTTTCTTGAGAAAGGTGAAGGAATATTTGTGTAATAATGTATTTTTCGTTATACTGCTTCAAAAACAACTGTTTTTGACGGATGCGTTGAGATTCAAAAGTTCTTCTTTTTAGTCTTCGGATAATAACATATGTTTTGATGATCATTATCGTACTAGTATCGTAAAGATCATTGTTGATGATACTTTTGATTCGAGGTCGTCATAAATCGATTAAAATTCATTCGACTATAAATAATCGAAACATTCATTGTTATTATCGAAACATTCATTGTTGTATTGTTATGATTTTTGCGTTCGTTTCCCGTACACCACTGGTGAGCGACAACTGTGAATGACACGATGGACGAAGTTAGTAGGCCTAACGATTCGTATCGAAATGTAATAGAAAAAGCCCAAACAATTAAAGAAGATTTACTTCCAGAGAAGTCGCAGAAATTTGATTGATTCGAACCACAATGATTGGTTTGAAGTGATCGACTCAATAACCGATAGATATGAATGAACCGAAGTTATGCATGTGCAACAGCTGATTGTTTCAAGGGACAAGCTGAAAGAAACATTTGAGGTTATGAAGACACAGAACGTAAATTTTACTTTTGTTTTTATTTAAACCTTAAGTTTTTTGGCAGTATGACAAAAAATATAGTTCGTCACTCGGATCAAAAGTGTCTTTTTAATACTCGCTCATTTCCCAGCCTCGGCTTCGCCTCGGCAGTTAAACTGGAGCTTGTATTAAAAAGATCCACTTTTAATCCTAGTGACGAAATATACTATTATAGTCTACATAATTTATTTGACAGTAATACTAAATTTATCTAAGTTGAGGAACAGTACTATGCACCATGTAAATCTAGTTAGGCTTGGTTATAATTTATTTTGACAATTCTCTATGTACAACATTGTATATTTTTAATGGAGAAATAAAATACTGATTCTGATTCTTATTCTAACACCATGGTCAAACATTTAAATCCCACTTCAGTCAGTGGTTTTTGTAGTACCCATATAGAGTTGAAGAAGTTGATCTTCAATCAAACAGTGGGCGTAATGTTCGGAGATTTTTCCATGGCCTTTAAATGTGGTATTCAAATTTAGACTTATAGCTAAAGTTGTCTTCCTTGCTCCAGATATCTTACGATGCTGTCAAGGAGTTTGTCGACTCCCAAGGAATCACTCAGACGCAAGTAGTGCCTCGAAGAACGATCCTCCTCGATCCAGAGACTCGGTCGCACACAATCAATGAACTCTCGCCGTTCACGACGTACAACGTGAACGTGTCCGCCATCCCGTCCGACCACACCTACCGCCCTCCGACGAGAATCACCGTCACCACGCAGATGGCCGCCCCTCAACCCATGGTCAAACCCGACTTTTACGGGGTCGTCAATGGGGAGGAGATACAGGTATGAAGTTTTTAATGGAAAAAATAGTTTTCGTCTTAATTACTTTGGGATGTATAAAAATAGAATTTGAAATCAGAGTTTGTGGCCAAATCGGTCAATCCACAGTAGGAAGAAAATGTCTCACTCTTTACACACATATCTAAACATATGCACAAACTTGGCATTTCATTGCTACTGTTAACTGTTAACAAAGTTCCTTTTGTAAATTGGACTCCAATAAGAAATAGTTCTTTGACAGATTAATAAAAATGCCTATTTTTACAACATACCTGTGATTCTGAGAAGATGGAAAAACTGTAAAATCATTAATTAGAAGTTATGTAACCGCCTCTTATTCTTAGTAATTTTTAAATCCATAAAAGTAATTTATCAAGTTTTTTTTTGTTTTTATGCTCTATCCCATTAAAAATACTTTATCAGAAGTATATAATAATTTTTATACTCCTCAAGAGTTTTTACCTATAACATGAGAAAATAATTCATAAAATAGTCTATCTCTATTACCTTTGAGTATGAAATTAATTTAGAAAATACTTTCTAATGAGTTATTCACGGTTGAAATGTTCCAGGTAATTTTACCTCAGGCATCTGAAGAGTACGGGCCCATCAGCAACTACTACTTGTGTGTTGTGCCTGTTGACAAGATGAACATGCACAAACATCCGGACCAGTACCAACTGGAAGAGGTAGGTTTGGAAATATCTACAATTGTTGTTTTTTGAAATTGAATGTAACTTAAAACCTTTCTTAGAATCAGGAAAGTTACCTGCCTCTTTAGGCAGAAGGTGTAAAATAAAATAAAATGTGATTGCTTTAAAGTCTTAGTTAAAGAATTACAGTAGGACCTCGCTTAACCAAGTTAATTGGGACCGAGGCCACCTCGGATACGTCAAATTTCGGATACCACGGAATGTAACCTAAAAATCGTAATTGGGGTTATAAATAGCTCAAGATATGTTTAAACAATGAAATAAAACAATGATTTTAGTTTTGTTCAGTTTATTGGTACAAGAAATATCGTAACATTGCCATTATAATGGCACTCATCTCTCTAATTAACACGCACACGCTAAGTTAACAGCGATAAACAGAACTGAGTAAACAAATCACTGTCAACACGAAATGGCGGCTTCAGCAGACTAACGACGACGGTCCCGAATTGCACTATCTGCTACACACAAACTTTGCCGAACAACCCCGACAACTGCCGACGTTTACTGTAGTTGAATGCAAACACAATACAGTTCAGCGCACGTATTGCGGTTGCGGTAAGTGAAGGCGCGCGCTGTCAATTGCTCGTTTATTTGAGCGTGTTACTTTCTCTTTGAAATTTATAATACTGTACACATATTAGGACCGCTCGGTTAACCCGGAATTTCGGATAAGCGAGGCTCGGTTAACCGAGGTTCTACTGTACCTAGCTAATTTATTGAAGAATCGTTAATAAATTAGCTTTATTGACTGATATTTTCCTCTTATTAACCATTCGTTTTCTTTTATATATCTCAAACAAATGAACTTAAAAGTCTATTTCTTTGTTACAGCTGATCAATAACAGTAAATCAAACAAAAACGACAGAGTGCCTTACATTGCTGCCAGATTTCCGCAACGCAACATCCCGTACACCTTCCATCTTGGGAGTGGGGACACGTATGATAGCTTCGTCAATCGCAAACTCGACCCCACGATGAGCTATCGTATATTTGTTAGAGCTATTGTTGATACCCCATATAAGGTATGTTGTTTTGGATTTGGCATCTATTTATAATTAGAAGGTATTTCTATCTTCTCTACCTTGTTTATTTTATGTCAGAGAATATTTTATCTGCAGTAACACCATTTAACACCAGAGTGAATTTATTAAAACCAGTTTTTGATTTTCTATTTCCAATATCCTAACAAAGATCTTAGGTTTGTGAGTAAGTGGACTTAACTAGGTGTACTTTTATTCTTTGATATCTTGGTTAGTGGCTAGTTCAATCTACTAGCTGAATTTGAGGTTATCTAATATCGCAGTCTCAAAGTAAATTCAAACATTCACAAATACAACATTTATAGTACACTTTAAAATCAATGTTTTAGTATCATGTTTTAGTAACAATCTTCATGTTGGAGTTTTATAGACTATATGTGTCCGACAGCTGATTTTAAAATTACCAAATGAGGTTGAAACTATACAGTTATAATTTTAATAACATAATAATCTACCATGGTATCAAGGTAAGTAGCCCTTCAAATCTGAATTCTCAATCGATTCTGCAGGGAAAAAAGCATGAATAAGTAACGTTAATGATGAATAACAAAACTTGTCATGTACCAAACTAACTGCCGCAGCTTCCTGTTATAGTATATAAGTACTGGAATAAGCGTTTACACCTGAATGTTGTTCCAGCATCTCTTCACCTCGTCGCCGTTCTCGGAGCCGCTGTCGCTGAGCATGCGAGAGGTCCCCCCCGGCGACCCCCCGCGCCGCCCCAACCCCAACATCCTCACGGACATATCCGAGGTGTCCGTCAACCGCAACACGGAGGAGGCGGGGATGGTCTGGGTCATCGGGCCGATCATCGCTGCGCTCATGCTATCCATCTGCCTCGTGCTGCTGTTCATCATCAAAAAGTGAGTTGCTGGTTGCGGGTTGCAGTGTAGTCAGGAGTGCCAACTGGGATGACGTTCTGATTACAGATATTGCCAACGAGGATGAAGTTCTGATTACAGATAGTGCTAACTCGGATTTAGTGCTGAATACAGATAGTGCCAAAAAACATAACTTATCCTCCACGGATACGGCTGAGTGCAGTCAGGCGAGACTCAATTATAGTCTTGTCTTGTGTCTACACTGATTGTACTTGGCTCAATCCGTAGAGGAGATGCTTAATATGAAGCACTCTATGACTCAATCTCTTAAAATCCAAATTTTTAAAATTCCTCATACTAATTTGCCTCTTATCTCTGTCTAAACATTCCCCACCAAGAGCCTATTTCCAGGTATCCTAGCCTTAGCCTTAAATCCTAACTCAGTTTATCTCTCGACAACTACCTTCCTTATAGGTAGGGGTGGGTGAGTACTCGAGATTTCGAGTACCATTCGAGTATTTTCTCATACTCGAAGGCCGAGCGAGTATTAGAGACTGCTCGAAAATTCGAGTCGAGTAGTGGATTACTCCCGCCGTTTACCCCAAATAGTTGAAAATGCAAAGCTACTCCCGCCGTTTACCCACGTTTACGCCGCTAACCAATATTTTACAAAATAAGTGACTGAAATAGAGAAAAATAAGTCTAACATTTAGTTTTAGCTCACATGAAAGGAGACAATGACAGGTGAGTTGTTTATGGATGCCTGTGGGTTAAGATAAGTAATAAAGGGGCACAGGGGATGTTTGGGTCAGGGTAAAAAAATCACTTTCTTGTTAAAATGTTCTGGTTTTCATAAACTAACCCAAAATTATTGTATGGATATGTATTTGCAATACTTGTCTTTTGTTTGTTATGGTTGTTAAAAACAATATATATATCATTTAAATCATTATTCATTCATGGTCGAATTAAAGTTAAAATAAAATAAATAATAACATTAATAATTCAACAAAATGTTATGTTTATAATTAAAGATTAATATGTAAAAAAATTGTTTTCAATAAACAAAATTTAAATGAGTTTTTTTACTTTTTAAAGAACTAATCGACTTAACTCGACTCAATATTCGAGTATTTTGGTTCAATACTCGACTCGATTATAAAAAAAACACTACTCGCCCACCCCTACTTATAGGAAAAGAAAATTGTTTACCTTTTTGACCTGTCCTATGCTGCAAATCAAGCAGTCACTCAGGACTACGCAGGATATGTGTGTATACTGCCCTCTGCACTTCATCTAGTCGGCTTTATCTGTACTGGGAAATTGATAATGCGGATTATAATCCATGGTATCAAGAATACTCAATTTAGTAATAACGTAGCTACATTTCCTCTATTCTTCATGGATATATTTAAGTACAAATTTATTTTTAGCTATATACCCTATAATATTTATTTAAAAATGTAACATATTAACAGAAAATGAAACTACTATCTTCAGCACTATTAAATTATACTTTCTGCAAAGGAGTCGCTCAGAATAACAATAAGTGAACGTTAACACGTTCGCTGCGGCGAGCGCCATATGGCGCTCGGCAGAACAACACCACGATCTGAGAGCGCCGCATGGCGCTCTGTCTACATGCCAAGTTCAATTTGGTCTCGTGCTGGCAGCACTGTGGTGAGGACGGGTATTTTATGTCAGAGTTTTAGCTAGGAATGCGAGCTTTATTTTGGTGTAGGTTGGTAGTAAATTTCCCCGTAAAATTCCCGTTCATAAGGGACAAAAAACCAGTTTTTGCCCCATATTTCTGGGAAATTCTCCCCGTAATTGACATTACAAGGGAAATGGCTAGTACCCAGGCAGTGCTGCTACCTGTGGGTGTTTCAGCGAACTACGTCCAGTCTCGTGGAAATGCAGCACATCACCGAACCGCTGTTTTGTGATTCGTCAGACCGAAATAATTGAATTCGTCTGTGCCAATCTGGTTCGCTGCCGTGCTCGGCGCACGCCCGCCATTGGTGGGCCGCAGCGAACGTGTTAAAAGGTGTCAGTACCAAGGTGTATCACATGAAATCAAACGTTCTCTGACCACTTCACATTAAATCCACAATGCTCGCTGTTATAACCACCTGTGTTGCGTGCAGGCGGCGGCAGCCGTGCAAGTCGCCAGACCAGTCGGCCGTGACTCGCCCCCTGATGAGTGGGGAGGTCGCTACAAGTCATGCCCCCTCGGACCCGGTGGAGATGAGGCGACTCAACTTCCAGACCCCAGGCATGATCTCACACCCCCCCATCCCCGTCACGGAACTCTCCAACCACATAGAACGCCTTAAAGCCAACGACAATCTCAAGTTTTCTCAGGAGTATGAGGTAAGCAGCTTGACGTGAATGACTTATATTTATTTTATACATTTTATGTAAGAGGCGATCCAATTTTATCTTTTAATTAATTAAAATCTGGATGAATTAAAATGCAAATTTATTGTTTCTCAGAAAAAAATATGAAATACCTATTGAATTCCCATTTGCATAACGAGATAGACTTGAAAATAAAATAACTGATATGTACTTGTTAATAATGTTTGCATTTTATGGGCATTACTGACTAATTCCTTTGTAATTTCTTTGAGTTGATTTTATTTGTGACTTATTGTTGCCAAGATGTTGTAAACATTCTAAATAAATTAATTGAAATTACAACAGTCTCCCGCTTAGGGTTGCTCCAGTTTTTACTATAACTCGTTGTCACTTCACGTATTTTTTATGTAGTATACTATTTTGATTCATTTGTAATGTATCCACTCTAGGTTTTATCTTTATTCAATGGTCCTATCATTTCTTTATACTCTACCACGTGAAAGTTACATTGACAGTTTACTGGATATGTTGCTACAGCTGATACGATTCTTTTGTTTTGATTTGAAACTCCACAAGTCCAATGTTAAAATTTTAAATTTTCAAGGTAAAAATGCAGGTTTGAAAATTGGAAATTCTAACTTTTGACAATTTTCCGGGGAGAACAAATTTCACGTTTCTACCTCATCTAGAATTGGTTTAGAATTCATACACGTAAGTGAGTGAGTTACACTTCGGGCTGTATAGTTATCTAGATAATGCTATAATATAAACCCTTTAGAGTAACATTGGAATCAAAGAGCATACAGAGTTAAAAGGTTACAGCAATAGTGAATTTTCCTCATATTTGGAAAAAATAACACATTTTTCCAGTTCTTTATATATTCTACAATATTACCAACAAGTGTGAGTTCCATAATATTTTTCTGACACCAACTTCTGTCCCACAGTCCATAGAGCCTGGGCAGCAGTTCACTTGGGACCACTCCAACATGGAGGTCAACAAGCCCAAGAACCGGTACGCCAACGTGATCGCGTACGACCACTCGCGCGTGATCCTGCAGCCCGTGGAGGGGGTGCTGGGCGGCGACTATATCAACGCCAACTACTGCGACGGCTATCGCAAGCACAATGCATACATTGCCACACAGGTTGGTGCACGCACTATTCTATTTTATTTCGGGGTTTGAAAATTCTTTATGAGTGTACAAATGTTATGTTATCTATTGGGAAATTTAGTGACTCAATTGAGGGTAGGTTAAAAGTCAGTACAGCTCTTTTAGCGAATTTCCCCTATAGGGGAATTAGCGAATTTCCCCTATAGGGAAGAAGCTATTACCGTAGTCGGCATGGTAAGACCTAGGCCCGGGACCATGATAACTTTTCGTTTTTAGGTCCCCAGACCCCAAAAACACCATTCGTTCGATACTGTATATATATATATATATATATATATATATATATATATATGTGTGTCCGTGAGCACGATAACTCTCGTAAAAATTATTCGATTTTGACGAAATTTGGTATAAACATGTAAAGCAGCATTTATGACTTTAAGTTCGAAAACCAGACAGATCGACCTATCCGAAGGGGTATTTTGGGGGGGTTTTGTACCCCAAAAATGGGTTTTTTGAATTTTGTACACATAATTTTGGAAAAAGTCAAATTTTAGTTTTGACCATTCGATTCAGCTTAAAAAAACACACAATTTGGTATTTCGATCATTCCTCTACGTCAATTGGTTACCGAGATATTGCAAGTGCTAAACACAGTACGTTGTCTAATGTTATTCTTATGGAGGAAAAGAAAAATTTTGTATCTCGCTTATTTATGAACGTATACTGACGAAACCTGGTATACATCTCGTTGAGTTCTATTGATATTTGCTCCAAAAAATTGTTTTTGCATAATTATCCCGTAGCAGCAAACCTGCGTACTCAGGCCCCATGTTATTCTTATGGATAATAATTAAATGCTCTGTCTCCCTTAATTATGACCACAAATTAATAAAAACTGGTATACGACCTCACCTAGTTGAGTTATATTGATATTAGCATAAAAACCAATTTTTTGTGTTCCTTGTTGCAGCAAACCTGCGTACTCAGCCCCAATGTTATTCTTATGGAGAATAATTAAAATTGTATATATCGCTTATTTGTGAATATATTTTTATGAAACTTGGTAAGTGGCTTTATGTAGTATTAAGACATTTATATCTCCATTGGAAATTCGCTGAGTATGCAGGTTTGCTGCGACGGGGGTATTTTCAAACTTCAGTAATTCTTCAATCATACAAATCACATATTATAGGGTTAGGCAAAAGTGTGGATACCCCCTGTTAACTTTTAAACGGTTTATGAAAGGAAAACAAAACTCAGTACACCTCACTTGAGATAAAAACATCTAGTTTTCACTATTCTTCTTCTTTTATAAACACCTTTAAAATGAGGTATTGCTCAAAAAGGATTTACATTTTTTTTAAACTTAGGCAACGCCCAAAATTCCCCATTTTTGGTGCATGAGTGAAGTTTTGACACTGACCAAAATGTGTTTTTCTTTATTATAGAGGAAAGCTGAGTTTTCCCCTATGACAAATTGTTTAAAAGTTAATAGGGGGTCCACACTCGTCAACCCCTGTATATCTAAATCTCAAACTATCCAAGTCCTAATTATCTAATTATCCAATCATTCAAGACCACATTAACCACATTTTAGAAGCTTAAACGTTGGTATTTAAGTAGTTCAATGTGGTGCACTAAAACACATCCATGAACTTGCACTGTTGCATAAACTATGAAATCTTTATATAACAGTTTGACTCACTTTTTATTTAAGTATGTGTGCTAACCAAATTCAAAGAATTGCATTTTGATTCACATCACCCATTAGAACAAGATTACCTCAAGAGAGCCTCTTGAAATTTGTTGCACGGTCAATAGGTTGTGAGGATCGTGTCTACAAGTGTAGATAAAATAAAATAACACACCTTTTAGAAATACTATATTTGGAATTTTATTTACTATAATAAAGTGTCTTGTTTCTATTACCAACTGTAAAGTTAGTTTTCCCGATGGTGTAATCTAACCCATAAGTAATTTGCTCAGATAAAGTCCAATGAACACATTCAAATTTATGATTTCTATAAACAAATAGTCTGTTACAAAAAAGTTGTTCCAATTTTTTTACAATATGTTTTGTCAGTCAATGATTGGTTATAAGCTTTGTCAGTAAAAGCAGTCATTACAAAACGTGACGCAATTTGTAACTGGAAAGAAACCTTTTTTTTTAAACAAAGTCAACTACCGTCTCCATCAGCCTATAAGCCTGTGCGGCGATCTAAAGACAGCGAGGTACCATTAACGGAAATAGTCACACGGACAAGCCAGTGGTGACTGCTTCTGAAAAAGTATCAGCCGGGATCGAACCTACACTTGACCATTGCTGACTTGTGAGGCCTCTATTCTGAGCTACCGCATCCGGTACCTTACTCAGGTGTTGATTGGTTACAATCGTGTTATAGTCCGCAAATCCACGATTTTACGAGATATACATTGAATGAATGTGACCGTTTGCAGGGACCACTGCAGGAGACGACGGGTGACTTCTGGCGGATGTGCTGGGAGGTGCGGACGGCCACGATCGTGATGATGACCAAGCTGGAGGAGCGGACGAGGATCAAGTGTGACCAGTACTGGCCGTCTCGCGGCACCGAGACCTACGGCGTGATCACCGTCACGCTGTCCGACGTGCAGGAGCTGGCTACGTACTGCATCCGCAGCTTCCAGATCACCAGGGTGAGCGTTAGAGTTGTACACATGGGTTTAGATACTGAAACATTTCTGTCCATTTACAATTGTTCTGCATATTGTATAATACGGTTTTAATTATAAAAGAGACTAGATTTTGAAACTTCTCTAAATTAACTGTCATTTTCTTTAAGTTTGATAAAGGCTACGAAGTATAGCCAAAATATTCAAAATATTATATAAGTGGTACATTATATGTGTTCAATCACTCATTAGTCCCTCAATAAGATGAGTTAGCTGTACCCTAAATTTTTTCCCTCTGCTGAAAAGTTGATTTATAATTAGGTAATAAATTTTGCCTAAGATTGATCTCTGAGGGAGATCAAAATTTGTATATTTAATATACAAATATCTTATACCTGTAATGTTTTTATATTTTGTTTAAATTATAAACTTCTCATTTGCTTAAATACCCATTGGAAAAGCAAATTTACCTAAGGCAATTTAATATAACTAGTAGCCTGTCGCGGCTTCGCTCACGATCACAACGTAATATTATACTGACATTCCCGTATAAATATTGTGTTACCGTTCCAAAGCCAACATGGCCTGCTGATTAACTGTGTTTACTCTATCCAGCTGATTGCTTAAAACTTATATAATTATTTCTAATGTTAAGCTTATAGGAAAAAACTCAACTTCAAGGGGTCCCAGGGCCTCACTCACAAATTATTTCAAATTATTTCAATAAAAAAAGTTTCCTGCACAACTTCACGTTAGGCTCTTTCCAGTGACACAAAAAACATGAAAATCGGTTCAGTAGTTTAGGAGGAGTGATTGTCACAAAAAACCTGCTTGCCTATTAAATAAGTATAGATTGTTTGTTTTGCCATATTCGTTTAATCTGTTGTTACCAAGTGTGAGCTTGAATTTTCTGTTCATTTAGAGTTTACCACAACTAGTTTGCTTGAGACTTCACCGATGTAAAAACCAATTTGCTATCACCTCTTCTCTCTCATTGTTTCCCAAGCCTTTTTTAAGAAAGATCATTCTAAATCACCTCCAAAACATTTTAATTTTTCAGTTTCCGTGCAAAAACCTATAGTTAGCTATAATCAAATTAACTATAAATTATTTAATTTAACTTGAATGAGCTTTGGATTGAATTGAAATAACTCGTTTACACCTTCAAACAACTCGTGTTACACCTTCAAGGAACTCGTTTACACCTTCAAACAACTCTTTTACACCTTCTAACAACTCTTTTACACCTTCAAACAACTTGTTTACACCTTAAACAATTCTTTTACACTTAAAAATAATTCGTTTACACCTTCTAACAACT
The DNA here is from genome assembly GCA_963675035.1 of Allygus modestus. Classification (NCBI taxonomy): domain Eukaryota; kingdom Metazoa; phylum Arthropoda; class Insecta; order Hemiptera; family Cicadellidae; genus Allygus; species Allygus modestus. The sequence continues at coordinate 31,087,741 of OY776115.1, read as the reverse complement.
CTTTTAAACCTTCAAACAATTCTTTTACCCCGTTATTCCCCCAGGCCGGCCACAGCGACCGCCGGGAGGTGAAGCAGCTGCAGTTCACGGCCTGGCCTGACCACGGCGTGCCCGACCATCCCGCGCCCTTCCTGCAGTTCCTGCGCCGTGTGAGGGGCTGCAACCCCCAGGACGCTGGGCCCGTGGTGGTGCACTGCAGCGCTGGCGTTGGCCGCACCGGGTGCTTCATCGTGATCGACTCCATGATCGAGCGGATGCGCCACGAGAAGAGTATCGACATATACGGCCACGTCACGTGCCTGCGGGCTCAGAGGAACTACATGGTGCAGGTAAGCGTGCAGATGTTGGAAGTTGGGGGAGTTTGAATGTTTTGTGTTCGAAAGCGAGAGCTCTTCAAAGGCTATTCTGTTTATAAGCTTAACAAGGGTTTGTTCTTGCAGCAGAATAATAAAAATCAAATGAAAATTGATTGTCCCTATAACAAAGTTATAAAGACTTTAAATTTGAAATCATAACTCACTGTTAATCTAAGATGCCAAAGCAACTAAGGTGTATTTTAAATAACTGGTTAAATAACTGGATAGAAAAGTTTTTCATATCCATCGATTTCGGTTTTTTTGTGTAGCACACACATAAAAAAGCTTTATAAATAATAAAACACTCATTTATAATCCCAACTCAAGGTTTCATACTGCTGTTTTAAGGACAATAAGCTACAACTTTATGGACTTTTAGGCTACATTTATTTAATACAATTTACTGATTTTGTAAGATATCATTAACAAATTAATTAAGCCATTTCTTTAGCCGTTAATGTTAGAAATTTCAAACTTCCTATCAAAATCGCACTTTGGGATAGCAATTAAAATTTTTCTTCGTGTAATTTTATGGAATTGTCCAAAAACAAAATATTTATAATATGTACAAACGTATATCACAAATTTGAAAAAATAATAATGTATTCTTTAAACAAATTTGTTGATTAAAAGACAATTATTTGTTATGTCTTTTTCCTTATTAATGCATTCACCCCGCTAATCGTGTATATTCAGGATAATTGCATTTGTTCCCTTGTTAGGCAATCACCAGAAATCTGGCGTGCCACTCTGAACGTGTTAAAATCAAGCTTTCAATATTTGAGATCAAATTATTTATGATTTCCTAGATTCACAATCCTGAAAGTGTCAAAACCTGTCAATTGAGTCGAGCACTTTCAGTCCTATTCACTCAGTTTTATATGAGTTTACTCATCTTACATAGGCAAATACTAGAATGGTTCCAAAAAGGGCCATATTCCTCCAGAAGGACTTTTTTTGTGTGATTTCTGATACATTTTTAATTATTGTCATGGAATAAGTATTATTACTACACTACCCATTGTGATTGCAACCCTATCCCCCAGACGGAGGACCAGTACATCTTCATCCACGACGCCCTGCTAGAGGCCGTTATCTGCGGCAACACCGAGGTCCCGGCCCGCAACCTGCACCAGCACATACAGAAGCTGATGCAGCCCGAACTCGGCGACACCACCACAGGCATGGAGCTGGAGTTCAAGGTACGGTGCAGGGATTTTTAACCTTTTTGGAGATTTTATTCCTTTTAGGCAATATTCATCGCCTTTCGGGGATATTTTTCTTAATTTGTAGATATTTATCCCTTTTTAGGGATTTTTCACCCTGAGGGAACAAAAAGAGATAAATTAGGGATAAAAAATTGGGGATTTTAATTTTCATACAAATTTTTTCTTGAATTTAGTAACTGTACTGAATTTTCAACATCTCTTTTAAAACATAATTTATACATTGGTACTAGGCAAGATGAGCAAAGAGGAAGGAGGTGGGTCAGACGTGACGTCACCAAAGACCTAGCAGGCTGCTGCTTCATTGTGTGGGTTTAATACATTGAAATTGTAAATGGACAATACCGGACTATATACTACAGTTGTCGCAACAAAAATGTGTTAGTACATGTGATATAGGCGGAGGTTTCGCGTGAGGTCACGTCTGGCCCACCTATTTACTCAACTTATCCAGGTATGCCTACTAGGTACTTTTAAATAAATAACAAATAACATGACTTCCAAATCGTTATTCTGACGTAAAATACTTAAATCTGAATACAAATTGTTCTAGAAAATGTTAGATTATGTCAGTATATTTAACATACAAACTCTTCAGCAAACTCATTTTTTTGTCTATACTAGCTGGCCCGACAGGCGTTGCCTGTCCTAATGTCGTTGAATTTGTTTTATGTCAAATACTCGTTCATTTTCAAGATGAGCTCGTTTGCTACGCTCACTCGCCTATCGAAAAAAGAGTTTGAGTTCCCATCCAAGTATTTTTTTATTTCCATAATGAGAGTTGTCATTCTAGTAGTTTTTTATTTCCATAATGAACATATGTTTATGCCTTTCAAGTACATTTACAGGTGTTTGGTGTAACTAACTGGACTTCGATCAAATCAATGGGAACTTTGAAGGCCAGTGGGACAGAGCCCTTAGGTCGGATTAAAAATTTTCTTTTATAAGAACCTTGTCCTGACATTAACGAACACAAAAAAAAATAATTATTCAATTCGGTGCACTATTCTCAAGTTATGGAATCACAAAGGAAAACAGGCATTAATTTTTATATATTACTAGCTGGCCCGACAGACGTTGTCCTGTCCTAATGTCATTGAATTTGTTTTATATCAAATACTTGTTCTCGTTAATTTTCAGTTTGAGCTCGTTCGCTTCGCTCACTCGCCTATGGAAAAAAAGTTATGTCATATTCTCAGACCTAATGAATATACACACAAAATGTCATAAGAATTGGTCAAGCCATTTCGGAGGAGTTTTGTTACAAACACTGTGACAAGAGAATTTTATATATTAGACTAGCTGTTACCCGGAAGAGAATTTTATATATTAGACTAGCTGTTACCCGGCAGACGTTGTCATGCCTTTGACTATGAACAACTAAAACCAATATCAACAAGATCACCTGTTCAAGTAAACATGTCTTTAGCTTTTATGTAAACAACAATATCTTTCCATAAGGTTTATATGGGAACCCTTTTGGGCCTCTTGGAAGGAACCCAATTGAGTTAGGACGAAATGGATGGCTTGAAAACCTTCTCCGTGAAATTTTATATGTATATATATATATATATATATATATATATATATAATATACCAAGTTTCATGGCAAACGGTCCAACGGTGTCCAAGTCCATAAACTTCAAATATATATACAAACAAACAAACAAACCTACATCCTTTTTTATAAATATAGTTAAGCTTAAAGAGATGTATTGTTTGTATAAACCTTATTGATGCAGTTTATCTTGAAATTTAGGACCAAGTAAATTTAATTAAATGATTTAAAAAAATGTATAAGTGAAATAAATGTTGAAAACTAAGTTGATCACAAACAAGTATTTATGAGATTTTCAATCTCAAAAAGATCTCAGGAGGACTCAATTCCCTTTAGTATTACCAGGACTGTTTACTATTTTCAAATTGAGGTATATAATGGGATTTTAAAATATTTTTAGGTTTTTCCCCTCAAATTAAAATAGTGCATTCAGTAATTCCCGGATTATTTTTATTGAAATGTTTACTGTTTAAATGTATTTTTACATACAGCTTCTCAAGGTCATTAATTATAACCGAATCCTCCGTTTTTCCAGAAACTGTCCAACATCAAGTGCGACTCTTCACGGTTCGTCTCGGCCAACCAGCCGTGCAACAAGCACAAGAACCGGTTGGTCCACATCCTGCCCATAGAGAGCACCAGGGTGTGTCTGGCGCCGCTGCGCAACGTGGAGGGCTCAGACTACATCAACGCCAGCCTCATCGACGGCTACCGCACGCGCGCCGCGTACATCGCCACGCAAGGCCCGCTGCAGGAGACTGTGGAGGACTTCTGGCGCATGCTGTGGGAACACAACTCCACCATCGTAGTCATGCTCACCAAGCTCAAGGAGATGGGCAGGGTCAGTGGGTTCACTGTTGATTATGTTAAGGTGTCAGGACTGATTTTGTTGTCTGTAGTGTGGTATAATGTTTCATCGCCTAAGGAAATGTGGTTTTAGGTTGAATAAGCTTATAAGATGTTAAAGGGGGATGGTGGAGTGGCGGATCAGCTGTTCCTTGAAAATATATATGAAAATGTTTGATTTAAAATCTTTGAGCATCATGCTATTGAATAGAGTTGTTAATATATTGAATGTATTTTAATATTGTAAAAAATGAGCTTCCGGTGGACACTTACACAATAAGGATGGTTAAAAAGTAGCAAAACACTTGTTCAGATGTGCAACTCAGAATTCTCCCGTCCCGTCAGCTTGGACCTGTGCCGTCCACCATTTCCTTAAGGTCCACCCTCTCCCTCAACTCTGCCACAGACAGGTGAACTCTCCATGAGTTGCACATAAAACCACTGAATGAGACAGCATTTGAACCCTCGCTCCAAGCACTACCCCTTGGTTGCGGGGACAGCACTATAGACCGCTCAACCAACCTGTCAGGCTAGCACTTGTACTGGGCCGTAAGGTATTACACCTGTACACGTAGTACGAGTTAGTTACACCACATGTCCTTGAACAAGGTTTTGAGTAGTTCCTTTCACTATTTTCATGAACTATTAGATGTTTTTTAATGGGACAATTCTTATTTGGTCTCCCGTTAACTTTAGGGAACTTCACTTTATAGTTTTTCAACTAGCATATTAATGATATTTGAGCTTATTTTTTGTGCAGTATCATAAGGCAAAAATCATCAAACATTGTTACAGTGTTATAAAAACATTTTGAGCGCTCCCATATAATCCCATTCCACATGGGAGCCATTTTATTTTTGCAGAGTCAGATGTATTTGAGTTGCCAGTCATTCTAAATGTTCCAATATTCACACAACTTTACTCTGGAAAACTTTATTATCCCTTCCCTAACATCGTCATGCTGTGGGCAAACTTATTTGAATGTCAGAAATATGTACGATTCAGCCTTTTACATATTTTTCATTGTTGTAACAGGAGAAATGCCACCAGTACTGGCCTAGTGAGAGGTCTGTGCGTTACCAATGCTTCGTCGTGGACCCAATAGCAGAGTACAACATGCCACAGTACATCCTGCGCGAGTTCAAGGTGACGGACGCGCGCGACGGCAGCTCTCGCACCCTCCGACAGTTTCAGTTCATAGATTGGCCAGAACAGGGAGTGCCTAAGTCCGGCGAAGGGTTCATAGACTTCATCGGTCAAGTTCACAAAACCAAGGAGCAGTTCGGCCAAGATGGGCCGATCACTGTTCACTGCAGGTGAGATTACGTATGATCACAAATCGATAACACGAATAATTACTACCTTAGGTGTCAAGAAAAGTACACTACACGGTTTAAAAACTTTGTCTTACAAATAATGGATAGTTGTTTAATATTTTATTCTCAGTTTTGTTTCATCCTTCAGTTTAGATTGTGTTCTGTGTTGACCCATTTTAACAGGTCAGTGCATTCGTTTGGATCAATCGATGTGCCAAGGCGCGACGTCGCTCGCCTGGCAATCCCAACCCAAGGGAGAGGGGATCAGAATGTGCACTACTTTACCGACCCCCTTACTCGAGGGTGGTGCATTCCAGCAGGTTGGAACTATTTTGGGTGGCCCTGATCAAAGCACGTGTTTCTTTACCCGTAATTTCTTTTCTCTGTATCACTTATTCTATGCCAACATGTTTTCGTGTTGCAGTGCCGGGGTTGGTCGCACTGGAGTGTTTATCACTCTGAGCATCGTGTTGGAGCGGATGCAGTACGAGGGAGTGGTTGACATGTTCCAGACTGTCAGGATCCTCCGGACCCAACGTCCTGCCATGGTCCAGACTGAGGTCAGTACAGTGTCTTATATCTTCTTTCATTTTCTTTCCAAACTTTTCTTACTTTTACTGTTCTTACTGTAGAACTTAGGTTAGCTAAAAAAGGGGTAGAACTGTTACATAATATAGTTTTTGTCTTTTTGTTCATAATTGATTCTATATTGTTCCATCTATAGAGCCACAGAAGTATACTATTTTAGATGGGCTAAATATATCTATGAAGTCCAACCAGTTGGTTGGAAATAATCTGTGCTCATGGAACAATAATTTACTTTGAAGGAGTGATGAAACTTGATGCTACCTAATTAGCTTTGGTAGGCTTGCACATTAAGGTTAATAATGTGTCGTATTATATCAAATTCTATAGTGATGGATTTTTATCTCTCAGTTGAGTGTTTGTTTTTAAACCCCATAATATCAATTATACTAATTGATGGAGTGACCCTCACATATACAGTAGAAGTCCGATTATCCGAGCTAAACGGGACCGAGACCACCTCGGATAATCAAAAACTCGGATAACACGGCGGGAAAAATTATAGGTTATAATTAGACAAAAATCGTATTGAAACTGGAGAATACGGTTTATTAATACAGTAATAAGTGATTTATGACTAAATAAAACGATATTTCTCTTGAACTTACAGGTAATTACTTGCCAAAAAAGTCTTTTATTGATTTCTGCGTCATACGCTTGTTTCTTTTCTTAGCGGAAGTGTAGCGCCAACGCTGTAGCATCATTATTTCTGCCGCTGTGCTTTCTTCCTGTTGCTCGATGTATTCAAGCACTGCTTCAATTCTTTTTAAACCCTCAGCATGAGAAACTTTTGGTACAGCTTCACTCGTGTCTTCTACTTCGTCATCGTTTACCTCTTGTTCGTTGACAACAATTGTTGCGATTTCGTCATCAGTAAGCTGATTTTGATCGTCATCCTTCAACCACTCTTCTATGTCTTCATTGTTAATTTCGTTTGTTACTGGAAGCAGGTTGGCTAACTCAACTAGTTCATTAAGATCTCGTCGGGCTGTATCGTCTTTTTTAGGCTTATCAATACCAAAAAGCTTCCGCCATGACTTTTGAAGCGTCTTGTTTTTAACGTCATCCCAAGCAATAGCAGACCAATAAACGGCATCTTTCACTGATATTTTTTTCAGTGTTTCTGTCACATTGTTGCCGCCCTCTAATTTTCCCAACAAAACTTGCAGAAGTTGTTTGCGGTAATTCCGTTTGAAAGTTTCAATTACGCCCTGATCGAGAGGCTGTATCAGGGACGTAACATTCGGCGGCAGGAACATGCACTTGATATCGCCGCTTGCAAGTTCATCAATTTCTGGGTGGGATGGAGCATTGTCCATCAACAAAAGAGCCTTTCTGGGGAGATTCATCTTTTTAAGATATGCTTCAACCACTGGAACAAATGAATTAAAAAACCATTGTGAAAAGACACGTTTTTCCATCCACCCTCTTGCTTGGTTCGCATACAAAGTTGGTAAACAGGCCATATCCAAGTTTTTAAAAGCTCTTGGCTTCTTTGCTTTACCTATAACCAAAGGTTTTAGCTTAAGAGTGCCTGAAGCGTTGCAACACAGTAGCACTGTTACACGGTCCTTGCTTTTTTTAAACCCTGGTGCAGTTTTTTCTTGGGCAGATGCCAGGGTTTTGGAAGGAAGCATTCTAAAATTAAGTCCTGTTTCGTCACAATTAAACAGTTGCTCTGACGTCAGTCCCAGTTTTAAAACAACATCACCAATGTTTTTTTGAAAGTCAGTAACTTCGCTGGAGTCGGCAGACAGCTTTTCTCCTGATATGTTTAATTGTCTGACGCCGTATTTATTTTTCCAACGATTAATCCATCCATCGCTGGCTGTGAAGTTTTCTTCACCATCCTTTAACAACTTGTGAAGTTGTAGGGCTTTTGTCTGCAACATTGGTCCACTAATCGGACTCCCCACACTTCTCATTTGGCAAAACCAAAGAAACAATGCCTCGGACGTCTGTTCATATTCACCTTTTTTCATGGTTTTTCTTTTCACTTCAGTAACACCAACACTAGCACTTTGCATAACCCACTTTTCTATTTCGTTTCTCTTTCTCTTCCAATCACCGACAGTAACTTCTCCAACACCCAAGTCAGCGGCAACCTTTTTAATACTCTCCCCTTTATCCAATCTCTTAATTGCATTATATTTTGTTTCCAAAGAAACCACAACTCTTTTACGTTTACCACTCATATTTGTGAAACAACACACTGATGGAAAACGGGACTGATGCGCACGGTTAGTCAGTTCGGCGTAGACTGAGACGATGGCGCGAACGTCGGTCCTAGCAACAACCAATAGGAGTAGCTTGTACTACTCGACCTAGCAACAGCCAGTAGAGGCGCTCATCGCGACCTAGCACACAGCCGCTATATTTTTCAATCGATTTACGATTATTTATTTATTTATTTATTTATTTACGAGGCTATATACAGTACTGTATTTGCCTCGGTTAACCCGGCGGCTCGGATAATCGGACCTCGGATAATCGGACTTCTACTGTACATATTTTGTATGACATTCAGTTTTGATTATCCTGCTCAGTTTTAGCTGTAATAACTACCTTACCTTGCTAAGGCTCCTGATTGTGTTGCAGGACCAGTACCAGTTCTGTTACCGCGCCTCTCTCGAGTACCTCGGCTCGTTTGACCACTACACCAACTGACACCAGGCCGGGGTCGAGTACTGCGCCTAGGCGCTCGAGTACCGCCGGCGCTCAGTGTGTGTTGTGTAGTTAGTGTACATTCACTCAGACATATCACTTAGTGACTATCATGTAGACGACACCCGTTGTTGGATTGCTTCGATCGATCGATATCGAATCGCCCCTGTGGCGCCCCCAGTTTTACGGACTCTCCGCTTTCAATATTTCGATATTGGCGCTTCTGTGCATATGTAAACAACATGTTCACCTCGGACTTACGAGAATCAGTGTTAGGATGAATTCAATTTCCCGCCCTTTCCACTTTCCCGGTCTCCCCATAGAGTGTAAAATTATCGAGATCGGTTTGAATTTTTTTACTAGATTATAAAATAACTTGTTGACGATCTCTGAACCGGTTACAGTTTCAACATTCCAACGGCGAGCAGAAATCCTTTTTGGGATGCGTTCGTATCGATTTGATCGAGTCCAAATTGTTATGAGTTGACGTCTAGCTATTTGTATGTTTGTGATTATGTTTTAGAGTATGTTGTGCTGAATTTGTATTAGTGTTAATTTAGCGAGATTTTAGATTAAGATTTTTTACCCAAGGTCACAATAAGTATAAGTTCAGTTAGTTTGTTAAACGTTAGTTTTACATGATGGATGCTGGTAACACTGTGCCTGCCATCACTGCCGGGCTTACCACTACGCACATGTCGTTATTGTATGTTTTATTCTCATCTTTTTGGGAGTTGTGGTTTCGAGTAATCTGGTGAAGCATGACATTACGAGTTAAGTACGTACTGACTTATATATAGATTTTATTTAGTTTGGTTAAGCTGTAAACGATGACAGGTTGACATAATTTTTCTAATGTAAACAATATTTAACATCCTGCTGGAGCTAATGCCATTAAAGGTATATTTATCTTTTGAAATGATTTTCCCAAATCATAATAACGCAAATGATGTTCCATTGTGTTTCAAGTTGAGCTATAAACCTCAACAAAACTTTTGCTTGATAAATAAATCTCTCATTATATTCCATATAATATACATATCACATGGTGTACTTATTACATAGCTTGAAAAGCATGACATTTTATTCAAATTGCATTTTTATTGCATGTAATTAGCTAAAATGTTCACTTTTAACGACCCATCAAATAGTTACTCAGCAAATGATGACAACCTGTCATCACATACTGATGTAGTGTTCTAGTCAGTTGGTGTCTAAATAAGTACAATGCCTTAGCTTTACTTGCCTATCTTAAGTTCATCACCAGTTACGTAAGAGCTTTTAAAGTTATAACTACATTTATGTATTATTACATACATAATATATAAAGGAAATTTAACGTGAATTAAGTTACACCATCATCACGATATACCTTGCTACATTTCTACATTTTTGTATATGCTGATAACGTATTATCGTCATTAATAATTAATTCATTGCAAGACCTGAAATCAGCATAATATTTTTAAAATTTCATATTTTGCTAGTTTAATGTACTTAGTTATATTAAGAATACAAGCTGTAGTAATAACATTTGCTATACTCTAAGTGTAAGTAATCTAGTTTCAATACCTCTGTCATTTTATGTGTACATAGTACATAGCTTATTTAGTTTTAATTTTGTTGTTTGAGCTATTGCTTATCAAAGTTACTTTTTATTCAATCTCACACTGCCTTGTTAACCATGAACCTGTTCCATTTTTTACTTTCCATGTGGTGTCTTGTGTGCAATAAATAATTTAGGGACTCAAAGACATCACGATGTAATTTTTATAGTTTTACATATAAACCACAACTTCCAAAAAGCGTTACAGTATAATATACCTTACTTTTAAAGGGATTAGTTAGATTTGATATACTTGTATAGGACACCAACTTTGATATTATTTTATCTAACATAACCTTTTTAGATTAAGTTAATTTTAAGTAATAATTTAATTTTATACTTTGTTTTAAGGAATGATTAGCGTATTTGGCAGGCCGTCTAATGAAATCAGCTGGAAAAATATATTGAAGTTGGTTTTGTACGTTGTGTAATTATTTTCCTGTCAGCGAGTTTAACTGTTGTATTTGACTGTTTGGATTGAGTTACGTGTTGATGCCCTGATGTGGGGATATTAAATCCATAAGGTTGAAATAAAATTATTTTCAAGAAATAAATTAGTGCATCTTTACAAAGTTATTCTAGACATTTAAGTCATTACAAGTGGTGACTTGTAATTATAATTATCTAATAAATCATACTATTCCAATTCAGTGCAATATTAATATATCATTCTCATTCTCTTCCTATTTTCGCATCGATGGTCAGAAGGTAGTCAAATATTATTCTCTCTCTCTAAATTGTTCAGCCAGGTTATCCCTCCTTTTCTCCTCTTTAGTCTCTTTACATGGCCACATTCATCAGCTAAGTTCTAATGCCAAGTTTAAAAAAATTATTGTTCCAAACTTCCAAACTGTGGCTTCTTTTAATTGTCTGTTCTGTGACTTAATCAAAGTTTGTATAAGTTTGTATACACCTTCCTCCAACCATGCAGAGAACCATGCAGGTAGCGGCATAGTTATAGACTCCTTTTATTCACCTAGATAATTTGGGAATGAAAATTTGTTTCATTCGGATTATAAACAACATCTGAAGCCAGAGAAGTTGTAAGAAACTGACTCGGATCATCTGTATCTTGTAATGATCTGACCATCATCATCATCATCATCATTGTTGCAGATTAGGAAACCCCAACATAGCTGCTAGGCACATCTTCCACAAGCGGGAATATTGCGCAGGTTACTGGAAGGATAGGATATAGCAGGAAAGGAATGGATGACATGAGTCGGCAGTCAAAACGACCCTTCAGAGGGCCAACTCCCGTGCCCCTGAGACAGCTGGGATGAGGCTCTCCAACAGGGGACCCGCATTCTGCCCTCCAACTGGTCAACTCAACTGACAGGGTATCCAGGTACAACAGCCAGGGACCATCCATTTTCAGTTGGCAGGTTGGGACCAAACCCGAAGATTCTGTCCCTAGCCGCTGCAAATAGAGGGACCAAAGGTGAAAGGGAAGTTTGTCATAATGGACAGCCAAAAGACTTACCATATTGTAATGACAAATTCAATTTCTGTATCGAATGGCAGCCTCAACACTGGTATAGACCAGTTTTAAGGTAGCCCTGGGACGTGATCTGACCATTTAGAGAAAATTAACTTAAGAGTTTATCACCACAAGTTGCCAAACACCATCTTGGAATTTTGTTACATAAGGCCAATGTTAACTTTGGTCTCCTACTCATCACCTGATCGTCACCAGACATTTGTTTAGGTGTCAAAATAAAAGTGGAGTGGTTTTTAAAGGAATTAAATTTTTGATTTTCTTAATTTCGGCATTATTATGTCACAATAAATTGTTTCATTTTCAGTAATTGTACTACTGTACAGTTTATCATTACTGTGTAAAGAAATTCTAAATTGTACTTCACTAGAGGACGACGACACCTTCAATTTGACACCAAAAAGTATGTGATGATCAGACTAGGAGTAACGGAGCCACAAAGTTAACATTGGTCTTATGGAACAAAGCTCCAAGATGGCGACCAGCAACTTCCGGTGATAAAGACTCTTGGAACTGTATATGGTTTGTAAATTATAAATAATACACTTCCTTTTTTATATAAAAGTTTATTTTCAAGTAACAATAACTCTTACTTAACATTTACTATTGCATTCATTAAACTACCGGTAGTAGTAACTATATTTACACTATTTATAACTTAAAATGATCACAGCTCTTCGACAGTCATTTTAATTAAGTTTTGCTGCTCTTTGTTAACATAAACAACAACATGAACCTTTAAAAAATTTGAGTTATCAACTTTATCTTATAAACTTTAACATGTATACCTATTTAATTAAAAATAAAATATATTTAACATTTGTTAAATGAATCAATTCATGTAATTGCTCTAAAACTAGCCTTGTATGGTTATTTTTCTTACAGTTAACGTGAGCTCATTCGGCTTAATAATATACTATAAAAAAAACATAAAACAAAATCAAAACCGTTATAAATGACTTTACATAAAATTTGTATTATTATTCTTTCTTCTTAATCAGCAAATTATTAATGTATTGTCATACTTACAGCAGTGTCTTTTAATGAGGTAAAACTTGCTATACCGTACAAATGTTTAGGTAATTAATTACCTATACCGAAATAAAAACAAATATCACAATAACATAAAACAGCATCGCCTAAAATAATGACCTACAGTCTAGTTTAAAGTTACATATTATGACATCATGGAGTTTAAAATAATACACTTTTAAATAATATTACTATTTACAAATATATACATTTATAGAGGAGAAACTATCAACTATCAGCAAAAATATTCCTAGTAGATATCAGATTAATTTCAAACCCCTAAGACTGGGTTATGAGTAAAAACAATTTAAAGGAGCTGAATTTAATTCATTCCCTTCTTGTTTCTAGATCTATTCTTACTCAACAGTTATTAAAATTAGAGTACTTGTATTCAATGAATGTGTACCAGATTTGTTCAAAATAGAATCAATTGCATTGGTTCTTGTTCAAACACAATAAAGAGCTTTGTATAAATTATAGTATGCATTTGTTTAATGTTTACTAAAAGTGTACCTCAAACCATTAATTATACCATAAAGCGTACAACACTGTAATACAATTGTCATTTTAAAACAATAAAACTATTAGGCATTTCACCATTAATTTAAACTCTAAACAAATATTATTAACTTTACGCAACAGGAGTCCACCTGTCCCAATCTGAGATCTACTACTCGCATACATCTCTATACTTTTCTCGCTTGTGCCCTAATGCAGTCTAACAAGAGAAACTACTGTAATATCTAAACAGCATTCATCCCCTTGACGATCATCGCCTTACTCTTGGCCTTGATCAGTTTCAACTCCTCCTCGACCAGCTTGGGTTTCCCCGTTTGCGGGGGGAGGAAGCCCCGCATGCAGGGCGTGATGGTCCGGGGGTCCAGGGTGTCCAGGTTCTGCCCCCCGGTGAAGTGTGACACCAGGAACCCCACCAGCAGCCCCACCAATGCCCCCACTGTGCTGTAGTACATGTAGGACAGCTGGAACAGCGGGGGCACGTCGTGAGCGATGACGGGGGAGCTGGGCCCCGTGTAGCTGCTGAGGTAGGACATCGTGGAGCTGCAACAGAGTTGTATCGTGAGGAATGGATATATCGCTAGTCTGCGTTATGATTTGGTATAATCTGACTCCTACTTGGCAAGGTCTCACTTCCCTCAACAAGGGTTCAGAGGCCTAGCAGTTAAATTATAGCTCCTAACCATTCTAATCATCATCTAAAATAATTAAAATCCCTTTAACCCCCCATTAGATATGCATCCTTTACTAAAAAGATCACAGTAGTTCAAAACATCCAGAGGTGCTAGTCTGCCCTGCCAAGCTCAGATGTAGTAACTGACATTTTTTGATACTGACCTTTTTACATTTCTGGGGTCTCAGTGAATTCCTGATCACGTGTCAAAAATTGTAATCAATTGTTTTACCATATAAAACATTAGGATTAAAATATTGTTATCTACACTAATTTAAAATGTGTAATTGTTTTTCAGTTACGTTGCAACTGCTAATTCCTAAGGTATTTTAATTGTATGTACAAAAATTACCACAAACTATCTTAGCAAACCTCTCTGGTACCACAAAATGCTTAGCAACAGACTGCAACAATTTAGGTTGGTTTTGTTTAAAGTGAGTAGATGCCAAAATTTTAGCATAGGGAAGTGTAGATACAATATAATGGCTTATCAGTTTACTAAAATTATTCATTTCACCAAAATTTTCATTTGATTTAATTATGTACAGAAATTTTTTACGGAATAAAATAATTGGGATTTAAATTGCATGGGGATTTAAAAACGTCTGCTTTATTTACATTAAAAAATATGTGAAAGTGGCTACTTTTCCCACTGACGTGTAGGGAACTGACATGTTTTCCTACATAATATGATGAAACCAAGAGTAACAGAGTATGTTCTGTTTAAGTTCTGGAAGTATTATATTAAAAGAATAAGGCGATTTTTGTGCAGAAGATTATGGCCAAACTACTGGGTCGATTTTGATGATTTACGTTTGAAAGCCCTTAACATAAATGATGTGCCTTTTGGGGGTCTCAAGTCAGTGAGTGGAACCAGAAACCCTTGGGAAGCCCTCAAAGTATGGTTTTGGCCCATTTAAATAAAATTGGACAGCAAATCAAAACAAAAGAAGCAGAACAGCTGGGATTAAAGATACAAACATATAGTTTAGGGTGAGTGCACCAGTGAATGACCGTTTAAGGTTGAGTTTCCACTTGAATCTTACATGGTAAAACAGGCATTTACGCTACAGTGTAAGGAATAGTTTAAACGTCTTGCCCGTATTCTCCTGTACTTCATAATGGTAAAACTTAATGTATTATCTTAAAACAGAGTATTGAAAAATACAATTTATCGTACATAAATCATTGCACCAGTGAATGACCGCCTATCTACCAGTTAATGACCGGTGTTTCCCCAGTGAATGACCGGTCATTCATTGGTATCAGAATACGGATTATTTAGAATGAATAGAACGAATAGAATGAATATCGAAAATGGTTTAAAGTGCCACCATTTCAGAACTGAAAGTTTTACAAAAATGAAACTCAAACTAAATGTTAATCTTAACCTACAAAATGTTATTATTTATCTATCATCGTTTTTGAGATATTGAGATTTGTATAAAATAAAATGCATACAGACCGACACACAGAAAACACATGTTACATTGCATTTTTAAATTGTATTAACCCCCCCCCTCCTCCCCGCAAAATAACCTGTAAAGATTCTCACAGAGTCGAAGCTGGACACCCTGTATATTGACAACACTAACCATTTCCGGATCGTTAAAATATAGATTCTAGTGAATGACCACGGTTCATCTAGTAAATTTCCGTAAACATTAAGCCCCGGTCAAATTTTGGTTTATTGTATCCACATGATTTCTGATGTTTATTTAGTGTTTCCTAGCACTTAATCTGTCAGAAAACATTGTTTCCAAAACTTTTGGAGAAAATTTATTAAAATCTAGTGAATGACCGAAATGGTCATTCACTGGTTATACCAATAGTTGTGATCCAGTAAATGACCAACTGTATAATTAATTGTTGGTTAGGATTTTGGTATTAAAATGAGTACAGAATTGTACCTTAACATGTTTACTGTTAATTACATTTTATATATTGTATTTTCAATCAATAATCAAAGAACAAGGAAAAATACAGCTAACCTTGTTTGTACGATACGCTATAGTGGGGAAGCTTGAAGATAAACTGGGTGGATCACTTAATTTTGTTTGTGTTACAAACAGATGTTTGACACTTTCTTTTTGAACCAGTGACAGGGAGGATTCAAATCAGACTCCAAAGTTACTTTTAAGACCGTTTGTGATAGACTAGGCAAAAGGTAAAGCTTAATATGATGTTTTTTATACAAAACAGTCATTCACTGGAGGGTGGTCATTCACTGGTGCACTCACCCTACTAGTATTGTTTTATTTTCCTCAGCATGTATAGAGTAAACAAATCAGATGAGGCAAAGTATTGGAACAAGTATGGCCCCTTCAAGCTACAATTTACTTTTAAAACATATATTTTTCTTTAAATTTCATTAAAACCAGAAATAGAAAGCAACTCACTGAAGTATTAGAGTCAATGTAACTTCAAGCATCACATAAGCAAATACTTACTTGTTAATAACAATGTCCAGAGGGCACTGATCCACAGATGTGACTTTTCCTGGGAACTTCAGCATTCCCGTTAAGACGTACAACTGGGAACCTCCCACTATCACCGCCATGGATGCCAGACTGGAGATTGCCCCCCATATTGCTCCCTGCAACATGAGCAAATTATTAAATTTCAATCAATATACCAAACAATAATTTTAATGACAATAAATTGAAATCCAACTTCACTCAAACTGTTTCATATGTCTAGAATGATGGACATTTTATTACTACACACTATAATATATATATATATATATATATATATATATATATATATATATATTGCAATTACTTGCTCAAGTTAACTAATATTGTGTATTGCAGACATACTAAAGATAATTATTACTGTTGTTGCTTGGGCCTTTAAAGTCTTTGTGTTAATCTTATGAAGGATGTTTTATTTTGCAAGTTATAGCCTAAATGTTGCATGACCAAGAGAATACCTCTAGTATTAGATATAACATAACAGCACATTCAGTTGTTTTATTTGTAAATTTTACCATTGTGTTCTGTTTGTATACAAATTTACATTATGTAGCATTATATGCTATTGTTTGATGTTCTTTTACATATTGTGCTCTGTGTGTAGGCCTATGTCAATTGATGATACACATCTCTTTTAGTTTTGTAGGGCAAAACAAGATAAATCCTTAGTTAACACTTTCAGTGCAGGCCGTTCACCGGTGATAGTTTAATTAACGTGGAATCAAATGGTAATTTACATGTTTCCCCATGTTTCCCTCTCCCAACGTGTTAGAACAATAAATTAAAATATTCGTTTACTAAGTTCATAACTCAATTATTTATAAACAAAACTTACATGAGAGTTCACCCAAGGGAAGAACAGACCGACAGAGAAGATATAAATCATGGGCCCATGGGTTATGCTGGTCAAACTCATGGCCATCTGTAAACACAAAATAAAAGATTGTAAATAGAAACATAATTGCTGAAAACTTATCTAACTTTATCACTCAACATTATAGGATCATATAGTTAGGCCGTTAAATCAGCAAACTTTTTAAAGAACTTTTACAAGATATATCCAACAAACATTGTAAAGTCTAACACAACCGTCGATTGGAACAGCAAAAGCCAACTAATGAAGGGGCCAGTAAATATAAGTCTTAACTCACATACTTTGTTGCATATAAAAACGTGTTTAATCTTGCACAAGTTCTGGAAGAACTTCAATTATTCAACGGCTAAACTTTAGTATGAGCTATTTTTCTACTTATGTAACATTATCCACTGAACTATATAACTAAACAAATTAGCGTAACCAAGCTTGAGGTAATAAAGTTCTGGTTCTTTAAATGGATCCATTAAAACTGAGAAGCAGATTACTATGTTAAATGATTTTGATACAATACATTGTATAGACCAAATTTAATCCTCAACATTTTCTGTTAAGTATGTACTCACTATTTTCTAATTGGCAACAAACATGACTGAGAGTGCCTAAAACATTTTCAATTTGTAGTTGATGCCTTGCAGTTGATTCATGCAGTTTTCTCACAAGCAGATAAGTCTAGTAGTTGTTGTTATTACATAAGCATTTTTCAAACATTTATAACTTTTAAAATAAACACACACAAAATCACTACCCCTCTATTGATGTATTTTACTGAACAAATTTGAAATATTTCAAATTTTCCTTATATACAGATAATTTATTTCAAAATTAACATCTTTTCACCAATGTGAATTGCCTCAAGACAAAGAATACTTGTACAACAATTTTGGTATTTAAATTTGGTTGTATAGATGATTTTTTAATATACTAATTGAGTATTTTACTGCAGTCTGAGCAACTAATGTCAAAATTTTGTTATCTAATTTAAATCTTCTCCACATTTCCTGTAAATTTTCAGTGTTTACAATTCCTCCACCCCAGAGTTTACAATTAGAATAAAATTTCAACATCTTTATTATTTCTAACATTCCAAACAGAACAAACCATTAGCTTCTTATTGGACTTCGATTCAAGGGGAGTTTGATTCAAATCCCAGGGGGTCCACACAAATTTGAGGGGTTTGGACCGCTTTCCCATAAAAAGCGTTTGTGTATTCAAAATAAAAATGTCACTGGCGTTGAAATACAATACAATTTTGTTTAACCATTGTGGTGAGTGTTGGGCCTACCCAAAATGATATACAATTTAGCCCCAACTAACTGATCAACTCAAGGTACACAAGTCAAACAAAATTCTAAATTTGCTATTATAAAACAACTCTTGATAAACGAGACAGAAAAACTATAAATTGTCTAATACAAACGAGCCTGACCTGCATGAGATCGCCGAGTCTCTCCACGACGAAGATGAGCATCACACAACAGCCGCCGACAGTGAGCACGATCAGCTTCATCAGCAGCGACGCCGTGGCATCGGACTTAGGCGACTTCTTGTACAGAGGGGCGATAAAGTCCTCGTAGAGAGTTCCGGCCACGGTGTTCAAACTGGCAGACATTGTGCTGTAACAGGAAATAGGGAGTTAGGCATGCATCAACATCGCAACAGAGCAGTGTTGAAGTAGACTGAGACAGTAAAACGTTTGATTTTTCAGTTCTGTTCTTTTTAGTGAATTTCCTTTGGAAAGTGAACTATTAGCGTGACCCGCACGGTGAAACTTAAGCCCGGGACCACCATAGAAGTTCCTAACGTGACCCCCTGAACACGTTTTGGGGGGTCGTTCAAAATTTTATATATATATATGTGTGTGTGTGTGTGTGTATGCACTCTAGCGGTCGCATTTTTTGTCCGATTTACTTCAAATCTGGTAGGGACGTTCCTTTCTATAATCTGTTGGACAAGTTCGTTGGGCAAAACAATCGTAAAATTCTAAACCCATTTTTTGGGGATTAATCTTTCAAATTTCGAGTTTTTGGGCCCAAAATAGTCAGAAAAGCCCCAGATATAAAATTAATGCATGTAAAAAGATGGGAATTAGAGAGGCAAAAGTTTTAAGCCCTCTCTCGTCATTCTAGCATAAATATTTACCGAGTTATTAAAGAAAATGTGTATCGGCTAAACACAGTACGTTGTCTTATGGGGGTTTTCCACTAGAAAAGCCTGTTATTCCTTCGTTAGAGTACTTTTATTACCCCCAGCAACCTCACGCCTACTTTCAAGCCTGTCTGGACCTTCTCCTAACCTTATAATGCGCAAAATTGTATTCCCCGCTTTGCAAGTAAATGAAACCAGGAGTATCAGAACAGCCAAAAAAATCAATGTTTTCAGATTTCAATAAAAATTGGACAAATGTATGTTTTTACACTGATTTTCAGTTTTAAAAGTTTTTATGTGGAAATTCACTTCCCTCACGTCAGCGTGCTGCGTGCAAACTCGTTTGTTTTATAATATTTTTAATTTGACAAAGTCTATCCAGAAGTTCTGGCCAACGAGAAAAGTTTGGCCAACTTGTGAAAACTTTTGCAAAGCTTTTCCTTTTCTCTCATCCGAAGAAGATTTTGGAAGCATCAATTAAGTTCGGTGAACCATGTGTGCCGGATTATCCTGTCTCCGAATCATGTTGATAGTTTTGGTGGGAAAAATATAACTATCACTATTGAAGATGCCAACGAGGTGAAATGCATATAAATGCGTTATGAGTTTTGGATGAGCAAGATGCCTAAGAGCTAAGCTTAGTTTTGGATGTTGCTGGCTAAGAGTGATTGTTTCTTTAGCCAGAATCATAAGTTAATATCCTAGTGACCGGGACCAATTATAATTAAGGGACCTCCGTTTATCAAGGCGATTCAAACCACAATCTGAGCTAACAGATTTGTTGTAACAGTCATACTTAAGCGTTCATTTTCGATTTTGGCCAATACAAAATAACTCCCTTATTTGAGGTTCAAATAATATAGGGCAATCCAATACTCTTCATCACGGTTTTTCTTTACTTTAGCTGGTTGTAAAAAGAGTAAACCCGAGATTTCACCACTTATTTATAATGATCAAAACATTATGTAACATTTAAATAACACACTGTTTAATAAATATTCATTACTAATTCCTGTGTGAATTGCTTCTAGAACATTGTGCAGGTAATTGATACAATCCATAACACCATGGCATAATAGAGCAATTAATTGTCAAACAGGTCTGATGTGAGCGGTGGACTGTAAAAGTGACCCTTCCCGCTGGTAATCCTTGACAGTAATGTATTCAGAAAATCCAGTATCTGGCACTAATGAGGATGAGGTGTAATTGAAAATCGTTCTCGCTGCTGGAAAATACGCTTTTATGTGACTCAGCTTCCGGTGATAAGATCTGGTTTTATTTTAAAACTCCTCTTCAACGTCACTGCAAACGTTTGAATACCTATTTCATACTTCAAAATGTAAATCCTATTTTGCAATTTCCAATTATTTTTAAACCATTCAAAGAAAGGACAAGAACTGGATGATCTGAGTTTTTGTTTTGATTGTTTTTACTTGCAGTTTGGGATCTGATGCCAGAGAATCGTCTGCCTCCTGACATTCATGCTAGCTCATCAGAACTTAAAATATATTAATGTTCACTTTCCCGAGTGTTAAAACCAAATAAACGGTATCAGGAAACTGACACATACTTTCTCCCTTTTAGCCCAACTTTAATGAATAAATTACTTTTTATTAACTAAATATAGAATACAAAGCACGGTCGAATGTACAGAAAATCTTGTAAACAAGTTGTTTTAAAAAACATCCACCCAAATCCCTGCTTTGGAGGCACTACAGAATCCATTGCTACACTCGGGGTTTTAAGAGGGGAAATGCCCCCTATTACCCTCCCCCTCAGGGTTATTAAGGGGCAACATATTTCGAATTTCCTCTGTTGGTCAATGTTAAGTTGACAAGCATATCAAGTTTGAATGAAATGTATCAGTAAATAAGAGAGAAATAGTAGTTTTTGTATTCCCCATAAGAATAACATTGTATTCCCCATAAGAATAACATTGGACAACGTACTGCGTTTACCGCTAAATGAAAATTTCAATTTTCTCCGAAACCAGCAATCGTAGAATAGTAATTCAAAATACTAAATTATTTAGTTTTTTGAGCTCTTTTTAATGGTGAATATTAATATTTTTTTATATTTATTTCTTTTAATGAAAAATCCAAAAAACTGAATTTTTGATGTTTTAAGTCCTCTAATTTTTGAACCAGAATTTTTACAGGAATTCGGGTAGTGTCATTTTGTTGAAAAACTAAAGTTCTACAAACGACTAAAGTTTAATCAAAATCGTTAGAGCCGTTTTTGAGAAATTTGGATTTTTCATGTTTTTGGCGGTTTTGGGGGGATAATTACCCTTAAAAATCAAAAATTCCAAAAAATGAAAAAAACGCCTGGAGATATCGTGGATTAGTACCTACATGCCAAATTTCATAAAAATCGGCCCATTGGTTAAGGCTGTAGCTCTGTACACATCCACACAGACACACACACACACACACACACACACACACACACACACACACACACACACACACACACACACACACACACACACACACACACACACACACACACACACACACACACACACACACACACACACACACACACACACACACACACACACACACACACACACACACACACACACACACACACACACACACACACACACGGACACACACACAGACAGACATCACGTAAAAACCACTTGTTTGGGTTCAGGGAGCACCAAAACGAATATTTCCACTAACAACTCAAATTCGAAAATTCTGACGAAAACAATACTTTCTCCATATACTATGTATAAGGGGAGAAAGTAAAAGTAAACTCTAGAAACGCATAATTTTGCATAACAATAAAATATAAAATAAAATGGAAAGTAAAGTTTAGAGTGTACTTGGATAACCTATAAATTATTCAAATGTCTTTGCTCATCGAGCTACTGATCATGTCAATACATTTAATAAATATCGTCATTAGATAAAGTATCACCTTGATTTCACTCATTCCTGATTTAATGCCAACGTACCAATCGGAAATGATGCATAATGCAAACATCCTCTCTTTAACTCAACTCTCACTCTGTAAAATGACCTCGTACTTCTCTGACCCTTGACTCTGACAAATGTAAAAAACTCTGCAGTTGGCCTTGCAGAGAGATGATCAACCTTGACAGTGACTAGAACCACTGGACAGCTGACGGTTATCTCGACGCATCTTCTACATCTTGCATAACTGTGACTGTAATCCTCAACCTGAATCCTGCTTGACATAGGTCTGATTTGAAGAATCTTCACCCGGCTGTAATTGGTAGGTTTGATCTGAGGACGGCTGAAATTACTGCTTTTCGGACCACTGATTCTACAAATCGTTTACACTTTGGTCGTTGAACTTGATTAACTTTAGATGAGACAATTGCAGGTTTCTTTATCAACGATTTTCAACATTACCGTCAATGATTAACATCACGTGTATTTGCACGTTTTACTTGGCGTTCAACTAATTTTAGATATAGTTTTTGAATATCCAGTTTCAGAGTTTTTTAATGATTCAAGCTCTTTCGGAATTCCAATAAGTTATCATCAGCAAACCACACCATTTTTCTAATCTTTCGTGTCTCCAACAGACATCACACACTAATCCCTAATTACTTTCTGAAAAAAATAGCAGTCTAATTTACTTCATCTACTTATCTTCTTCTTTTATAAAAAGTACTGGTAATTATTTGTATAGCTTTACACAGTGTCAATATGTAGCTTACCTTAGAGCAGCGCTGACAACTCCAGAGACGAAAAGTCCAGTCAACCCGGGAATGTCTCGCGCAACATCCATGACATAGTAGGGCAACAACTGTCCGGATTTGCGGATGACCTAAAGAACAAATAATGTTTAGTTATAAGTAACACTTCAACGGTAGGCCTACTTAGCAAATCACCAGGAAAACAATATCCATACTATTTGCCCAATTTCATTCAAACCAGTTTGTATGTATTTTAAAGTAAGCATTACCTTAGTGGCGACAGGGTCACAGTCATGGTACTTGGCGAATATCAGCAGGCCGATGTATGAGGTGATGCTGATGACGGCGACGATACAGACGCAACTGATGATCATGACACTGGACAGCAGAGAGAACTGGTCAGGTAACTGATGATATTACACAATAATCATAATCACTGCACTGCAGCATTTATTGTAACAGCGCTTTTTATTTCAAATTAGTTGAGCGCCAACAATAGCATAAATAATATAATAATAATAATAATGGGAGCGTGGTGGGGGGTTTACTTTCATCATTATGAATGTTTAGTGAACACATGGAAAAATACGACTCGGGTTTCTGACCTATACGTTCTAATGTATTATTACTATTTTGTTAAATTATAAAAATTAAATAGGACTTCTTTCTAAAATTAAAACTAACTTCTATAACCTATTAAATACATTACATTTAATTTTTAATTTTTGTAAGAGTTAATCCAAAATGTTCTTATTACTGTTTCTAGTAATGTTAAAATAAAAATCTACATTAATTTATTGTTGAAATTTTTTAAATCTGAGAAAAATCAAAGGCGATTCAAATAATAGTACTGAAAAAATAACTACATATACAATAGGCCTACTTCCATATTTTATTCTCTCGTTTAACCATTTTGAATTTTAATACCAAATACACTTCTTTTTTGAGTTAACAAAACTGTTAAATGGGAAACAACCTAAACCTTAAAACTTTGTGAACACCCAGGAATCAAATCCCTTGTATCAAGTTTAAGAGATCTGTTATTTTCAAATGACCTAATCAAAAATGTTATTGAACTATAAATTGATTTTAAAAAATAACTGAAATGGACTTACATTTTAGCGCCTTTCATGGAGGGGACACAGATGAACTTTTGGACGGAGCCTGGATGGACGGCGAAGTTGGACAGCCAGAAGAACTGAGTTCCGATAAGAACAGTCCAGAATGTGTTCCTCGCGAGAGGGTCGGGGTCAAAACTGTAAAACGCGTACAGTTACTAGAGGCATCCTCCTACAAGAAAATTACGATATAGAGATATTGTATAAAACTAATGGTTCTTTTCATACCATATATGTAATTGTATTGAATTTTTACCCGTAACATGTTTAGAAATGAAAATACAAATTATAATTCAACATTCTTTAAATAAGTAGGAAGAATATATTTTGTACTTGATAACAACTTAGCATTTATACTTACAAGTGCATATTTAGCAAGCGCAGCATCATGACCACTTAGTTTGCATTTGATTACATGCATTTATCATACAAGTTTACAAATCATGTAAATGATGTAGGATTATCGATGATTCATTCACTTCATACCTCTAGGAATCTAAGTTCCAACATTGTAGGTAAGTGATAATAATGATCATATCTTTAAAGGACAAAGAACTGAACTACATAAAAAGTTCCCTGATAGATGATTTTTAGAATTTACTTGAGTATTGAGGTTTGTAACCTGTCTTTGATTACATAAGCGTAATTTCAGTATTTTGATTGGAGGGGCAAACATGGTCGTGATCTTGATTTTGTGACTGTTCATATACTACAATAATATGCTCTCCAAATTATTGGGGGGGCAACTGCCCCCCCTTGCCACCCCAAAATGTTGCCTATGTTTGATTATATTTGAATCAAGCTAATGTTAAATCATACTGTTTTACGATGATTTATAAGAAAATTTAAAAACATCCTGCATATTGAGGTTAAGAAATGACAGGGCATATTCAGCCCTGGTTATTATTTTGTCTCCACATTGCGAAAAAAACCTGGTCGCTATTCATTAGATTTTTTAAAATCATAAATGTCTTACCATATTACCGCTTTATACTTTCTAACAAAAACTTGATAAATTCATTAATGTAAATTAAGTTAAACAATTAAAAACCACTGCATAGTTTTTAAACAATAATATTTGATTACAATATACAATATTTAAAACATTTAAAAAAGACCAATAAAACATGAAGTATTAACCTTCGGTTGAGGGCAAGGGTTTTTAACTGACATTTCTCTAATCGGGAGTGATATAGAATCTTGATTTTCTTACTGTTCTCTTTAAACGTGTTGTTATTTCATAATCCACCTTCCTTCCAGCCTTTCACAATGATCTCGTTCCCTTCTCTCCTCTTCTCCAACCTCTCATACCCTACAAATCCCAACTCACTTGAGCAACTCCAGCCGGTGGCCCTCCTTGGCTATCCGGAACACCTCCGAGAAGCCACCGACCTCCATGGTGCCGAGGATCAGGATGGAGGTGATGGAAACTGCAATGAAGATGCTCTGGAGAGCGTCGGTCCACACCACAGCCTTGAGTCCGCCCTGCAACACGGACCGGTGGGTTAAGGAAAATGATCTCGGGAACAAGAGGATAAATGAAGAGGAAGAGGAACTACGGAATCTAGAAATAGGTTCATACAAGTTCCCGAGAAAAATGCTAAGAGAGAAAGAGTAATATTGGAAATGGATTCATAAAAATGAACGCGAGGACAAGAGAGGTACAAGAATATAAATTAAGAGAAAGAGGAATTACGGAATCCAGAAAATAGTTCATAAAAGATAAGAAAAATGCAAAGAGAAGTGAAGAGAAAGAGTAACTGTGGAAATAGGTTCAAAATATGAATGTGAGAACAAGAGAGGTACAAGAAGATAAATTAAGAGAGAAAAGAATTTTGGATTCTGGAAATTTTCCCATTAAAAATTAACAAGAAGTATGTAGAAAAGGTAAAATAAGAGAAAAAGTAATTTTGGAAGTGGGTTTATGAAAATGAACAAAATGGCAATAAGAAAGTAACTGAAGGAAAATAAATGGTAAATAAGGAAGATGAACAAGAAGGACTTCATGAAAATGAACTATATAGTCGGCTTATGGCGTTGTCTTCATTATTTGTGATCTAGCGTAACCACTATACAGTACTTTATTCAAAGTAAACCAACAAGGCGAGAATGTAGTGGCCTTTCCAGTACACGCAAACTTGGTTATCTGACTCAATCAAGTGTTTTGGCGCATTTACAAAACTAAAACTTTGACCTAATTTTAGCCTGGAGTAATCTATTTGAAGCTTTCCAGTGAAACATGATAATACTAATACACTATAGTGAGAGTTTTATGAAGAAATTAAAGTACTGAATATGTTCAAGCATGAGGTAGTAGATTATAAATTTAGCTTTCACAGAAATAATTATATTTTTTTAGTTATACATAGCGACTAGAATACTATATAGATATTAGTTACTATTATAAGTAATTCATGTTTATATAGTACTAGCTGTTCCCGCAGGCTTCGCCCCGCAAATAATTTATAAAAAATATGACAGTTGTGAGTGCTACATTCTGTGGTTAGCCCGTGGAACTACTGCGAATCAAGATCAGCAGTTTGTATTTTCATTAGCTCAAACAAAAATGAATGTCCATAAGAAATACATGGGAACTTTGACGGGGTCTCTGGCGGAGCCCTAACGTCAGATCAGGATGAAAACCATTTAGTTTTCCTATTTTATGCCTACAGAATCAGTGTAAAAAATTTCAGCTCTCTACCTACATGGGAAGGTGGATAATTAGTGATGAGTGAGTCAGTCAGTCAGCCAGGGCTTTGCTTTTTATAGATATAGATTAATATGTATTTAATGGTGTTTAAATGCTTGAGCATTTGCAAAACTAAAAGAATAAAATAATATGATTATAAATGTGTTTAGTTCCAATACAAAAACTGATACGTTAACCATTACTAATTCATTCTTCTTTTGTTATATAGGCATCTGATACCTAAGCTTATAGTAATTTCGTTTAAATCCAGCACACATGATTAGTATTGTTGTTTTAAACGATAATATTTTTGTGAAAGAAACAGACTTACCAGAGACGTGTAGAATATGCAGACGAGACAAATGATGGGCGCAATGACATGCACTGAGACCCCGGTAACTGGAAAACAACAGGCAATTAATGATTGATAATTAGGTAGTTGGTTTACAATTGTTAATCAGTAGTATATTAACTTTGAAAGCTAAAACGTGAAAAAGAGTACTCATGATAATATTTATATTACAATCATTATTATTTTGTTACCTTGATTTTAAAATATTTCATGTTAATTACAAATCACCGCATACTATTTTAGTTAGCAACTTGGTAAATACACAGTAGTGACTTTTTAAAAAAATACCTATTTAATTTACCTTGATTAAATGCCAGGGCAGGAACGTATATCACAATTGGGATGTAGACAATCTGTAACAGAACAAGTTTCTGTGAGAAACCAACAACATACACATTTGCTCAATATTAATCAATCAATCACAATTTCTTTATTCCAATAAAGTACATCACATTCATGGAATAGAGTTAGTATTTATACTGACATGTATAAATACATAAATACATGTATAAATATAAAAGTATAAATACAATGTATAAATAAATGTATAAATAAACTATTCTCTATGCATATTTTAATAGAGGCAGTCATAGTAGAAAGAAGCCATATAGTAAATTTAAATCATTGCAATCCCCTATTATTATTTATTTAAAAACTATTTTCCACCACTGCCCACAGGACTTGAACATAAAACATACCGGACGACCTTCATAGGCAAGATTGGGTTTTATGGGTCATAAAAAGCAATGTATTCATAAGCCTGAACGTACCGAGTAGCCAGTTTTGACATTTTGAAAATGTTTAGCAACCGTGTTTTCTCATGAATATAAATAAGAAACAATCTGCCAATTATCTACAAACTTCATTTACCGAAACAACTATTAGATTGTAAATGTAGTGACTTCAATATTGTTATTGATTGACAAACAATAGCAACTGTTATTGCCAACAATTTCCAACAATCAATCTGTCAAGTTTCATTGAGAAAGAGTTAAGTTAATTGTTTTATAATATTTGCTGAAAACCTGTTCAAACTGAAAAAAACTAATGAAACAAATTAACTATAAACTTTATTCACCAAATAGTATACTGTATTAATTTATCCTGAACTAATATTACATCTAATTGGACGCTTTCTAATAACACTTACAAAAAAAAAAATACAATTTACAATCAGAGTGAAAAATTTATGTTATCCCATGACATTGCCCATTTCGGTCACTTTATATAAAAAACATGTAATACGTATAATTACAATATGTATAAATAATAATTAACGATACAACTACTTACCAATGAAACAGCAAAGATGAACGATCCCAGAGACCTCACTTTTGAATTGAACCTCATCTCCAAATACTGAAACAAAAGTATCAAAGTGTTAATAATAATTGGTGTGTGCAGTTTTATTAATAATCAGTTTGAATCCAACATGTAAATTATCTTCAAATCTTTGGTAGCATAACGATT
Source organism: Allygus modestus (assembly GCA_963675035.1). Classification (NCBI taxonomy): domain Eukaryota; kingdom Metazoa; phylum Arthropoda; class Insecta; order Hemiptera; family Cicadellidae; genus Allygus; species Allygus modestus. The sequence goes on along the minus strand of OY776115.1, from coordinate 31,059,058 downwards.
ACGTTAAATATATTATGTTGTTGTAGAATGTGTTATCTTAAGTTAATTTTCTATCAACGTAACTTCAATGATTGGTGTAATTAGACTATTGCTTTTCTTACTTATAAAATACAGAACTACGGTGTCAGTTTCGAATTTTTGGTATTGTAACACACATAATAACAAAATAGCAATATACCTATTGACTTCGACTTGTAGGGGCTATCACGCCTTTACCAGTATGAGCACATGTCAGTAAACAAAGTAGAAGCTAAGGTACAAGTGCTAATGTAATCAAAGCAGATGTTTTTCAGTCCCCATGCTTTTCTCATTGGGACAATTTCTCTTGTTTTTAGGTAACATACAATATTAAAACTAAACTACTATTTTCCCGAACCCCTTGGGTCAATAGCTTTACTCCCACGTTCCTACGACTTATCAAACGTTTACACTTATTTCTCCTTAAACATTTCTCTTCCATAATTAGAAATTAATTATAAAGTTGCTAAAAATGAAAATGACCCTCTTGCAAATGCCCTTCTCATGCAACAACAAACCTTACACCATACTTTACGCCCATTTCTGTTGGTGAATATTTGCAATCTATATTACGAGGTCACGTCAAATTGATCAAATTTACCAAAATTGTTATATTTCAAAACGGCAATTGCAATAAGGAAAACGTAGCACGTTTAACGTAAATATCGTTCAAATTAAAAGTTGTATAATAACTGACAATTTTTGTTTGTAATTTATACTTGTGGGTGGAGCTTCGTAGTAATTATTGTGGTGATAAAAACAAGCTTAAAGATATTTCCACAGTGAGAGACACCAGGTTTTGCACGTCCGCAGTAACAACTTCCCACTCCACGAGTACAGTCACCTTGCCCATCTCCGTTTATCTGTCAAAACATTTGTTCTGATTATTTCAGTCGATTTTTCAAATTTCTTTAATTAACTTTAGAACCGTCGGAGGGGATTCGAAGTGGGGGGTATTCACCATCTCTCTCGCATTACCTCTCCTACTGTGGTTGGGGTATTCACTATCTCTCTCGCACTACCTCCCCTGCACGTTACAGACCCTGACAAGATCCGCACCCAATAACTCCAACTTGCAATTCAGACTCATTGTCCACATTTAAACAAAACACGGGAATCAAAACGAGTATTCACCTGGAAAGCAGAGTTGAGCTGCAACGGGTAGAAGACAGGGATGTAGCAGTAGATGACCAGGAGGGAGACGAGCACCATGCTGATCACGATGAGGTAGTACTGGGTGCCGTAGAGGTAGACCTCAGCGGGGACCCCCAGGAGCGTGATCCCTGACACGTGGCTGGAACGAGGAAAAGACAATCAGAATCATGTAGTTGATACAGGATTTTACAAATAACTTCCAACCCAATGCATTAGTCTTTATACTCCACTTTTACTTGTACCTCCTTTGTTATTCCATATTTTCAAGAACGATTATTTTTGTGAATTAGTTGTTCAATAATGAAACTTCTGTTGTAGAAATATTTTTACTAAGGTAGCCTAAGGTTTGTTGAGAAGATTTACTTCATTTATTCTTTCTACTATTGTTATTAGTCTGTTAATTATAAGTCTTGTTCGAGGATGGTATGAGTTTTAAAACCATAAAACTGTATGTGTAAAATGCCAAAGTCACAGAAAAATAAAAACTAATTATAAAAGGTTGAATTTACAGTAAACGCACAGGTATAACTCGGATAAGTCTACGTTAGATAGATAACATACTGTTAAACCTTTCTCAGGTATTGAGTAAAGGTATAGAACAAAACAAATTATTATACATACATCTTACTCAAATACACCTTCCACATGATATCAAGGTATGAAGTTATGATGACAAAATTTCAACGCGCAAAAGATAGTGAATATGATAAATGCACACAACTCACCTAGCTACGTTAGACAGCGCTACTGGTACGACCCCCATCTTCTTGCCTCCTAGGAGATACTCGGAGACCGTGTTCTGCTTACTGAAACACCCGAAGTAGACGCCTATCATGGCCGACATGCCCAGCAGAGTGCCGAAGATGAGGTATTCTATCAGACCAGCAGCCGGTAGCTGCGCCGCCATCACTGAGATCACCGTCGTCGTGTTCGTCTCCATCTGGACAAGGGAGAGAGGTTAGGCTGGCAGAAGAATGGGGAGTGAGGAACACGGAAGAAAATCAAGTTCTCTACCCGTTAGTGAAGAATGTAAGAATCCACAAAGTTTTTTAGTAAGGATTGGGATTAAATGTGGGATGGTAAACTAGTGGATTGATGACGATAAGGTATGTAACCTTATTTTTTAAGTCATGGTAAGGAAGAAGAAAGGAGGGAGGTAAGAACGTGGAAGACAATGGTAAGGCATCTTAATTCTTTGAGAATAATCCTGACGGAATAAAAGAGATGGGGAATAAATAGCTAAACTGAAAGACAAAGACGGCAGAGAGAGAAGCAAGAGGAACGGAACATGTAATAATACCCCCGTCGCAGCAAACCTGCATACTTAGCGAATTTCCAATGGAGACATAAATGTCTTAATACTACACAAAACCACTTACCAAGTTTCATAAAAATATATTCACAAATAAGCGATATAACCAATTTTAATTATTCTCCATAAGAATAACATTGGGGCTGAGTACACAGGTTTGCTGCATCAAGGAACACAAAAAATGCGTTTTTATGGTAATATGAATATAACTCAACTAGTTGAAGTCATATACCAGTTTTTATTCATTTATGTTTATAATTAAAGGAGACATGGCATTTAGTTATTATCCATAAGAATAACATGGGGCTTAGTATGCAGGTTTGTTGCTACGGGAGCCTTTGGCAAACACATTTTTTTGAGCAAATATCAATAGACCACAACCAGATGAAGCCGTATACCAAGTTTCGTCAGTATATGTTCATAAATATGCAAGATATGCATTTTTTCTTTTCCTCCATAAGAATAACATTAGACAACGTACTGTGTTTGGCACTTTCAATATCTCGGTAACCAATTGACGTAGAGGAATGATCAAAATACCAAATTGTGTGTTTTTTAAGCTGAATCCAATGGTAAAAACTAAAATTTGACTATTTCAAAAATTATATGTAACAAATTCAAAAAACCCATTTTTGGGAGGTACCCCTTTGGATGGAGCGATCTGGCTGGTTTTCGAACTTAGTCATAAATATTGCTTTACACGTTTATATCAAATTTCATAAAAATCGGATAATTGCTACGAGAGTTATCGTGCTCACGGACACACATATATATATATATATATACAGTTTCGAACGAATGGTGTTTTGGGGTCTGGGGACCTCAAAACGAAAAGTTATCATGGTCCCGGGCCTAGGTCTTACCATGCCGACTACGGTAATAGCTTCTTCCCTATAGGGGAAATTCGCTAAAATCTTATCAAACGACAAAACAATAATCTTCTATTTATTTTCGAAAGAACTGGAGAAAATGGAGAGTAAATTATGACCAATTAGACACAAAATTCATATTACAAAGGAAAATAAAAATCGTTAAACAGTTAAGATTAGAAAAGATTGTGTGTTAAAGGGGATAAGGTGTCTAAACATATTTTATTTTACGATAATATTTGAACGTTATTAAAAAATGAAAATGGCAAAAAAATAGAACGAAAATTGTTCAAGACGGAAGAAATATAAATAGAGGAAGTTAGTTGATATGGTAGGACAGCGAAATGAAGTAATAAGAGTAAGTAATACGGGGAAACAAAAGGTAACAAACAGAAAGAAATACAAAAAAGGACAGGACATATCTTGGGGACTGTTGATGCACTTGACAAATAAATCTATTGTTATAAATCTTTCATAGTGTCATGATAGTTGACAGTTATTGACCTGTTGAGGGATTCAATCTGTAATAATTCTTTACTTTAGTCGTGACTTGATTAATATAACGCTTATAAATGCAGCTTGATTTTCAGTTTGCAAAACCAGATTGCAAATCATCTAGTCGATGATAATTAGCTCTCGAATCGCCGTCGGCTCAAAAACGATAGCCTATAATCACCGTACATGCGTGTCCCGACCAGCTAGCTGCAATAACAAACATGGCGCCACCATCAACAGCTGGTTAGCGGGGAAATTCTATTAACTGAGAATCAGGTTTTGGTAAACATGCTGCGCAAAATGTGTTCAGTAAATTATCGACTCCTGACGTTTTATCAGGACAGGTTTTCAAAATGGTCGTTGAACTGGTCAGGAAAAATTGGAACCTGAAAAGATTAACCTTTGTTGCTTTTGACTTTCGGAATAATTTTGAGGTTGGATAGCACTACATGAATGTCAATAAATGCGTAAAACACGCATTATAGGTTTTTGGAAGGTTAGAATAAAGTTGTATGTAGGTTGTTTAGGAGTGAAGTGAAATATTACGTCAATCTTTCAACTGAGTGCGGATACTACTAGACAACTGGGAATTCCAGCTCTAACCAGTAATTTCCAGACACTTAAAATTTCCAGCCTGCCTGTTTGCTAAAGCAACGTTGACATCTATAGCAAATTACGATGTGGGGGAAAGAACGGCTAGGAATGTTGCGAAGAGGAAGGCGCGCAGAAAACAGCGGGGAGGCTGCGATGAGGTTCATCTCCAGAGGAAGAAATAAATTAAACAAATCTCGCTCTTCGGTGTGACCTGGCGCGGCGCCGGACGACTATTACCTACCCAAACCACTTTGGACGTGCGTAAAACCTGTCCGGATTCGCAACTTTCTATAATTATTCGCCTGCCTACCTCAAAGTGGTTTCCCCGCATGGCAATGTTACAAGGTACGCGGCCGCGGAGAATTGGTTCAAACGGGACGTCAGTGGTGATAATCACGTCTCGTTATTTCAATCAAAGTCAATTGGAATTATTTGTCCTTATGCCAAGAACCTTTTAGGTAAGTTGAGAGAGAGAATGTGTATAAGCTAGATAAGTTGTCGTGATTGCGTAAGCTACCTAAAGTGACAAGCTTCCTTTGGTTCCTCATTTGTATAGCAGCAGACAATCTGACGTGGGACTTGAGTATGGATGTATCAAGTCGAGTAGCCCGAAAAACCCTAGCCTGAAGTAGAAACAGTAGAAAAGTGGTAAGGTCTTAGTTTTTTCAAAGTTGAGAAATCAGAAAACGTCCCGACCTACGAGCGAAATTCTCGTTGCGAATTATTCAGAGAAATCAGAAAACGTCCCGACCTACGAGCGAAATTCTCGTTGCGAATTGTTCTCCCGAGGCTTCCTAAGCAAAAAGCCACTGGGGACGAAAATTAACTTTGAGGGTAGCTTTTGCATTTCAGAATTTTAACATCGAAAATTGGAAACGCACTTTGACTACTATACAAATCGATTCCAGATTGTTGACAATATCCTGAGTCGGTACAGAATAACGGAGAGTTTTAATGTTTACATTAGGATATTATAGTTGTGGAATTTAGTTTTTAAACTCGACGTTCACATATCGCTCACTGATAAAAAAAGAACATCAACAATTTTAACTATTCAATATATTAGTCTAAGAGCCAATGACATAAGAGTGAACTTAACCAAAGGGTTTGTATGGTATTATGGAAATGCATAATTTTGTAATGTATAAACTTTAATAAAACGTTACTCGCTATTAAATAAAATAAAAGTCTGTCAATTGCATGGCATTACATGGCGTTACAAAATATTATAAAGCCCGTATTTAAATTGATCAAATAAACGTCCACATCTTCTACCTATGGACAAGCCAGATCAATATTATCTAACATACACTTACTGTTTATTACAAATGACATTTTAGATGTTCAGTTTATTTGTCCAATATATTCTTTGTATTATGTTTTGAATGAGACTTTTTATAGTTGTAACTAAATACAACATTTCCCTCAACATTGCACAATTTTTGTAACGCAATAATGTAGGAAGACTTTGTTTTTCTGTAATTGGATACTCAAGAGCATTCATTATGTGGTTTGTTTACAAAAGTATACAAATGGTAAGTTTTCAGGTTACTGGCTCTTACACGGTATCCGTTAACAGTTGCTGTTACACAATACCCAAATATCGGGTCAAAATAAGCTCGAATGATTCGAAATCTTTAGACAAAACTAAAGTTAACGGCGTGTTATATAATGTCCATCTTCAGAGGTTATCTTAGCCGGTGCGTGCATGTGCGTGGGAGAGCTGAATGTGATGTTTGCAAGCGAGCACATGGGAAAATATGATTTTTCAATATTATTATTTCCAAACTCAGCCGTCTGTTGTTGTAGAACAGTTTTTATGAAGATTTACGATGAGATAACAACGACAATTTGGCAAGCTCATGACCAGTATCACAACTCCCCGCCGAGATTGATACTATACGAACATTCGTCTGCATTACGGTGTTGCATAATTTGATTGACCATGCGGGAATTTGCTACACAACTTTGCTCAACCAGAACAAAGTTATCATTGTAAATTAGTTTAAAATCATTAAAGAATACACTCTACACAATTTGTTGTTTTAAAAATCGAAGCGGAATTCAATCAGAAAAACTCCACCCTACAATTGATGTTAGGCTTTAAGGATAAAAAAATGCAACACGTTACTTAATGTGGTTGTGAATCTATTAAAAAAATACCAAAAACCATCGAGACTAGTCCGAGTATAGGTGTTGTGGAAAACGTGCTGGTGGTTTGATACATATTGAGGACAAAGAGGTGTTTTTATCTGCACAGTATAATTGAAGATAAAAACTGTCTTCTAAACACACAAAACATAAAACAACAAAGATTTATTGAAAAATAAAACTAAACAATAAGGATTTATTTGTTATGAGTGAACAAAATTCAAGATTGCTGTGTTGATCACCAATCATGTTCATGTTGTATTTGTATTCAATATTTGTAATGGTTCTTGAATATTTATTACGTACACCCAGATCCATCTATTTCACTTAACACTGTACATTTAGAGACACGCTGTAAAACTCCGCGGTTTATTTTCAATCTCTTAACCTCGAATTACTTAATGCCTGACCCCGCCCTTGATTCGGTTTTGGCCCAGTTTTATTTTTCTTGTGTTTAATCGTTTATCGAAATACCGAAAAGTCAAGTACAAGAGATAACGATTATGTCATTAACAGTATTGACTCGTTCATAACATTGACCGCTTTTGTACGGCCTATTGTTGACAAGCAGTGAAGGCCAGCTTAGTCAATATCAGTATTTTATTTTTGGATTAATTTAATTTTAAACCACAACGAAATTCTTTGTCTTCAACAACTGTTTGTTAATTAGCCCTCTATACATTTTAACATAGACTGACAAATTCCCTAGTACAAACTTCGTTTCCATGTAAAAATAATACTTTATATTGCCATGACATTTTTGTACAACTGTTTATTACAAAAACAAGTTGTACATTTACTCCAATTATAAGATTTATTTTAAGGATTTGAATATAATAATATCAATCAGGTATGTATTTTAAATTTAATCTTTAAAGATATTCAGTTTTAAAATTAAATTAACGCTATATGCAAGGTTTTGCAGCAACAAAATAATAATAAAAAAATACAAAGAAATACACTCGAAAAACCTAAGGACTTAAGCGCATTTCGTATTAATATTTTATAACACAAAATGGCTGGTATATTTTTCTCATATTCAGCCATCCAATTTTTGATAATCAAGTTCCAGTTCCAATGGAGATCGTTGTTTCTTTGTATAAAGCGAAAAACTCTTACATTACAGATTAACCGATTTAAAATTCTTGTGTTGATTTGATTGTCAAGCAATGGCATAAAGCAGTACAATGAGCTTGCAATGCTCAATGGTTTGCTTGTAATGGTTTAATTTATAAATTCAAACCATATTTAATAGTCATGAACAATTCATTAAAAGTGAAGATTTTCAGTAATGCAATGTTAAGGACATGTTTGATGCCTTTTATGTATTAAAACTCATTTTTGGTTTAAAAAACCTTTATTATTATAACTTACGATGTGTATTGTAAGTGTAATCTGTTTCACAGATTTTTTACTTACAAATATACTTGAAAATTATTATATGGAGCCTGTTTGTCAAGTTAACTTTTTCAGCAATATTCTGAAAATTACAAAATGTTGTATATTATTTAAGTAACAACATTATTTGTTAATAATAATACATTTATAATATAGTTTTACTATTTCGTCTAGATTTTCGAGTAAACATTTTTTACTATAACTGTTATTACAAAAAAAATGTTATGCCAACTCCTATTAAACCTAAAATGAATTGTAAATTGGTAATACTAAAAATTGGTTAATAGTTGAAAATATAAAAAGTATCTAATAAATTATTACAAATCAAAAGATTGTAGAATTATATTTCTATTTTATTTCGACTTTTTGTTCGAAAATAATAATTAAAAACATAAAGGACCAACTCACATTGACCACACGACTCGGGACGACGTCGGACACACACACTGAGCTGGGGGCTCTGCCCCGGTGGTTATAAGTGGCGGACCGGCCGGCGTTGACGTCACGGGACAGCGACCGTGCCGGGGGTTTCCACGACCTGGCGTGGCGTGCAGTAGGACCGGCCGTCACTGGGACTGACAGCTGACTGGCGGCTGGAGCAGGAGCTGGAGGCTGGAGGAGTGCATTGTTGATCAGCTGGCGAAATGGAGTCATCAGCTGCAGCTGAGGGTGTCAACCAACGAGGTATATACAATGAGCTCTATGTTATATCTGGAGTCACTACTCTTTGACTAAATATTTTCCAAAAACGTGCCGTAAACACAGACATTTTGCTCTATTGTGTTGTCACTTTGACGTTAACTGGACCAATCAGAATACATTGGGTGGACGATGTCAAAATTTCAACCAATAGGAAATAAAATAACTATACCAACAAAGTGTCAAAAACTCATCTGGCCAGCATAACGACCATAAACACAGCGGCACGCTTTTTCACCACGGAGTGGTGACTCCAGATATAACATAGAGCTCAGTGGGTATATATATATATATCTATAGAGGTCTCGTTTGCCAACTGTGCCTACATGCTGACCGCCATTTTGACCCTCCATACCCTTCAGTCTCCATGGCAACAATATGTTAACCAATCAAATGCTCTCTTCACAAGTTGTTAGACTTTATTTCTCGTTTCCAGATGTTTTGTTTACTTTTAGCGAATTTCCCCTATAGGGAAGAAGCTATTACCGTAGTCGGCATGGTAAGACCTAGGCCCGGGACCATGATAACTTTTCGTTTTGAGGTCCCCAGACACCAAAAACACCATTCGTTCGTTATATATATATAAACATAAGAAACCATTCGTTCTGTATATATATATATATATATACATTTAAGAAATTAACACCATTTTGTTGCAATATTTCGAGGTATTCTCTTTATCAAGCACAACAAATTGAATGACAAACAAAAACAACAGATCATATGTTATTTACACATTTGGTTAAGATCAGATGATGTGGAATAAAACTATTTTGATACTGTAGAAAGAATAAGGAACCAAAAATTATCAAATTAACGAATGTTGAGTCCATGTGGTTGTTTCGTTCTTAAAACTAACTGGTGAGCCAATTCGACTGTTCTCAAATTCATGTCATTTAATTCTTTGTTTTCAACACTTTGGATTTTGTGTATAGCTTTAAGATGGAAACAATCTTCAAACTCAGCATTATGTTGAACAGCGTGTAAGGCCACCGGCTTGTGTTTGTCTTTATGGTTGACAGAAAACCGATGTCCTGTCATCCGAACACGTAAGGAGTTGGATGTTTGTCCAATGTACTCCTTAGGATATATATATATGTGTCCGTGGGTGCGATAACTCTCGTAAAAAAAGTCCGATTTTGATGAAATTTGGTATAAACGTGTAAAGCAGCATTTATGACTTAAAGTTCGAAAACCAGACAGATCGACCAATCCGAAAGGGTATTTTGGGGGGGTTTTGTACCCCAAAAATGGGTTTTTTGGGTTTTTACATACAATTTTTGAAAAAGTAACATTTTATTTTTCCCCATTGGAATCAGCTTAAAAAGACGCACAATTTGATGTTTTAATCATTGCTCTACGTCAATTGGTTACTGAGATATTGGAAGTGCTAAACACAGTACGTTGTCCAATGTTATTCTTATGGAGGATAAGAAAAATTGTATATCTCGCTTATTTATCAACTTATCCTGACGAAACTTGGTATATTGCCTCATTTCATTGTGGAATATTGATATTTGCACAAAAACCCATTTTTTGGCCGATAGTCCCCGTAGCAGCAAACCCGTACTCAGCCCCATGTTATTCTTATAGAGAATAATTAACGTGTTATCTCCTTTAATTATGAACATAAATTAATAGAACTTGTTATGTGGCTTTACCTAGTTGAGTATACCTGATATTTGTATAAAAGCCCATTTTTAATGTTCCTTATTTCAGCAAACCTGCATACTCATCCGCCATGTTATTCTTATGGAGAATAATTAAAATGTCATAAATCGTTTATTTATGAATGTATATTGATGAAACTTGGTATGTTGCTTTATGGTGTATTAAGATCAATTAATATGCATTGGAAATTCGCTGAGTATGCAGGTTTGCTGCTACGGGGGTATTTTTTAACCCGAGAAGGGAGCTCTATGTTTATTTATATCTCGTTGGTGTCATCTGTTATCGGAGAAGGGGGGATAAGGGAAGGGTGTAAATGAATTGTCTGCATGGTAAAAGCGATAAGCCGCTAATAAAGTAGCGATAAACATACAAAGTAGTTTATTTTTAGCGAATTTCCCCTATAGGGAATTAGCGAATTTCCCCTATAGGGAAGAAGCTATTACCGTAGTCGGCATGGTAAGACCTAGGCCCGGGACCATGATAACTTTTCGTTTTGAGGTCCCCAGACCCCAAAAACACCATTCGTTCGAAACTGTATATATATATATATATATCTATATATATATATATCTATATATATATCTATATATATATATATCTATATATATATATATATATATATATGTGTCCGTGAGCACGATAACTCTCGTAAAAATTATCCGATTTTGATGAAATTTAGTATAAACGTGTAAAGCAACATTTATGACTTTAAGTTCGAAAACCAGCCAGATCGCTTTATCCGAAGGGGTATTTTTGGGGGGGTTTTGTACCCCAAAAATGGGTTTTTTGAATTTTGTACATATAATTTTTGAAATTGTCAAATTTTAGTTTTTACCATTGTATTCAGCTTAAAAAAACACACAATTTGGTATTTTGATCATTTCTCTACGTCAATTGGTTACCGAGATATTGAAAGTGCTAAACACAGTACGTTGTCTAATGTTATTCTTATGGAGGAAAAGAAAAATTTGTTATCTCGCTTATTTATGAACGTATACTGACGAAACTTGGTATACGGCTTCATCTGGTTGTGGACCATTGATATTTGCTCAAAAAAACAATTTTTTGACAAAGGCTCCCGTAGCAGCAAACCTGCGTACTCAGCCCCATGTTATTCTTATGGAGAATAAGTAACGTGTTATCTCCCTTAATTATGAAATTAAATTAATGAAATTTGGTATGTGGCTTTACCTAAATGAGTTATATTGATATTTGTATAAAACCCCATTTTTTGTTTTCCTTCCTTCAGCAAACCTGCATACTCAGCCACCATGTTATTCTTATGGAGAATAATTAAAATGTCATAAATCGTTTATTTATGAATGTATATTGATGAAACTTGGTATGTGGCTTTATGTGGTATTAAGATACATATATATGCATTGGAAATTCGCTGAGTATGCAGGTTTGCTGCTACGGGGGTATTATTTTTATAAGAGTACTAATTCGTAAAAACCTACACAATTTAGTTTATAAATCAGCAGGATAAAGAAATAAATGTTACACCACTCCTTCAAACTTGTTAAGAATATTGAGTTTATTTTAATGCCAGAAAACATCCTAGAGGTTATTTTAACTCATTAGTTCCTCTAGATTTTTTGATTACTAGTTGCTATGCACGTGCTTTGCAACCAAGGTCCATACATACTTTGTACAGGTTTGCTGAGTCAATTTAAGGTTTTCTAATTAACAGGAAGAGACCTCGTAAAAACAGCTGTAAGGTCACGTGATCACCAATCCAATCTGCAGTGTTGCTGTAAACACGATATTTATCGTACGCGTACCATATTTTCTACATAACTGTAATTAATACCCCCGTCACAGCCAACCTGCATAATCAGCGAATTTCTAATGGAGATATAAATCTCTTAATACTACATAAAGCCACTAACCAAGTTTCATAAAAACATATTCACAAATAAGCGGTATATACAATTTTAATTATTCTCCATAAGATTAACATTGGGGCTGAGTTCGCAGGTTTGCTGCTACAAGGAACACAAAAAATGGGCTTTTATGCTAATATCAATATAAGTCAACTAGGTGAAGTCGTATACTAGTTTTTATTCATTTATGTTCATAATTAAGGGAGATATAGCATTTAATTATTCTCCATAAGAATAACATGGGGGCTGAGGACGCAGGTTTGCTGCTACGGGAGCCTTTTGCAAAAAATTTTTTTTGAGCAAATATCAATAGACCACAACTATATGAAGCCTTATACCAAGTTTCGTCAGTATACGTTCATAAATAAGCGAGATATAAAATTTTTCCTTTCCTCCATAAGAATAACATTAGACAACGTACTGTGTTTAGCACTTTCAATTTCTCGGTAACCAATCGACGTAGAGGAATGATCAAAATACCAAATTGTGTGTTTTTTTAAGCTGGATCTAATGTCTAAATTCAATATTTGACTTTTTCAAAAATTATATGTAAAAAATTCAAAAACCTATTTTTGGGGTACAAAACCCCCCAAAACATCCCTTCGGATGAAGCTATATGGCTGGTTTTCGAACTTAAAGTCATAAATGTTGCTTAACACGTTTATACCAAATTTTATCAAAATCGGATCATTTTTACGAGAGTTATCGTGCTCACGGACACACTCACACACACACACACACACACACACACACACACACACACACACACACACACACACACACACACACACACACACACACACACACACACACACACACACACACACACACACACACACACACACACACACACACACACACACACACACACACACACACACACACACACACACACACACACACACACACACACACACACACACACACACACACACACACACACACACACACACACACACACACACACACATATATATATATATATATATATATAATTCTAAATAGATTTAAAATACCTGAGTACCCTTTTAATTTCATTTTATCTTGCTGACACGTGTTTCGGCTATAATGCCATGTTCACAGCGTCTTAACTTTTATAGACTGTATATATATATATATATATATATATATACAGTTTCGAACGAATGGTGTTTTTGGGGTCTGGGGACCTCAAAACGAAAAGTTATCATGGTCCCGGGCCTAGGTCTTACCATGCCGACTGCGGTAATAGCTTCTTCCCTATAGGGGAAATTCGCTAAAATTATCATTGTTTAACTGTTTACAGTTTATAATCATCTATTATTTTATGATACTAATATATTGTTTTGATTTATTTGTATTATTATATTATTAGATTAAGGGTTTAAATTTTCCTTCTGCATGTCTAGTGACGATTTAAAAATAGCTGTACCATTTTTATACCCTTAAGGTTGGCAACACTTTATAGTATGTTGTTGATTTATGCATCAGCTGGACGCCCTCGTAATACATCTTTGCTGCGATCATTACTATTATGGAAATAATCATAGCTGGTCTGAAAGCTCTACGAACCTTGCTTCGCAACGGGGTGAAAATTCAGAGTAGAATAATTGTAAACAAAACTATGACAGTCTGTAGTTATATGGTCCTTATAACAGCTGTTTATTTAAATGAATTGAATTAGGAAAATACACATGTGACTTAAACCAAATAAAACTCACCTCCATAAGAATAATATGGGATCTTGGAAGTCCCGTGGGGCAGAGCCCTGAGGACATTTCTAAACAGCGCGGCGATAGGCCTATGATACTCCTCAGTACATAGACTACATTTGTGCAAAATTTCAGCAGAATTGGTCCAGTGGTTTTGGCGTGATGGAACAATAGACAGACAGACACCACCTCGTTTTTATAATAGTAGAGATTGCATGTTTTAACTCACCATAAAAATAATACAAATATATCTGTCATTGATTACTTCAAGATTTACACATATAAATTAATTAGTTACACAAATTCATGACATGTATTACAATATCGAACAAGTGCATTGTCAAGGTATTATTGCTATGCCAACAACAATAGAAACAACAATAGTAATGACAATATAAACATTAAAGATCATAAAACTAACATGATGAAATAGTTTAGTTTCACTTGATACAATCTACCTTAAAGGGTTGTCAAACAATTAAACTGAATAGAATGTTTAGACATGCAGGTCAGACTTTAGCTCTTCTTTAGTTATGTAACCTTTGCTGTATAATGAGTTGTAGCCAGTAATGGTAACTATACATTTTCAACTCGGAATACAGGGGACCTTTATTCATAAAAATCTCATTGGTGGGCTGGAAATATATAGTCACAATTTCGTTACTATTATTAAACAATTTTTGAGCTCTGTTGGTGAATTTTTTTTATTGAATGGAAGGTTAAATATTCCTAAGCTTATAATTCTGTTAACAATTTCAAATTTAAAAAATATATTAGTTGGAAAACCTTTAGGGTTAGATTTGTCATGATGGCAATATTATTTTTCGCAGTATAAATATTGCTTTTATTCCTGAGGATTATCCCCAAAGAATTATTCCGTTTCTTAAACTTGATTCGACATATGTGATACACTATCTTGCACGGTTCAAATGACACACTAGCCCTCATATGTAACAACTGGATCTTAAATTAGTCTGAATGTAGTTTAGGTATTCTTTCCATTTTACGACTCCACAAAACTGCAAACGATTTAATAATATAAGTTAAGACCTACGAACATAAAACTAGTTGTCTATATGAGTTAGGCTTTAATTAGCCTGTTTTAAATATTACATAAATACAAGCATATCCACTCTAATATGCAGTTTCGTTAAAAATAGTAGGGAGAATAGGAAACATTATTATACTCTGATAATAGTGTTGTATATTTATTATTAGTGAATTTCCTATGGAAAGTGAACTATTAGCATGACCCGCACGGTGAAACTTAAGCCCGGGACTACCATAGAAGTTCCTAATGTGACCCCCTGAACACGTTTTGGGGGTTCGTTCAAAATTGTATGTGTGTGTGTGTGGTAGGGACATTCCTTTTTGTAATCAGTTGGACAAGTTCGTTGGGCAAAACAATCGGAAAACTCTAATCACCTTTTTTGGGGATTTTAAATTTAGAAATTTGAGTTTTTGGGCCCAAAAAGGGTCAGGAAAGCCCCGGATGTAAAATTAACGAATGAAAAACTGTGGAAATTAGTGTGGCGAAACTTTTAAGCCCTCTCTTGTTATTCTAGCATATATATATTTACCGAGTTATTAAAGAAAATGTGTATTGACCAAACACAGTACGTTGTCTTATGGGGGTTTTTACTTCAGAAAAGCCTGTTATTCATTTGTTGGTGTACTTTTATCATCCCCAACAATCTCACGCCTACTTTAAAGCCTGACTGGACCTTATCCTAACCTTATAATGCACAAAATTGTATTCCCAGCATTGCAGGTAAATAGAACCAGGAGCATCAAAACAGCCAAAAATCAATATTTTCAGATTTGAATAAAAATTGGAATAATTGTATGTTTTTAACTGATTTTGAGTTTTTATAGTTTTTTATGTGGAAATTCACTTCCCTCACGTCAGCGTGCTGCGTGCGAACTCGTTTTAATTAGTATTATAAACATTTGACTTTATATTTATTTTATTTTATTAGATTTTACAAATGTAACAACTCAGAAATGTACAGCAATTAGGAACCGTCATTAGAGGTTTACTGTAAACTATTGTAAACTATAATATACTGTAAGCTATTGTAAACTATTTACAAGTAATCACTTAATGTTTTTCAATGATTCGGCCTTATTCACAGTTTTTTAACATTAAATTATCATCCATTTGTAATAGCTGCTACGGCATTCAAGAATCTTCTAGGACAATTTATACCATGAATCAATGTCTAAATTATAGTACTGTATGACTAAATAAAAGTCTTATTAGCGAATTTCCCCTATAGGGAAGAACCTATTACCGTAGGTCTCATGGTAAGACTTAAGCCCGAGACCATGATAACTTTTCGTTTTGAGGTCCCTAGATGCCAAAAACACCATTCGTTCAAATTTGTGTATATGTATATATATATATATATATTTGTATATATATATATTTATATATATATTTGTATATATATATATTTGTATATATATATATTTATATATATATAAATATCGTGTCCGTAAGCACGATAACTCTAGTAAAAAAGGTCCGATCTTAATGAAATTTGGTACAAATATGTAAAGTAACATTTATTTGAACGAGTTCGAAAACCAGACAAATCACACCATCCAAAGGGTTTGGGGGGTTTTGTACCCAAAAAATGGGTTTTTAGAACTTTTTACATATAATTATTTTTAAACCCAAATTTTGGTTTACATCACTGAATTCAGCTTAAAAAAACAAACAATTTGGTATTTTTATCATTGCTCTACGTTAATTGTTTACTGAGCATTTGAAAGTGCTAAACACAGTATGTTGTCCAATGTTATTCTTATGGAGAAAAGAACAATTTTATATCTTGGTTATTTATGAACATAAACTGACGAAACTTAGTATATCGCTTCATCTGGTTGTGGTTTGTTGTTTTTTTTACAAAAAATCAATTTCTCGCCTATGGTTCCCGTAGCAGCAAACCTAGGTACTCGGTCCCCATGTTATTCTTATGGAGGGTAATAAAAATGTTATATATCGCTTATATATAAATATATATGGATGAAACTTGGTATGTGACTTCACTGAGATAAGTTCTATTGATATTTGCATGAAAACCCATTATTTTGTGTTCCTTGTTGCAGCAAACCTGCGTACTGATTCCTAATGTTATTCTTTTGGAGAATACTGAATATTTGAAATATTCATGCTATGGTTCCCGTAGCAGCAAACCTAGGTACTCGGTCCCCATGTTATTCTTATGGAGAGTAATAAAAATGTTATATATCGCTTATATATATAAATATATATGGATGAATCTTGGTATGTGACTTCACTGAGATAAGTTCTATTGATATTTGCATAAAAACCCATTATTTTGTGTTCCTTGTTGCAGCAAACCTGCGTACTGATTCCTAATGTTATTCTTATGGAGAATAATGAATATTTGAAATATCGCTTATTTATGAATATATTCCTTATGAATCCTGGTAAGAGGCTTAATGTGTTATTAAGACATATATATTCATAGGAAATTCGCTGAGTATGCAGGTTTGCTGCAACGGGGGATATTTTTAAATACTGATAGTTTTAGCGGGCAGGCCATCAGTCTCAGCAGGCTGCCTTGCGCTGAACCCGCATCTTGAGTCGCGCTATGTTCAGTTGCGGGTTAAAATAGTAAAGTCATTGTTATAAATTATAAAAGTAATACTTTATTTTGTTATCTTTGAGTTGTCAGAAAGGATGTAAATTAATAAACAAGTGTTAAACTAAGCTGCGTTTGTTCTTCCGAGTTCCAACTCTCTCAGGTGACAGACTGCCACGGCTCAACCACCAAGGAACTCCAAGCCCCAGCGGCGTCTACGGCCAACCACCCGGGAGGGGGCAACAATAGTCTACAAACCAGCTATACCTAGAAGATGCCATATATGACATAATTAGCTGCTACCCGCAGCTTTGCTCACGACAATTTAAAGCACATTACAAATATTAACCTGACCAGCACTATCAAATCTTTGTTTGGTTTTTTATTGTTTTAACTGACAAACAACTACAGCTGGTAATTATATAAATGTTATCCTCCCATAAGATTAGCAATGGAACTTACAGGACTCGTGGGGTGGAGCCCTAAGGTTGGATGCGGTCATTATCAGGTCTATATGTTAATGCGATATGAAAGCTATGTTCATGCAAAATTTTAGCTTAATCGGTCCAGTAGTTTATGCGTGGTGGAACTCCCAATTATTATCCATACATCCAAACTTTCATATTTATAATATTAGTAGGATTATACTATTAACATCTACTATAATAACTGGTGGCACTTCAATCAAAGTATCCAGTTTAAAAGGATTTTATTTCAAAATGTAGTATTTTTTGCAATTAATTGCAATTGTTATTGTGCGATTGTTATTGCTAATGCAATTAATTTTTATTGCATTATGTGATCAAAACGTAGAAAATGTGTTGAAACACATAATGCCAATTTGATTTTTATAAAATTGTGGTCAAAATATAATCACATATACTCTATACATTTTCAATGTATGAATTTTTAATGTATATGTAATTGTTTATTGTATATGTTAGTTTATCATTTAACAATAACAACGGGGCGTCCTATTTTCTAAACTATTCCAGTTTGCAATCAAACGATTAGAAAAACTTATGTATAGCGATTGTTTTATAGAAACAGTAGAATCGACATCCACTTAATTCGCACTCGGGTCTTTTCAGGAATTCAATTCACTTTCAACTAAGAGATCAATGTCAATTGATAATGACTCAGTTATATAACGATATTTAACAGATTGTTTTTAATAGCTTAATACATCCGTTTGAATACTAGACTCATTGATACACATTGAAGCGACATCTTAAGCCTAACTGTTTTGTAAGGGCCTAGCTTATAGTGGAAATTAAAGGGAAGGGACCGGAATATTCTGCCTGGACAATTATCAAATCGTCATTTAATTCCATTGAGTACACATTAAAACATTTACACACTTCTCAAATCTACTATTATAATGAGGTTTGATAAGAATTATATATTTGGTTTGATAAGAATTAAATTTCACATATCATGAAATTTGTACACCTCAGACTTAGTGCTCCTAATTCTGACAGTGTCTACATACTCAGGTGGATTTTATGAGTGCTATGCATGCACTTTGGGAACTTAGACAGCTTCACGACATTTAACATTGAATATCACCTCCAAATATTTAATTAAAGGGCCATGCCAATCGTACCAAGTAGTTTATTGAATTAATGGTTGTTTGCATATGCACGAAAAAATGTTAAATCGAAAGAAAAATGTAAAATCTAAACGTTCAAGTGGAAATTTCGAAAACTGCTAGAGTCGATTGTTTTATCGACAGCTAGATGCCAGTGCAGTTAGTATAAATGGTAGTATTTTCCGCGATTCCTTGCTATGAACGGAAAAGTGAGTGTATTTTAACACATCTTTGTACATATGTTACTAAACAAGGTTTGTAACAATTGTCTCTCAGGCTTCCTTGAGGGTTTCTAAGATTGGAAAAAAACCAGTTGGCTGCCTTTCTATAGGAAATTATTATAAATTAGGACGGACGTCAAATAGCCGGTTAAAAAAAGTCGTTAACTTGGTTGTATATTTGTAATATATAATTCAATATATGTGTGTCCGTAGGCAAGGTAATTTCGTAAAAATGGTCCGATTTTGAATAAATTTGGTATAAACGTGTAAGGCAGCATCTATTTTTATGAGTTCGAAAACAAGACAGGTCAAACTAATTTAAAGGGGGTTTTGTGCCCCAATTTTTTGATTGTTTACATATCATTCTTTTTAATCCCAAATTTTGGTTTCCACCTCTGAAGCAAACAATTTAGTATTTTAAATAATTACTCTATGGCGATCGGTTACTGAGGTATTAAAAGTGCTAAACACAGTACGTTGTCCAATGTTAATGTTAAGGAGGATCAGTAAAATGTTATATCACGCTTATTAATGAACATATATAAACAAAACTTGGTATGTGGCTTCATATGGTTGGGGTTTACTAATATTTTAATAAAAAAACATTTTTGTGATCCCCATAGCAGCAAACCTGCATAATCAGCAGCTATAATGTTATTCTTATGGAGAACAATAATTATGTGATAAATCGCTTGTCTTTTAACCTAAATTTGTAAAACTTGCGTACCCAGTCCTATTTTCTTTTCTTATGGAGAATAAATAAAATGTTTATGTTAATGCTTTGATGAAAGTTGGTAAGCGACTTCATGACGTAGTGAGGTACTATCTGAAATTCGCTGAGTATGAAGGTTTTCTGCAACGGGGGATATTTCAGTTTTAATTAAGATTGTAACAGTTTAATTTTTAAACGTAGAAAATAACAGATCTCACAACTTGATTTCCAACTTTAATTTAGTTCTGTGAATGACTTGACGACAGCAGCACGGTGTTTCTCAACCCGGTGCTAATGACTTGAAACGTTTCTTCTACACGGGTCTGTGAACGGAAAGTGAGCGGGAAGTCCCGTGCAGTTGTCGCAGGAGGCTTGTCCACTTCTGTGTGGCAACGCATCAGCTGTTGACGCTAACGCTACAATTACAACCTAACAATCCATCTTGCCGAGAGGAGAGGCAAGTGCCTATAACAATTACCTCTAAAGACTTCAAGCAACGGAAAACACAATTAACGGTGCAGGAAAACTCGCCTCTTATTCCCACAGCGATCATTCAAATGCCCTCTGATTGTACAAATTAACTCTCTTAATCTTCCTGTGTGTTCAACCATGTGATATCCTCGCGGTAGTCAACGTGTTAATTGAATTACGTGGTGGGATCACAAATTGAATTACGCTGATTGTGAGTTGAGACATATGGAATATGCATGGTATTTAATTTTAAGGTGTTATCTGAAAAAAAACACGGCATTGTATAAAACTATAAAAAAACTACAGATGGCTAACGGCAGTTGTGTTCAAAATGGTTAGTCCGATCACCGGCCACTTTGACAATTGTTTATTGGTTTCCAATATAGTTAACATGTGGTCGAGGAAAAGATCACAAGTTTCATTACTTTAGCAACATTAGAATGAGATTTCCTTTTAGATACTGTAATGGAGGCGCTGCCAAATCAGATTGTATTGTAATGCAAATACTAGATATTAAATCCTGACTTGCAAATACGTATTGGGATTCCACATAAAGCTGGGTTTTACTAGTCATGCAACTTTGCAGACAAGTAATTCAAATAAACTGGGAGGGATGAAACATTAGTATTTTTCAACTGATTTTTGGGCACTACCATTTCTTAACTTGCCAACAATGTAGGTGCTAACGAAATTTAACTACCGGTAAGATTTTGGTACACGGATTTTGTCTTAAGTGGAAAATACACTGGTATTTAATAATCATCTAGCTGCACAACAATTACAATCAACTACTTTGTAGAGGATATTCACTCCACTAATTCACTTTCTGTAAATTCATATCAGTGGTAGTGCTTCATTACGTGGCTAACAAGCTGCATTGTTCGGCTAACACGCTGCATTATGAGGCTAACAAGCTGCATTATGAGGCTAACAAGCTGCATTATGTGGCTAACAATCTTCACTATGAGGCTACAAGGTGCACTATGTGGCGAACAAGCTAACGAATAAATACGAATTGTTTGATTAATCATCTATAGCCCAGAACAACTTAATGTCTTATAGATTAGCATGAGTACCTTGAAAGCCAGTGGGGCGGACTCCAAAAGAATTTTTCATTATGGAAATAGGTCTATGTTTTCCTTGAGTGAATTAAAATCTCCTACAAAATATAATCTCAATCGATCCCGTAGTTGGCACATGATAGGCTCTCAGACAAATACACAAACATTTAACTTGATAATATAACTAGAAGGATATGTAGAGACGAAGACTTATAAGGGAAAGCTGAAAACAAGAAAAATTCCCAAAACCTTTTATTCCTATGTTATAATTTAGTACAACAAGATTTACGTTGAAAGATAAATACAGTTTACAAATTTAACGATATGATATAATTTATTAACATATTCACTATCAATAATTTGACTCTACACTGATTTTTGTTTACTGAAAATTTAACTAACACGTAGACGTGGGTCACATGTTTCACGGGCCCGCCACGTGTGCAAAAGGCCCGGTTCAAATAAAACAAGTTCCGGGGTTTCCACCGCGCAGCCTTGTGAAAACGGCCTGTACTAGAATGTGCAAATGCCTTTTACAGTCTTCTAACACTTACTCGCATGCGAAATATAAACTATGTATAGTGGAGTAATAATAAAGACTGAACGATTATTGGTCTGTGTATTAACGCCAATGATTGGGTTGTTTAACGTTTTGATCGGAAACGGTCGAAAACCGGGTCTTGGTTATCAAACGACGACCTTTTGTTAGATAGATCATTAACTACTAGAATATTGACAACTGATAGCTAGGTCCACTATAGAACTATCCAACATTTTCGGGTTTTTAAAATTCCAATGTTACTCTTTGTTTGATCTCATGACAACATAAACAGATGTTCATTATTCCAAATACAGTGGAGTCTCACAAACTCGACACAATGTGGACTAAGACCCTGTCGAGTTTGTGGAATGTCGAGTTATCCAGAATTACATTGGGAGGGGAGGAAAACACATTATTTAGCTATAAATTGTATACTGTATTAGATTTTACTAAAACACATTATAGTATAAATGTATAATGATACTGTATTACAAACTTATGAAAAATATAAAAATTAGATAAATACTTAAAAATTGAGAATTAATAACTAACTGTCCTCGTTTCCAAAATATATAGTCTTGTAATATATGTACTGTATAGTAAATGAGGTGTCGAGTTTCCCAGAGTGTCAAGTTATCGGGAGTCGAGTTTGTGAGACTCTACTGTAGTTAAGAAAGGTTAGCCACCGACTGCAGCACACAAGCATGCCCCCAGGTGAAGTACCTGAAGCACAGGGAAGCGCCGAGGTACAGTACGTGCTGGTTTGATGGATCTCTTTATTTCGAAAATAAATATATTCAGAATTTTACTTGTATATTCAGAATTTTACTTGTATATTAAGAATTTTACTTATATGCCGGGTAAATTTATAAAATATGGAAACGTTTAAAATAAACTTTGAGTCCCCAGTAAAATGTGTTAGTGTTTTCTAAGTGTGGAAATTCATGAAGTGTGCAGATTGATGCAAAAGATCTTTTATTACTATCGCACCAATTTTTCATCAGCAGGTTTTTAAAAAATAATGATCATTGTTGAAAAAAAAACTGTTTGGGTGGTTACTTTAAATCTATTCAGTAGAAGTGAGATTCGAGAAAATTTATTTTAAGATCAGTTGTTACAATGATAGGTCTCGGAGTTCACCTGACAATAATTACGATAATTCCCTTGGTTATCAGTCGTCGGCCGTCAGCTGTTCCAATTATCCTGTCGTCGGCCACTCTTGACGTCATACTCATTTTATTCCAGACAGGTTCGCGCATGATTTTACTTACTTACTTACTTACTTACTTGCATACTAGTAGCATAGAAAAATAAAGCAGGTATAGAAGTGTCACGTAATGCTAAAATTTGCTAACACAAAATTGTTAATTCAACCGGCCAGATCATACGACAAAACCGGCCAAGCGACGTTGCCTGTCTGTGCACTCCAGCCGGCTGGCCGGCCGGCCCAGCCGGTAGGGAAAAATTCCCTCGCCCTGCTTGGCGCTTGTCGTATTGAGTGCAGTGTTTACGCGCTCTTCGCATTATATACTTCTCTGGTTAGTTTTCTATTCAATGATGCTAAAGATTTTGCCTCAATGTTAATTTATCGATTTACCAACTTTAAAAATACATTTAAAATCTTCTGAGATACTGGTACGTTTAATGTTGACTGACGATTTCTTTGAACATTTTTTAGTTCGAGGATAGTTTTCGTGTATGGGTTCATCGCGTCAATAATAAGATTAAAAGCTTAAGCTCTCTCTGTATGTTTTATAAACATACCCTGATTTATAAATAAAGGGTTACAGAAAATAGGTAAAATCATAATTTTAAAAGTAAACTATGTTTAACGATTAAATTGTAATGCATTTTATTACAGAATTTAATATTTTACAGTAACTTGTTCCTACGTGAAGAGCTAATTTCTTCAGTGAATTTATAGTAAATTTGTATGGCATCGGCTGCTAACGTTTCAACATGTTATATACACTCTGCATTTTATGTACAGTATTCTCCTAAAGAACAACATTAAAGGCTGAGTACGCAGATTTGCTGCATCAAGAAATATAAACAATATGTTTTTGTGCAATTATCAATATAACTTAACCAGGTGAAGCTACATACCGAGTTTTATTTTTTATTTATGTTCATAACTAAGGGAGAGATAAAACTTCATTTATTCTCCATAAGAATAATATTAGGGCTGAGTATGCAGGTTTGCTGCTACGGGGACAATAACAAAAATTGTTTATGCAAATATCAATATACCAGTACTAGGTGAAGCCACAGGCCAAGTTTCATCAATATACATTCATAAATAATCGAGATATTAATTATTTAGAATTATTCTTACGGTACACATTATTTAGATGAAAGATGCATATAGTTTTAATAATTTTAATAGTTTTAGCGAATTTCCCCAATAGGGAAGAAGCTATTATCGTAGTCGGCATGGTAAGACCTAGCCCGGGACCATGATAACATTTGTTTTGAGGCTCCCAGGTGTGTGCGTGTGCGCGCGTGTGTGTGTGTGTGTGTGTGTGTGTGTGTGTGTGTGTGTGTGTGTGTGTGTGTGTGTGTGTGTGTGTGTCCGTAGGCATGATAACTTTCGTAAAAATGCCTTTTGTATAAACGTGTAAGGCAGCGTCTATTTTCATGAGTTGGAAAACCAGACAGGTCGCTCTATTTTAAAGCAGGTTTTGTACCCCAAAATTTGTTTTAACTTTTTACATTTAATTTTTTATAAACCCAAATTTTAGTTTGTACCATTGAATTCAGCTTACAAAAACAAACAATTTGGTATTTTTATCATCACTCTACGTCAATTGGTTACCAAGATATTGAAAGTGCTAAACATAATACGTTGTCCAATGTTAATCTTATGGAGAGAGTAAAATGTTATATCTCGCTTATTAATGAACATATATTGACGAAACTTGTAATGTGGCTCATTTGTTTAGGTTTTACTGATATTTAAACAACTTTTTTTCGTACTGATATTTGCATTTAAAACCAATTTTTTGTGGTCCCCAAGTCTGCAAACTTGCGTACTCAGTAGCTATAATGTTATTCTCATGGAGGATAAGAAACAAGTGATATCTTGCTTGTTTATGAATATAAATTAGTAAAACTTGAAATGTTGCTTTATGTTATGGTGATCTATTTTATTTGTAAAAAAACAGATTTTAGTTGTTCTTGATGCAGCAAACCTGCATACTCAGTCCTAATGTTGTTCTTATGAATAATAAATAAAATTTCATATTGCACTT
The DNA here is from genome assembly GCA_963675035.1 of Allygus modestus. Taxonomy (NCBI): domain Eukaryota; kingdom Metazoa; phylum Arthropoda; class Insecta; order Hemiptera; family Cicadellidae; genus Allygus; species Allygus modestus. The sequence goes on along the minus strand of OY776115.1, from coordinate 31,033,657 downwards.
ATTTATGAATATGCTTTGATGAAAGTTGGTAAGTGGTTCATGACGTAGTGAAGTACCATTTGAAATTCCCTGAGTATGCAGGTTTGATGCAACGGGGGTATTTTATTGTTAATCATCATTGCAATTTATGGAATTTAAAAGGTTGAATTTGTCTAATGCAGTTCATGTTTTATCCTTCTGTAATAATAACATTCCAGAAATTTAGTAAGTACCAGATCAGTTCGAAACGAGATTTGTGCACATCCTCCACTTCCTGTGCATACAACGGGAGAGTGATCTTCACTGCCACACAGCCACACGTTTTTATCAGATCAGCCTTACCGCCTACCGATGCCGTGGCCGTGGCGGAAGCGACCGAGATTGCTCCCTGCGGGAATTTGGGAATCCCGCACTGCCCGACTTGGCAACAAGGCACCGCTAACTCAGACTTGAACGACGCGACAGCGCCTGCATTTCCATGATACCCGTGTACGCTTTTTCCCTACTTCGTGACACTTCTGTACCTGATTTATTTTTCTATGCTAGTAGTTTCCGTCCGTAGTCCTGAGGCAGGAATTGGACAGGTCAAGGGAGATAATAAAAAATAACTAAATCTAAAATATTTTCTTCTATCTAAAATATGTTCTTCTTGGCCCAAGGGTTTATTCAATAAAATTTAGAAAACTTTCCATATTGCAGAAACCGTTCTTAGTTATAAATGTTCTTACTTCTATTTTAAACTTTGATATTTTATGGATATCTTGAATCTACTTTGGAAGGGCCTGAACAAGTTTTAAACCTGGATAGTGGGGTTTCTGTTCAAACAATTTTGTCTATGTTGTTAAGCATGGATTCCTTTTTTCTGGTATTATATTTATGACTTATAAAGTGAGGTTCAATATTTTGTGATTTAATGTAAACTACTGATTCGAAAATAAACATGCATGGGACAGTCAAGAGGCCAAGCTGGATAAATGCATCTCTGCAACTGGCATAAGGTGGCATACCCAGGATAGTTCTTATTGCCTTTTTTTGCTAGACGAAAATTCTGTCTAAATTTCTCTTGACTGCCCCCCACAAAATTATTGAACAAGAGATGTACTGATCAAACAGCCCGTAGTAGACGAGCTTGGACAGGGGGACTCTACGATATGACCTCATCCTACGTAGGATTAAAAGCCCCCAAGCAAGCGGCCCCTTTAATCCTTGGATATGCGATAAAATTCATAGGCCTACGCTTAAAACTATTACTACTACTCGGCCTACTATCAACGATGTCCGTAGCCTCCCCTGTCTCCGCCAACTTCTCAAACGAGTTCGAGATGCGAAGAGGCAGGCCAGGCCCCGCAACCCTTACACTGCTTCCCTTAACCTCAGATTTCTTTTTTAACCACCACATTCCAGCCAAAATTTATTTCTGTTTTACTTGACCCCTTAATTTCTAATTTATCTCTTTACTGCATTAATTTAGCTTCCTTTAAATTCAATTGCTCTTGCAAGGCCTTGCTTTCTGCCAGCAAGACTTCACCTAGTTTGACAGCTTTATCGAGTTCAGTTTTAATCACACTATATGGGATATTACTATTGATACACTTGAATGTATTTATACAAGGTGGACATACACATAATTATGTTTAGATTTGATCAATTAAAAAAAAAATTGATTTCTTTACACCACTACACAAAGGATCAGAGTGCACCCAATTGCTACATATTTCACATGCAACAGAGTTTGTTTCTTCATCAATAATTAATCTACTGCAAGAGGAGCATGTTTCATGTTTATTTGAGTGGAGGTTGGCATTTTATTGTTGAAAATTTAAGATTGTTAATTTTTGACAGTGTTGTTTCCAGGATATGGTTGCCGAGCAAAGACCAATAGTACTGAAAAATTAAGATCTTACCTTGAGTCGAAAACCAATTCGTCAGTAAATTTTAGAAGTTATTTTTAATTAAGACAGAAAAGGTTTGATAGGATGAAAAAGATTTTAAATAGTTCATAACAATAGCGCAAAGGAGCTTTAAGTTTTGCAATATATCACAAGACATTAAGTCAACCTATAAGGATACTTGTTAAACTATAAACAAAATTAATCGCGGTTACCAAATCAATCTCAAGATAAAATTGCTCAACCATCATTTCTGGAATTTCTAGGAAGACTGCCAAAGTTCCACGATTAATTTTCTTTAGGAAAGCAGTTGTAATTCTGATTCACAGGTAAATTTAAGGTGTCTTCTATTTCGAGATTTTAAGTGTTTTTTATGTCTCGCATTAAGCCTTCAACACTAGTCTTAAGAGAACTGCAGCGTGTGGAGACGATCATATCGACGCGGTTGGTCTTTACCCTCTTGGCGTAAGTGACTTGGTAAAGCAACAACACGACGGTGTTATACAACTGACAAGGGCTCTCGGTATACCTGGTTTGCAGAGCTACGACAACACGACTGTGGTGCAGCTGCGAGTGGGCTCCGTCGTGCAGTCGTAGTCTGCACGGCTTGACTGGGGTAAACCTTGATGAGGGTTTGACAGCCAGTGGTGATAATGATAATATTTAGCCCATGTTAGAAATGGTCATAGAATGTTAAATAGAAATATTACAAATTTAAATGAAATTACTTTGTTAAAAGTATAGTTTTTAATTATTTAAATTCACATGGAATTCCGCTTTTATCAGTATCTTTGACACTTTTACGTTACATAAACTAACAGTTTTTATTTCGTAAATGTGTACGGCAACAGTCCTTTATAGAAACGTAGAGTTGTTCGAATTGTTATTTCAGGGTTTTTAACGAACTACCGCCATTTAAATACAAAGGGAGGTTTAAGGCAATAGTTCTTTAAGTCAGTGTTACTGTCACTTAGCAACATGGATACGGAAAAAGTCCGTTACAAAAACGAATTGTTGTTATATTGGATGTGTATACGGCAACATTACATTACAATAACGAATGTTATTTCGCTGTCTATGGTAGAATTTCCCCAACATACATCATGGAAAAACTTCATAAGTTTGGACACGTTCAAGCAGTAACATATGACAATGCTTGTGATTCATTTATATATCACTTAGTGTACGAATGATGGACGGACAGGTACGGGTTACAGAACCGTCCTACACATGCAATGTTTAGATTATTTGGTATGGAAAGTACTTCACTAGCTACTACTTCAATGTAGAATAATACTGACGCTGAAAAACTTTGGATTTACTAAACATAAACTATACGTTGTTCTTGTGTAGTACAGCCGCTTACATATTTTAACGTAGACGGCTGTAGTTCCGGTGGGCAAAATATGGTATTCTCGGTAAGGCGATAATGACGTCACGACAAGATGAAACGGACTACCAAAACCACCGAATAATCAACCGATTGTTTGTTTGTTTTATCGAATGAACTTTCAATTACGATTGTTATTGTTTTGTGGTGGAAAAGCATAAATGGTGATTCGATTCAAATTCAAGCAAATATAAGTTAAATCAAAAGTTGTGGATACAGTGTTAAATTGGATATACAAATGGATTTACGTGAACAAACAACTATGTTGCAGTTCACGACAAAATTATAATAACCTAATCTAACCTAACTCCGCAGAGCGCTGTATGGTGGCTGTTCGTTGTGCAACATAATTAAAAATAAAGGGATTAGTACTGTATAAGTAAATAAAAGTCACACCATTGACTAAACCTACAAAAGTAAAAAACAAAAGTGAGATTTAACCCCGAACAAATTAAAGTAATCTTTAAAAAATTTTCATATTTCAAAAAATAAACATCAAAAGTGGAATTTTGAACACGGGACCGCACGATCGTAGATCTGATGCCGAATCCAATAGGCTACCGAAGCTTGCAGCATATTCAGAAAGTTACAATGCATCAGGCAGTGAGCAATGATTATAAGTTCATTCGATAAAACAAACAAACAATCGGTTGATGATTCGGTGGTTCTGATCGTTCCGTTTTATCTTGTCGTGACGTCATTATCGCCTTACCGAGAATACCATGTTTTGCCCACCGATTTTCAAAGTTCGTGTTTATGCATTGTTGTTTAGTTACTGTGGTTTATAATTTTGTTATATTAAATTTAAGTTTTCAAGTTAACACGCTCAAGTTCATACACTAAAAATTAACAGGTCAAGCATACACCTCACATGCACACACAATATTTACGAAGCACGAGGAAAACAAAAACGCAGGTGGCACTTAAAAACTTCGAATAAGTCAAGATTGCTGTGCCTGTTAAGGACTTTGGTCCCTGAGAAGATGCTGGGGGGGACCAATAAACGATCAAGCCTACACATTGATGAAGTGCCTACGGACTCCACGAACAACTAGACAACAAACAGGAGCTAGAGACGGTGTCAGTAACATAATTAGGGAATACTGCAATGAAAACTTTGGGACACCGACGACTGAAGTTCGAAACATCCATCATGGTGTAACATGCTATGTGATCCAACTATCCTCAAAGAGGTGTACATGCTGTACGGTCCCCCAGATTCAAGATAACCTGTCCTAACGGTTGCTTCAACACCTTCACCTGCGAATACACCTTCTCCTGGGGCATCTCCTTTAGTTCCGTTGCAATATTTCTCACCGGTGGCAGGACCATCGGAAATATAAATCTATTATACATTAAGGTATGTTAGTAACATACCTTAATGTGTATATAATATTTCCGATATAAGGTATGTTAGTAACATACCTTAATCGTTGGTGTTCCCAAGTTTTCATTGCAGTATTCCCTAATTATGTGTCCGACACCGTCTCTAGCTCCTGTTTGTTGTCTAGTTGTACGTGGAGTCCGTAGGCACTTCATCAATGTGTCAGCTATTGATCGTTTATTGGTCCCCCCCAGCATCTTCTCAGGGACCAAAGTCCTTAACAGGAACAGCAATCTTGACTTAATCGAAGTTTTTAAGTGCCATCTGCGTTTTTGTTAGCCTCGTGCTTCGTGAATATTGTTTGTGCATGTGAGGTGTATGCTTGGAAAGTTAATTTTTATTGTCTGAACTTGAGCGTGTTAACTTGAAAATTTAAATTTAATATAACAAAATTATAGAAACCACAGTAACTAAACAACAATGCATAAACACGAACTTTGAAAGGAACTACAGCCGTCTACGATAAAATATTTAAGCGGCTGTATTTAGAAATACCCCACCAAAAACATGTCTTTTAAAGTAAGCGGCTGTACTACACAAGAACAACGTATAGTTTATGTTTAGTAAATCCAAAGTTTTCCAGTGTCAGTATTATTCTACATTGAAGTAGCAGCTAGTGTAGTACTTTCCATACCAAAGAATCTAAACAATGCATGTGTAGGACGCTTTTGTAACCCGTACCTGTCCGTCCATCATTCGTGCACTAAGTGATATATAAATAAATCACAAGCATTGCCATATGTTACTGCTTGAACCTGTCCAAACTTATGAACTTTTCCATGACGTATGTTAGGGAAATTCTACCATAGACGGCGAAATAACAATATTTCGTTCTTGTAATGTAATGTTTCCGTATACATATCCAATATAACAACACTTCGTTTTTGTAACGGACATTTTCCGTATCCATGTTGCTAAGTGACAGTAGTTCACTGACTTAAAGAACTATTGCCTTAAACCTACCTTTGTATGTAAATGGCGGTAGCTTGTTAAAAACCCTGAAATAACAACAATTCGAACAACTCTACGTTTCTATAAAGGACTGTTGCCGTACACATTTACGAAATAAAAACTATTCGTTTATGTAACGTAAAAGTGTCAAAGATACTGATAACAGCGGAATTCCATATGAATTTTAAATATTTTAAAACTATACTTTTAACAGAGTCATTCCATTTAAATTTGTAATATTTCTATTTAATATTCTATGACCATCTCCAACATGGGCTAAATATTATCATTATCACCACTGGCTGTCAAACCCTCATCAAGGTTTACCCCAGTCAAGCCGTGCAGACTACGACTGCATGACGGAGCCCACTCGCAGCTGCTGGTGGTCCGTCGTGTAGTCGTAGATCTGCAGACCAGGTAAACTGAGAGCCCTTGTCAGTTTTATTGCACCGTCGTGTTGTCGCTTTACCAAGCCACTTACGCCAAGAGGGTATCAAATCAAATGAAATCAAAAAACTCTTTATTCAACCAGTACAATTAGTACAAAGAATCGTGTCAAAGGTACAAAACAAATTTATCTTAAAGAAAAGACCAAACCGCGTCGATATGGTCGTCTCCACACGCTGCAGTTTTCTTAAGAAGTTGGAGGCTTCAAATCAAATCAAATCGAATATCTTTACTGCCACAAAACAAAATCAATTGCATTAGCATACGTCATTACAAACATTTGTCTAAATCTAAACATATTTCTTGTCAAAGTAAACATTATAACATTAGTGTTATTTCTTAACATTATAACAACTAATTTTAAGTAAGGACCTTTTTACATTTCTTTTTAAGGTGACTAGATTACATTCTTTACTTTCTTTTTTTAGAGTGGTCGGAAGGCTATTGAACATTTGTATACAATTATAGACTGTGTGGTTTTTGAAAAATGTTTATTTATGTGGCGGTATGTTATAATTGTGCTTGTTTCTGGTTTTACTATTTGACGATGGTAAAAATTCGTGAAAAATGTGCTGGTTCTTTTTTTTTAAATAAGTAACTCCAAGATATAAATAGATGGAAAGGTGAGAAGATCAAAAGCCTTGAAGTAGGAAGCACATGATTCTGTTTTGTCGATTCCTGCAATTATTCTCGCAGCTCTTTTTTGAAGAATGAAAAGAGTCTTCGTATATGAGCTCTCAGACCCCCAAATCACAACTGCGTATGAAATAAATGGATAAATGAGGGCATAATATGCTGAGAGAAGAACTTCAGTACTGGAGAAGGTAGATGGACGTCTTATCACAAAAACACCTGAAAACAAACGGCTAGCTACATGCTCTATGTGAGAAAAAAATTTAAATTTGAGTCTAGGTGAAGTCCCAAAAATGTTACGTCATCTGCCACAGTAATGACACTTTCGCCTATGGACAGTTTTAGAAGAGATGTTTCTTTATGGCCAATGGAGAAATCAAACAGTTTGGTCTTATTAGAATTGACACACAACATATTTTCACGGAACCTTTGCACAATACTATTTGATTTAACACAAGAGTGAATTTCCAAATCTGTTCGTGCCTGATGCGATATCGCACGTGAGGTGTCATCTGCGAAAAGACTCAGATTACCATTAATAACACAGGATTTTAAGTCATTTATGTATAAAATGAACAACAACGGGCCGAGGATTGAACCCTGAGGAACTCCGGAGATGACAAGCTTCTCATCTGAGTATGAGTATGTCATACAATCTTTATCTAGAGAAGGTATCTTTACTATTAATTTGTCTACGTTCAGTAAGGAAAGAGGAAAACAATTTTAGAGCAGTACCCCGTATTTCAATCCTATCAAGTTTCTCAAGAAGCAGACCATGATTTACCATGTCAAATGCCTTTCGGAGATCAAAGAAGACACCCGCTACGGATTTAATTAGATCTAGCTCTTTTACAACAAAGTTGATGAGGGCAAACATGGCATCAATAGTAGACTTACCCTTTAAAAAGACAAATTGACCAGAAAATAAAATACTATGTTTGTCAATAAAAGAAATCAACCTATTGCGCTTAATGCGAGACATAACAAAATACTTAAAACCTCGAAATAGAAGACACCTTAATTTTACCTATCAATCAGAATTACAACTGCTTTCCTAAAGAAAATTAATTATGGACCTTTGGCAGTCTTCCTAAAAATTCCAGAAATGATGGTTGGGCAATTTTATCTTGAGATTGATTTGGTAACCACGATTAGTTTTGTTTATAGTAACGAGTATCCTTATAGGTTATAGGTTGACTTAATGTTTCGTGATATATTGCAAAACCTAAAGCTCTTTTGCGCTATTATTATGTACAATCGTGCGCGAACCTGCCTGGAATAAAGTGAGTATGACGTCAAGAGTGGCCGACGACAGGATAATTGGAACAGGTGACGGCCGACGACTGATAACCAAGGGAATTATCGTAATTATTGTCAGGTGACTAACTCAGTGACCTATCATTGCAACAAATATTATTAAAGTAAATTATCTTAAATCTCGCTTCTAGTGAATAAAATCGAACTAATCATCCAAGCTTTTTATCGATAATTATCGTGATTTAAAAAGCTGTGTGATAGTAATAGAATATATTTTGCATCAATCTGCACACTTCTTGAATTTCCGCACTTAGAAAACACTAATACATTTTACTGGGGACTCAAATTTAATTTTAAACGTTTCAATAGGAAACGAAATAAAGAGATTTATCGAACTAGCAGGTACTTCACCTGGTGGCATGCTTGTGTGCTGCAGGTACTTCATCTGGGGGCATGCTTGTGTGCTGCAGGTACTCCATCTGGGGGCATGCTTGTGTGCTGCAGGTACTTCATCTGGGGGCATGCTTGTGTGCTGCAGGTACTTCACCTGGGGGCATGCTTGTGTGCTGCAGGTAATTCACCTGGGGGCATGCTTGTGTGCTGCAGGTACTTCACCTGGGGGCATGCTTGTGTGCTGCAGGTACTTCACCTGGGGGCATGCTTGTGTGTTGCAGGTACTTCATCTGGGGACATGCTTGTGTGCTGCAGGTACTTCACCTGGGGGCATGCTTGTGTGCTACAGTCGGTGGCTAACTATTAGGAATAATGAACATCTGTTTATGTTGTCATGAGATCAAACAAAGATCAACATTGGAATTTTGAAAAACCGAAAATTTTGGATAGTTCAATAGTGGACCCAGCTATCAGTTGTCAATATGCTAGTAGTTAATGATCTATCTAACAAAAGGTCGTCGTTTGATAACCAAGACCCGGGTTTCGACCGTTCCCGATGAAAACGTTGAAACAACCCAATCATTGGCGTTAACACACAGAACAAATAATCGTTCAGTCTTTATTGTTACTCCACTATACATAGTTTATATTTAGCGTGCGAGTAAGTGTTAGAAGACTGTTAAAGGCATTTGCACATTCTAGTACAGGCCGTTTTCACAAGGCTGCGCGGTGGAAGCCCCGGAACTTGTTTTATTTGAACCGGTCCTTAGGCACACGTGACGGGCCCGTGAAACATGTGACCCAAGTCTTCGTGTTAATTCAATTTTCACAGGATGTAATAAAAGACGTCTTACAACACTTAAGAATATATTTATACTTATACTGATTCACATACATACGGTAAACATATATAAAAGATGGTACAAGGCTATCGATTTCGACCAGTTACACCGGTCATAATCAGGCCAATGAGAGAACTGACAGAATCAAAATGGCGACAGAAATAACAACTATAAAGGCGATTGCTCGAGCCAACGGATTCAACCCGACAATAATAGACGATAGTAATAAAAAGTGTAAAGATAGAGATCAATTGATAAATGAACAAGTCAACTTCGACTCTGATGACACATTTAGGAACCTGTATCCGGAACTTCCGGTAACCAATAAGCAGGGACGCCATTTTGATTCTGTTAGTTCTCTCATTGGCCTGATGATGACCGGTGTGTCTGGTCGAAATCGATAGTCTTGTACCATATTTTATATATGTTTACCGTCTGTATGTTAATCTGTATAAGTGTAAATATATTCTTAAGTGTTGTAAGACGTGTTTTATTACATCCCGTAAGTAATAACAACACGTATTATGCTAATCAAATAGTTGTTTAAATTTTTAGTAAAAAAAATAAGTGTAGAGTCAAATTATTGATGGTGAATATGTTAATAAATTATATCATATCGTTAAATTTGTTAACTGTATTTATCTTTCAGCGTCAATCTTGTACTAAATTATAACATAGGAATAAGAGGTTTTGGGGATTTTTCTTGTTTTCAGCTTTTCCCTCATAAGTTTTCGTCTCTGCATATCCTTCTAGTTGTATTATCAAGCTGAATGTTTGTGTATTTGTCTGAGAGCCTATCATGTGCCAACTACGGGATCGATTGAAATTATATTTGGTAGGAGATTTTAATTCACTGAAGGAAAACATAGGCCTATTTCCATTTTTAAAAATTATTTTGGAGTCCGCCCCACTGGCCTTCAAGGTTCTCATGTTAACCTTCAAACCATCCTGGGGACTCAAAGTTAATTTTAAACGTTTCAATAGTAAACGAAATAAAAAGATTTATCGAACTAGCAGGTACTTCACCTGGGGGCATGCTTGCATATTATTTAAAAATTATTTATATTTGTTCACCATACGAATGGTGTATGGTGTATTCGCTTAGCTGTATGGCTGGAATCTATAAGACATTAAGTTGTTCTGGGCTAGAGATGATTAATCAAACAATTCGTATTTATTCGTTCAGCTTGATCGCCACATAGTGCACCTTGTAGCCGCATAGTGAGGATTGTTAGCCACATAATGCACCTCGATAGTCAAATAATGCAGCTTGTTAGCCACGTAATGAAGCACTACCACTGATATAAATCTACTGACAGTGAATAAGTGTAATGAATATCCTCTACAGGGCCTATTTTCTAAATAGGCCAAGTAGGCCGCGGCCTAGGGCGGCAAATCTATAGGGGGTGGCAAACTCCTGGGAGCTCATTTTTTATCAAATCAAATCAAATCATTTATTGACATCAGACTATATATAGCATTGACAATAGGTCAGGTTATAAATCTCATACTTATATTTGCATAGTAGTACACTAACAACATAATAGTATACTAAATAAAACAGTTCACATAATCTGCTCAGTAAAATAAAAATATACCTCTGACATAACTTGTCATTAATATAGTCTTGTACACTATAGTATTCCTTTTCCAGGAGGAGCACTTTCAACCTCGATCTAAACTTGCCAACGTCTGATTCTTGTCTAAGGTAAATCGGAAGGGAGTTGAATAATTATATTGAAGAAAAATATGGTTGCTTTTCATAAGTTGAGGTTCTATGAAATGGAATGGAGAGCAAAGAATTTTCTCGAAGACTGTACTGTGTAGAGTTTTTGTAATGATACATTGCTGATTCTTAGCCAAAAACGTTAAACGATCTAGGATATACAAACAGGTGAATGTTAAAAGGTTATTATAACTGAAAACTCTTCTGTATGAGTCAGACCTTTTCATACCGGAGATCAACCGCAAGGCCTTCTTCTGCAAACGAAAAAGCTCCCTGTGCTTCGCCGTTTCGGCACCTCAAAATAGCAACTCCATATGTTAGGTGAGGAAGAGAGCATCCATAATAAACAGAAAACAAAATTTATCTGTTAGCAAAGAACCTGAATCTCCGGAGGATGAAAAGACAGCTACTTAATTTTTTGCACACTTATCAATGTGTGAGGAAAAATTCAGGTGTGAATCAATAACCAGACCCAAAAAATTAGTTTGGTGACAAGACTCGATTTCAACATCGTCAATAATTACTCAGTATCTAGCAAGTCAGGGGATCTTTAGCTTGAAATCGACAAATTGAGTTTTCTCAACATTCACACGAAGATTGTTATCGTTGAACCATTGTAACAGCTGACAACCTTTGATGAACAGGACAATTTCAAGAGTGCTTTTACATTTGTTCGATACACTGAATGAAGTGTCGTCTGCAAACACACACAGATCGACGCCAAGTACACTGCAGGCAATATCGTTTATGAATAACAAAAAGAGGATCGGCCCAAGGACTGATTTGAGTTCTACCATTGAGGAAATAAGAAACCCAGTCAATCGATCTTCCCCTAATGCCAAAATGGTAAAGTTTGTCTACAAGAAGTTTGTGGTTCACCATATCAAAAGCCTTACTAAGATCTAGAAAAACTCAAAAAACGCCTTCCCTCCTGTCAAGGGCTTTAGAAACATTATTGATAAAATCAAACATAGCATCCACAGTTGAGTAATCCTTTCTGAAACCAAATTGTTTATTAAAGAGAGTATTATTGGATATTACAAATTGATTAAGGCGGTTCAAAAAAAGCTTTTCAAGAATTTTGGAAAAAGTTGAACTAAGAGGTCTATAGTTGTTTTGAAATTATCATAACTAAGTAATTTGCAAGTGGTATTAAATGAGTAAATTTACCAATTTTACAATACAACAAGTACAGTAATAAGCTAATTTTCTACTGGCCATTTGTAATTTAAAACCAAATGTTCAAAATTCAATGTTTGAAATCAATTAATTACGTAACTGAAACTTCCCGTGAATCAACGTAGTGAAAGTTAAAATGCTCCAATCAGCTCTTCCCTGAAAACTGCACAAACATTTGTAAATATAGAGAAATTATGTCCCAAAGTGGAGGCTCCCGTCACCTGCTTCTCCCATGATACGAATTATAATTTTTGAAGCCCGTCCTTCTTAATTTTATAGAGAAAGACCTACCATGTGGTCTCAGTGGTTATAATTTTTATATGGCAAATAATCGTTGAATATAATTCCAAAATACCCCCGTTGCAGCAAACCTGTATACTTAGCTAATTTCAAATGGTACCTCACTATGTCATGAAATCACTTACCAACTTTCACAAAGAATATTCATAAATAAGCGAGACATGACGTTTTATATTTATTCTTCTTAAGAAAAAAACATTAGGACAAATCAAAACTAACCGAAATAACCCTGGCAGTAAACCTGGTGTACGCAGGTTTGCTGGATCAAGAAAAACATAGTTTTTCACAAAAATATTTTTTTAAATTATTTAAATACCAATGGATCATCACGAGATGAAGAACATACCGAGTTTTACCAATATGTGTTCAATAACAAGCGAAATATCACATGTTTAATATTCTCCACAAGGATAACATTATAGCTGCTGAGTACGCAGGTTTGCTGCCATGGGCACCAACAAATATGGGTTTTATATGCAAATATCAGTAAACCCCAGCCATATAACAGGTTATATTAATATTTTGTTCATTAATAAGCGAGAGATCAAATGTTACAAGATATTTAATTGTCCATAAGATTAACATTGGATAACGTACTGTGTTTAGCACTTTCAGCATCTCAGTAACCGATTGACGTAGAGTAATAATTCAACACACTATATTGTTTGTCTTTTTAAGCTGAATTAAATGGTGCAAACCAAAATTTGAGTTTAAAAATAATTCTATGTAAAAAGTAAAAAAACATTTTTGGGTTACAAAACCGCCCTTAAAATAGCGCAACCTGTCTGGTTTTCGAACTCATGAAAATTGATGCTCCCTTACACGTTTATACCAAATTTCATTAAGATTGGACCATTTTTACGAAAGTTAGTGTGCCTACGGACACACGCACACACACACACACACACACACACACACACCCACACCCACACACACACACACACACACATAGATATATATATATATATATAAATTGGCACGAATGGTGTTTTTGGCAACTAGGGGCCTCAAAACGAAAAGTCATCATGGTCCCGGACTTAGGTCTTAACATGCCGACAACGGTAATAGCTTCTCCCCTATAAGGGAAATTCGCTAAAACTAAAAAAAAGTTATGTGTTAACTATTGCTGATATCAAAACTCTGTCCAATGAAATCGCTAGGTATTTTTTGCTCTTAAATCAACCATTTCGAATAATCAGTTGAGGAGAGACGTGATTTGAAAGTTCCCAGCTTACGAGAGAAGCAGGTATAAACACTAAATGTGACACTTCTCACGACAAAGGCCCGAATATTCGGCCGAACATTCGCCACTGCTTATGAACAAAGTAAAAATTCGCTGTTCTGTAAGCAACCACCCAAAAAAAGTGGCGTTTCAAAAATATTTGTTTCCTGCTATTCTGAATGGCGAGATTTGTAAATTGTAATAAATTCTTTATTGAGTAGACATTTGATTTTGAACGTGGAAAAATATTCCTCCACCCCTACGACTAAAAACTATTGAAGTTTAAAATGTTGTAATTGGAGCACCTCTGGTTTCGGTGAAATTGTTACGAACATCGGACATTTTCCAAACCGGTAATAATATAATGTGATCAGTTATACAATTGATACAGATTTAAGAGAAAATATAAATAATTTTAAATGACCGATTTTCCACCTAGAAGATCAACACATTTTTATCGTAGTAAACCTTAATTTGCCAGTATGGAAATTAAATTTTCTATTTCGTGAAATTTCTTTGTCCTATAAATGTGCCTTAGTGATTGTTTACGATCTAAAAAATATAGTATAACAGCTGTTTATTGTTTAGCGGAATAAAAAGTCTTTTTCGCTCTCTGCGCCTACTTTTCTGCTCCCGAAGTAATGAACAGTTGATTATTACTTCGGACCAGTTGCTACGGACCAAGCTAAGTATTTGATGTTTATAATCTCGGGAATTCAGCCAAAACGCGTAAATGTGAATTTTTGTATAGGCCTATTGTGTGGTATCCGAAATTGCAGTTGCAGGAAAAACAATGTAAGTAGTTTGTGTGTCAAGTCTTTTTTTCGCTTTTGGAAAATTATCAGTTTCAGTCTTATTTCAAGTGATAAAGGCCTAGTTTACGCTCATCATACATAAATAACTACTCAAAACTATTTATTACTTATACAGTTTGAATGGTTTTTTTTCAGCATGTGGATCATTTAAAAATCTATTATTGAGGCAGTTCATTTAATCTATAATAAATGGCGCATTCAATATGTTCACCCCTTAATGCATTTAGGTCACACCAAAATATCCAAAACCAAAATAACTCGTTTTATCCAACCCCAACCAGAGTTTGCATTGCCTAACATCCAGCCTCCATTTTACGCACTCAGCACGCGTACAGTGCCTCCCATTGGTTTCGTTCTGTGTGCGTCACTACGCCGGTATTCCTTGGCCTAATGAAACGCCAACCACGCCGGCGCCTTGGCATTGACCAGGACTGGGAAACCAGCCGGTTCAACCGAGGGCGCACTGGTCGATTACGTATTCATTAAAGGCTGGAGGTACTGTGCTTTATTTAGCGCCTGGCAATTTCTATCACATCAAAATTAACTACTTACAACATTTAACCATTTACACACTCTACAGTGTGCATAATACTGGTGCCAAGAGCGGTTGGGTTTGGTTCTGGTTTTCATAATGATTGGCTCTTTAATTAGTTAGCCAAGTCCAGGTGGTAAACATTCATTTAAACGTAGAAGCCGCTCCTGTTGATATCAACTGTGTCACCGTGTCAACTTCACTGTGAGGAAGGAAAATAAAAACATTGCAGACATTCAAAATAAACGGATGAGGTAGGAAATAAGTTTTTCTTGCGATAGCATAATTTTTATTATCAAGTTATTCAATTACTTTGTTTGCTGCACCCCGCAGTTTTCAATTGAATAACAATATGTAGCGATTTGCAGTTCAAATTCATTCAAATTGTTGGATGACTGTATTTTTTCAACTAGTGTTCTTTAAGGATTTCATGGCCATGCAGTTTAGCTGATAATTTTGGGCCTATAATTATATAATAGATTCCATGTATAGTACGGTACTTCAAAAATAGTTTATTGCAAGGTGCAAAATGTATTCTTATAGCATAATTATAAAATGTTCCTTGGCAAATATTGCTTCAGCATGACTACGCATCGAGTTTGAAAAAATATGTTAATAAAATGTATGACTTAATTAGCGACTGGGTCATGGCATCCTATTAACAAAATCTTTAGATTAAAAATACCTTTAGAAAATCAAGACATTAGATGAACCTTAATCAAAATCAGATTGGTTGGATTGGTTGGTGGATTGGGATTGGTTGGTTAGTCTACACTACATGACCCTGGATGAGAGAAAATTGCCTAAAAATGTTGTTTGTGTCAGAAATACAGTGTCTAGTGTTTACAGTAACTTTAGTGGCAACATACTCTAGAATCGGTCTAAGATCCAGAGAGTCTGGTATATAGAGTGTCAGGTTCCGAAGCCTCGAGTCTTGTATCCAGCCAAAACAAAAGCCGACCAAAAGTGTTTGTGTCAGAAATACAGTGTCTAGGGTTTACAGTGACTTTAGTGTCAACATACTCTAGAATCGGTCTAAGATCCAGAGAGTCTGGTGTATAGAGTGTCAGGTTCCGAAGCCTCGAGTCTTGTGTCCAGCCAAAACAAAAGCCGACCAAAAGTGTTTGTGTCAGAAATACAGTGTCTAGTGTTTACAGTGACTTTAGTGGCAACATACTCTAGAATCGGTCTAAGATCCAGAGAGTCTGGTGTATAGAGTGTCAGGTTCCGAAGCCTCGAGTCTTGTGTCCAGCCAAAATAAAAGCCGACCAAAAGTGTTTGTGTCAGAAATACAGTGTCTAGTGTTTACAGTGACTTTAGTGGCAACATACTCTAGAATCGGTCTAAGATCCAGAGAGTCTGGTGTTTAGAGTGTCAGGTTCCGAAGCCTCGAGTCTTGTGTCCAGCCAAAACAAAAGCCGACCAAAAGTGTTTCTTGCTACAGAATCATCTTGTCCAGTTATTTGCTGACTTTAATTTTTAACCAGCAAGAATGACAGTTGAGTCAGAGATTAATGTGAACACATTTTGCCCGATGATTTGTCATTAGTTCAAGGCTCGGCGGCGACTTCAGTTCACAGTTTCCTGCTGCGCTCTCGTGTCGCGGATCGTCGGCGTCGGCACGTGAGAGACGCTCTGCCTCCGCCCTATCAGTGATTACAGGGAGGATGCCGAGGTCATTTGCGATGGAAGCGCTTCGACCTTCGCGGTTCTAGTGGCCAAATACTTCTGTGAAATAAACGAGGAAAAGATGAATGAAACCGATGCAATCAGTACTTTTACGGGCGACGTTTTCCGTGATATTGGAGGTAACATTGATTTGGAGACCACATCAATCATTGTGGGATGTAATATATTGTTGGTGTTTAATAAGAAAAATGGATACCAGCCTGATGCAGTACTTAAGTATTATTAGAACCCACAGATCAGCTTTGTTTAAGTTCCTGCAAGAGCGGGAGTAACATTTAACATTTGGTACTCGTATCTAGACTCCAATAGATTCCACAATTTATATTTCTTCTTTAGTTGTTCACGAAAAAAGTTGCGTACTCAGCAAATTTTCAGTTCATATATAATTGGCTTAATACTTCATAAGTCACTTACCTAGTTTCATAAAAAATATATTCACAATTCAGAAATAAGCGATGTGTTCAATTTCAATTATTCCCCTTAGGAGTAACATCGGGGCTGAGTACGCATGTTTACTGCTACGGGAACCTTTGGCAAAAAATTGTTTTTTGAGCAAATAGAATAGAATAGAATAGAATATTTTTATTTTCTCATGATACATAACGAAAATACATAGTTGTTACTTTATTTTAAATTACGCAGCTTGTTTGTAACTTAAATATATAATAATGTCCATTTTACTTGTCAGGCTGACATAAAAATAAAAATAAAATAATGAGAAAACAATAGGGCCTCTTAAGGCAATGCCTGTTATGAGGTTCCATCACTTAAATTTTAAAAAAACATAAAGTAAAGTAAGCGAACAGAAATGATCGAAATATAATAAACACAATTGTCTCAGATTACCTACGTGTATAAAAAATAAAAAAAATAAATACAAAATTAAATATTTTACGTGCCTTATTTTCTCACATAAACACCGAAATTAAGCATGGGCTCAATGCATAAAAACTAATTACAGAAAATAAATAAAAACTGTATTTGTAGATTCATATAGTCTATCATATAAATTATACATGTATTATAATATTCTAAGGTTTACTCTTTCAAACCGCGCACCGCACTTACAAAAAAAAAAATAGACCCTGAAGACCCTGATAGATACTGAAATATCAGTAGACCACAACCATATGAAGCCATATACCAAGTTTTGTCAGTAAAAGTTCATAAATAAGCAAGATATAAATTTTTAACTCTCCATAAGAATAACATTGAACAACGAACTGTGTTTAGCACTTTAAATATCTCCGTAACCAATTGACGTAGAGCAATGATCAAAACACCAAATTGTTTGTTTTTTTAAGCTGAATTTAATTTAACTCTCCATAAGAATAACATTGAACAACGTACTGTGTTTAGAACTTTAAATATCTCCGTAACCAATTGACGTAGAGCAATAATCAAAACACCAAATTGTTTTTTTTTTTAAAGCTGAATCCAAACTACTTACTAACTAAAGTTAGATCCAAAAAATATTATGTGTAAAAATTAAAAAATAACATTTGTGAGGTCCAACTCCCCCCCCCCAAAAAATACCCTTCAAATCTGTCTGGTTTTCGAACTTAAAATCATAAATGTTGCTTTACACGTTTGTACCAAATTTAATTAAAATCGCACCATTTTTACGAAAATTATCGCACCCACGGACACATATACATGTGTGTATATATATATATATATATGTGTGTGTGTGTGTGTGTGTGTGTGTGTGTGTGTGTGTGTGTGTGTACGAAAAGTTATCATGGTCCCGGGCCTAAACCCGGGTCTTACTATGCCAACTACGGTAATAGCTTCTTCCCTATAGGGGGAATTCGCTAAAACAACAATTTGTTTATAACATTGATAAACTATATATTAAGAATTAAGATGGTTTATTAAAATAAAACTCACATATTTTTACACGACATAAAGTTTCAAACTGTCAAGGAATATTATTAATTAAAAATGCTTTTACTTAGCAATTGCTGTTAAATAAATGGTTTTTAAGTATCTGCACTGAGTGTTTTATAGCTATTGTATTTTACCACCTATGATATTGTACAATCCAGGTTTAACTTTTTCCAACTTTTCTGGACAAATAGTGGTACTCTTGCTCCAATTAATATTCCAAACACTTCACATTATTTTATATTTTTCTTTGTATTAAGCGACTGTAATAATAAATCATATAGTGTCAAATATTGTAGGATCATCGTGTATGATGAATCATCGGCTCTTCTTTCTTTCAATGACGGTATGTCTTATCACGTGGTGAAGAATGTTTTAAAGAGGATTACTAAATGAACATTGTCCAAGGACGTGGGGTAAAGTTTCAATAACATACTTGGAACAACGCCGGCACTGGTTCCTGTCCCTGGACCTTCCTTGTAAACTTTTGACAGAGACAACATCATTTATCATTTTAAGGATTCAGATTCTGTCAACCCGTAGCTTTACATTATACTGTTATTCATCCTTAGGCATTCTTGGAATAAGATAACTCCTTTCTCTTTGTAAGGATATTTATTATTTTTTCCTATTTTATATTACTCGTTACGTAATAATTTAGCTGACATTTTAGATTACATACTCACACAACCCAAGCGTCTTTAGGCAAAATATTTCCTCGAGATCAAATATTGTTAACTTTCGAATGTAAGGGATCATGGTTGTATTTTAAATACGGCTAATATGTGTGGCGTATCATTGATTCCCACCTTGATTTTGATAACTCACTCAATTGAATTTTTCACAACTTGGTAAATCATTTGACATTTTCAACATTTTTTAGTGTCGAATGTATAATTTGATCAAAATCGCAAAAAAAAAACTCACCGCAAATGTATTTCAAAGGTGCAATCTGAAAGGGGTATATTCAATTTAGCCAAATGTAATTAATTAAAGCAATACTGTTTTTTCTGGTTTTAAAAGGGAGGAGCGAGATAATTTCAATTTTTAGAGATCTAAATGTTTTTTCAGGATCAAAAATTATTTTATTGGCGAAATTTGCCCCTAAATATTTAATTTTGTATTTAGTCCAATCGAATTTGTTTCTGTTAGTTCTAACAAATAATTATCTTTATTTCTTTGTTTACGATTGATCTAATGTTAAAGATTTGTTAATGTTAAATCCAATTAAAATGAATACATTTATTAGAATTATTATAAATTAATATTACACTTTATTATTTTTCAATCAATACATTGTCATCTGAAAATCCTAAAATACTAATTGACGGTAAGTCATTGCAGAGTTTGAAACAAGTTCTTCGCTGATAACGTGATCAGACATTTGATATAGTACAAGGCAAATAGTTAATGCAACATTAGAATAGTTACAGTTAAGATACACTAACAAAAAAGGAAAAAGTAAGCTACAAACATAACTGACAAAGTATCATTGACGCCAGACAACATTCAACATTTATAATTTCATGCAGAAAATCTAAAATAAACAAAAACTATGGAATCGGAAAAACTCTTCTAATAATACATTTATAATGATGATTGAGATGGCAAAGATAAAACAAATGAGGGATGACAGATTCTATCGTTAATTATGCCGTACTTTAGTGCTTCCTGATATTATAATGGTTCAGAAAAACTCCAGAGTTTGGCCGGCCACATTTACGTGACTCATGATGCAAGGAATGATGTTTTTCTGCCGGTAAATTGTAGAGTAGTATAGCCTTTTAAGAGTTTTTCGAGGCCTTTTTGATCCAGGGATGTGAAACACAAGTTGCTGCAGGAGCTCAGGACAGTAAAGAAAACCATTGATTAGCTTAAAAAAACCATGGAATTAAGGAATATCCAACGCTGCTGCAAGGATGGTAGCTGAAGTATGAGTAGAATGCCAAGCTCTGAAAACCGTAGCAACATCTCACACCATTCTCAACATTCCTGGTTAAGCGAATCTGCATCCTTTCAATGACTAATAACAAACCAGCCTGATGAGGATTCCACACTGAAAAGGTAAATTCCAAATGTGGACGAACCAGAGCTTTGTACAGGACGATTGGTGACTCGACTGAAACGGCTCCACGAATGTAATAGGTGATGACACACTGTGTTTTGTTGGCTCTACAGCAAACATAACGGCCATGTTCGTCAAGCGCAGTGTCGAAGTACGTAATAGTAACTCGAAGTCTGTTATACAATAGACTCTACGGAGCGTTTCATTCCCAATAAGGAACAAATGAGAGAGTACCTCAACCTTGAAAATACCATTATAACACACATTTTGCTATGATTAGGGAAATCTCTGCAGTTTATTGGCTGATGTTTACATTTTCGGTCGATGGAGCAGATGTGGTTTGGGAAGCCCTTTAACCCAGTGATCAGAATGATAAGCACTTGGGTTCTTTGTATTAAAATTAAATACTATTTTGCGCTGCCCACCTGCCTAGGTACTTGCGTCATTCTAATTTTCTTGTAAGAAATCTCAGTACCTGATGTGGCTATTAGAGATACCGATGGAGCTGAAGAGTATAAACATAGATAGGAAATGACAAAGTTTGACAGACCAGCTGCTGAGCTATCTAAGTTGTTATCGGTTATAAACCTTCGGTAAATCACCTTCAGGACTCCACTCCTTTGGCTTTCAAATGTTTAACCATTGACTATAAATACTGAAGTAGACTTCTCATTGCCATTGTAAAATCTGTCCCTAGTTTTGTTTGTGCCATGATTCAAAGAGGACGTAGTTCTCACTAATCACCAATAGAGTACACTGCTGTCAACTATTACTTATCATCTCACGGATGGAATAATACAACAGTTGGTGTGTCGGAAAACAACCATAAGTTGATTATCACTTCCTTCTTGGGGTGAAGATATTTTACAAGGTGACGTAACCAACTAAAATAAATAGTTGACAGCAGCACAATCTGTCGGTAACCTAGTCAAACTACGTCCACTTCAAATTCTAGCATACACTAAAAGTGGGTCAGCTGGGCCATATGGATGGGATGTCTCCTTCAGTATATATAGTCAATGGTTTAATGTTACTCTTGAGGAGGAATATAAATCAGTATAACTAAACTTTTAACTGAAACTATTGACAGTAACAAAACGCAGTTCAGCTAATCAACATCCAACCAGGAAGTTGTTTAATATATTTACCGTATTTGGGATTCACGGTGAATCACTTTTTCTCAAATGGAACATCAAGTTATGAAACTGAGCAACATTGAACACAAGATTGAATTTCACTATCCATATTCCATTATTTAAAAATTTGTATCAAAATCAACTACCGATAGATTAATATACTTGAACGACTCACAATATTCATAATCATCCGTGATTTTGGATACAATCACAAAATGCGATTTTATTCCCAATTTACACTCTATTAAAGTGAAAAGCTTATTTGAATGCGGATAACTGTTGTGTGAATACTCTAAGTACAGTGTTAAATAGTATATATATTGTCGTTTTGTTGTTTATAACAACAAAATATAGGCAGAAAACCAGTAAGGAGAGTCAAACAAAAATAATAATCACAAAGATCTTGTTTTTTTTAACAAGACAGGGAAAGCTCAGGAAGCCACAAGTAACCGATGTGGGGATCCCAATTAATCATCTTCTGCAGTAAAAAACCGGTTTAAATATTCTGGGATTGTGAGAGGTTGGGACCAAGGTCAGGATAGTTGGGATTTGAATAACTAAGGAAATCAACTGCTTTAACCCATCGTATTGGGGAAACTACACAATATTTGTCATTATAATCCCATAATATATTTAATTTCACCCTCCGATATATGTTCTTAATTTTACTAACGGCAATTGCCATAATATACATAAAATTCATAATACTCTCTTGGTATTATCACACAATAAATTTGCAAATATACAACCTTGTATAAATAATGACATTGTTACAGTAATATAATATCAATACTGTTGAATGCGCATGCGATAATAATAACAATAAAAATCAACAATATAATTGCAATACTATATGAAAATATAATATTATAATAGCAATGGTACATTATAATAATTTAACAATGCAACAAAGAAAATAAATAAGGTGACTTTAACTATTTAATATGTCTTCAGGTCTAAAAAACTGGTTTTCATTTCAAGAAACACTACATGCTACAGTCATCAGTATCGCCGCTAAAGTCAGTAATGTGAACGTGGTTTTAAGCTCGTAACTAAACGATTATTAGTGAATTTCCTAAGGAAAAGTGAACTATTAGCATGACCCGCACGGTGAGACTTAAGCCCGGGACCACCATAGAAGTGCCTAAGGTGACCCTCTGCACATGTTTTGAGGGGTCTCTAAAAGCTTTACAAATATATTTTTATATACAGGGGTCTCAAAAGTCGACGACCAAACTTCACATGCTTGTTATATGGACAACAAAAAATGTTAAATAAGTTCATATCATATTATTCATAGTTTACGAGCTATTGACGTTTTTAATATTTTTGTATAATCTGCGTTTTGCAATCTCATAAGTTATTTCTAGGCAAGACAATATGCACGTAGGGCCATAAAACTTTAACGCTGTAAAAAAAATAACAATAAATATACAAAAATGCATTTTTTAGGAGTTTAATAACATGAAAAACTCGGATTAACGCAATTTAAATTGTACATTTCAAACTAATTTTTTAACTATTTTACAACTGTGTTTGCCTCTACTGTTTCTGCCTTAGAGAGTGATCCTATCTATATCTTAAAAACTTTCTCATTTAATGTAGATAATAATAGTATTAAAGATATTAAAATATTTATTTTCATAATTTCAGTATTGGCTTATTTTGTAAATTACATTTTCTGGAATTAGCCATTATTTAAAATATCAAACAAAATTAGAGTAATTAATCCTATTTTGACACAAGTAATGTACTAAAATATAAATTAAAAGGCAAGTTGATAAAAAAATATTTTTTTACATGGTCAAAATCAGCTATTATTTTTGAATCAGCTGTTATTATTGAATCAGGTGTCTCAATTGTTGAGCTACTGTTTATTCAAGCTCATTGACAGTAATTCATTGATAATCATTGTCACAGTTTTAATTGTGTTTTCCGTTAGGAAAAATATTTGTTTTTTGGGTGCTTTTTTGTTTGTAAAACGCGTTTTATCGTAACAAGGGTTTGTCTGTTTGTTGTTACAATCGGTTTTTTGTTGCATTCCGATTATGTATTACTCGGCTAGGGAATATGCTGACATGCATTTTTTGTATGGTTTTAGTGATGGAAATGCACATGCTGCTGCAAGGGAATACAGAGTTCGGTATCCTAACAGACAACGGTTCCCTGATCATAGAGTATTTTTGTATGTTCACAGGTGTTATGAGGAGGGTAAGTTTCCTGGTTATCCTGAGAGGTTGGGAAGGCCCCGTATTGACAATAATGATGAAATGTTGTTGAATATGGTAGAAGATGACCCAACTACAAGTGTTCGCCGTCTGTCAAGAGAGACTGGAATATCAAGAGCGTCAGTTCATAGGAGCCTTAGAAGGAACCAGTTGTACCCTTAACATGTGCAGCGTGACCAGGCTCTTCTACCTACGAAGAAGAGCCATGATCTTTTTGCGTGATCATGCAAAAAGAGTGAGGTTTTGTAGAGAGATGCTAACGAGAATCCGAGCTGATCCTGGATTTTTCAATAAGATATTGTGGACCGACGAAACTTGTTACAAAATAACAGGAATTTATAATATTCACAACACACATTACTGGTGATATGAAAATCCCAAAGTAATAAGAGATAGTCTCTTTCAGCACCAGTTTGGAATAAACATATGGGCTGGTATCGTTAAAGGTATGTTGGTTAGACCATTTGAGTTGCTAGGGAGGCTGAATGGCGAGAATTATTTGAACTTCGTGCAAACCAACTTTGGAGAGTTACTACAGCATATCACACTTAACACCCGCCAAAATATGTGGTTTCAGTATAATGGCGCACCAGCTCACTTTTCTGTTGATGTTAGGCAACATCTGAATGCAGTGTTTACAGACAGCTGGATTGGAAGACTAGGGACCATTCTGTGGCCACCGAGATCACCTGATCTGACTCCTATGGATTTCTTTTTGCGGGAGTACTACAAGGAAATAGTATTTTAAACTGACTGCCAAAGTGAGGATGAACTAAAACAAAGAATTCCACAAGCTACCAACATTATTTTAAATAACAGACATTCCTTTCGGTCTCTGAAGAAGAACTTTATTCGTCGTTGTCGGCTTTGTATCGCAATTTTGAAGAAGGTCGCAATTTTGAAAATTTATTGTGATACTCAATCCTAAGGAAAAGAATACGCGATATCCAGTTGACAATGTGTGTTAGTGTCAAGGTGTGATTTTTATAAGTTAATTGGATATTACTTATTTTTAATCCTGAACAGAAGGATTACAATTAATTGCTTTTAATGAAAAAATATTCCATTTTTTAGATAAAATTGTCTTGTGTTTAATATTTTAGTACATTACTCGTTTCGAAATAGGATTTACTAAATTTGTTGCTGCTGTTTTAAATTATAGCTAATTACAGGAAAAGTGTTTCAATTTAAAAAATTCGCCAATACTGAAATTAGAGAAAGAAATGTTTTAATATCTTAATACTATTATTATCTGCATTAAATAGGAAAGTTTTTAAGATATAGGATCACTCTCTAAGGCAGAAACTGTAGAGAAAAACAATGTTTTAAAATAGTTAAAAAATTATTTGAAATGTAAAATTAAAATTAAAATTGGGTTAATCCGTGTTTTTAATGTTATTAAACTCCTAAAAAATACATTTTTTAAGCCCCACACTACCTTATTGTAAATAAAAAGCCAAAGGTTTTAAGCCCTCCCTCATCATTCTAGCACAAGTACTTACCGAGTTATTAAAGAAAATGTTAATTGTCAAAATACAGTATGTTGTCTTATGGGGATTTTACTCTGGAAAAGGCTGTTTTTAATGTCTTAATATCGTTTTATCACCCCCCATACCCCTGTACCAACTTGTTATCCGACAATAGCTCCTTCTAACTTTATAATGTACAACACTGGCATCCTATTAGTGAATTTAAATATGCGGAAATTCACTTCCCTCACGTCAGCGTGCTGCGTGCGATCTCGTTTAGGAAATAATCTGGCACGTCGGATAAATTTCCAGTAGTAAACTGCTCACAACATTTTAGTGCTATTTTACTTCCACAGGTCAAAAATCTTCAACAACATGCACATTTCACGTATTGTAAGTTGAAACAGATTTAAAACTATAAATAACAGAAAGTTTTCATTATTTGGGGCTAATCATCATTGTTTTGGGCCCATGAACGGATGTACCAAAAAATACACAATTAAATTACGTAAAAGGGGATTAATAGACAACCACTACGGTGATCATTACGAAGTCTGTTTAAGAGCAGGAATTCTAACATGATAGTATTACTGCACGGATTTGTATTACATACTTTTGTCTATACAACAACAGAAAATAACTATGACATTTACAATCATATTCAAAATTGAATATACAGGGTGTCCCGGAACTCTATGGAATATTTCATAAAAAAATTGTTCCTTAGGTTGAGAGAAACATATTTCACAATATAAACATGGATCTCCGGTGACTAGTTTTCCGTCTGTCGGTCTGCACGTGTTTTTTACTTAATACGTTATATCTTAAGAATATCTCAAGATATCGACCTCAAACTTGGTACATGCATTACATCTAATAAGACCCATTTTGGTATGAAATGTCAAGTTTCTACTTTGTACCATTTCAAAATGGCAGCCGTTTTTGTTTTTCAAAGCTAAGTGTCTTAAAAACCGTAAAATGGCTGCCATTTTGAAATGATATAAAGTAGAAACTTGACATTTCATACAAAAATGGGTCTTATTACATGTAATACATGTACTAAGTTTGAAGTCGATATCTTCACATTTTCCTAAGATATAACGTATTAAGTCAAAAACACATACAGACGGACAGACGGAAAACTAGTCACCGGAGAACCATGTTTATGCTGTGAAATATGTTTGTCTCGACCTAAGGAATAACTTTGCATGAAATGTTCCAGAGAGTTCCGGGACATCCTGTATATTTTAATTATAATTTAAACTTGCACCATGTAGAAACCATTAATTAACAAAAAATTATACTATAAATAGTTTTCAAGTAGTTTATGATTCTAATAGCCTATGTATTGTTTCGAGTAACCGTTTAAAAAAGTAGTACTCAGAGAGTAGTTTGGATCAGGGACCGCGTCCTCCAATCGATTAGTTTGTTAAAGTAAATTACTAAAGTATGATTACTAGTGATTACTAAAGTTATCAAGCAGTCCACAGCCTATTTCACCCCCTAAAGAACCCAACAATGTAGGCTGTCGAGATAGAAACAAGGTCATATCCATCCTCACTCTAATATGCCAATGAATGTAGAGTGAAGCAGCCCGGAAACCACAAACATAGCAAATCGTGCTAGGGGTTTACAAAGTATTTCTTAGAAATTCACAAACCGGTTTCCAAGAAGGAAATACCAGTTCAAGATAAAGGCTAAATGTTTGATGTCTATGGCCGTCATAGACTTTTTTCTTCTTTTTTTGAGAATGAACAAAAAACTTATTTTTTTTATGGTCAAAATTTTAGCACAGTTCTGCTCTTACCCGTTTAAATCTGTATACTTTTATTTATAGTGCTGTTTATACAATTTCTATAACGAACTATATTTCCTTTTAAATCATATGAATCGTGAAAAATTACAAGCTCAGTCGTCAGTCAAGTCGAATTGCCAACAAGGCTATAGTCACAGGTGGACGTTGGAGATACAGGTGCTGCTAGTCAGGCTGTCGCGGTGAAACGCCGAACTACCAAATAATGTATTGCACCGCCGAAAATGTAAATGTACACTGCTGTACTAAAAGGTAGTGAAGTGCGATCTAAACCAACTGAGATCGGGCTTGGATTTACATCCTAATTACACCTCGGGGGCTCCTTGGATTGAAAACAGTGGGGTAGCGAGGATAACACCTCTGAATAGCACGTGTTTTATTTATTTATTTCATTTGAAGCCCCCACCAAGAAATGTGTATTCCTACGCTCCGGGAAAATTTCCAGAGGTTCCCTAGGAGATACTGGCTGATTGCAGGCTACCCAGTGACAACTTCACAGCCTATTTGTGCTAGACATGGCTAAAGAATCTTGGTCTTGGTCTTGGCCAGTAAGAAGGTAACACAAGGCATCTCACCCATTCATTCTACACTCATAATTCATTCATATTCCCCTTAAAATACGCCCTATATAGTTGCGTCGGCGTCTTACACAGTGAATTAGTGATTCTCTATAAACATAATATTTTGTTATTATAGTTTTTTTTAAATGTTTTAAAAGCATATTTTTCGAAGCTTGATAAAATGTTGAACTTTTTTTGGTAAAGTGTTTTTTTCTCAGTTTAACAGAAAACGTAGAAATAAGAATTAATAAGAACTTGTCATTAATTATTATAGGAAATATAATTATTTGATGAAAAAAATCACCCACCAAAAATATATATAAGAGACTTTTAATTTGATATATGAATCATGGTTTCTGATAATAAATAAACGAGATACTGTATCATGCATTCCGTTTAACATTGCTCCAACACTTCTTATGAAGTATCCTTCCAACTTGGTCGCCTTCTCTAACCTCCTCGAAAAGAAATATTTCGCTCGCTGAAGTTAGCTGACGTTGGCAGAGATGCGTTTGGTGTTTTTTTGTCAGAATCCGCTGCCCTGATAACTGGATTTTCCAGCAGTGAACCGCAAGAATGCATTTATGGTATAAAAAAGCCATGTCCAAACGAAGGATAAGTAAATACGTCCACTTCTGGTTCCACAACTAATTATTGAACAGACGAACTGTTTATACATAACTTATTTAACATACTCTTAATTTATTATGTAATAATTGCACAATTTTGATAGGGTTTGTTTACCATTATCTTCTTTATTTATTTTTATACAACTTTCACCATGTATATATATTATTTATACATAAAATACGTAAAATAATTATTAATTACCTATAATATTATAAATTTTAACTAATACAAGATGCTTGAGAGTCTGCGAATGTTTGGTGCAAGGTGCAAGGTACACTGTAACATATCTTTCTACTTGATTTTAGTTTTTATATTTATGTTAGTTTTAATAATGCATAATTAATGTAACGAGTGTTCCTGTTTTAAGCTAAGTGATAAAGTGCATGGAGTGACATTCTGCTGATAAGAACTCATCCCCAAACACAGCCGAAGAGTCTTATTGGGGATTATTTTCATTCCTGTATTTGGATATAACTTTTTGTAAACTGTTTATTATTGTCAGGAATAAAGTGTTATTTGATTTTATTTGCTTGACGGTTCACTGTCCATTACTTAAATTTGTCTAAACTTTTAAAACCTTCAAATATTACACATGTTATTACAACTCTTCATTAAATATGTGTTTATTTATTGTCAATTCAATCTATGTCGTAAATCCGAACTTACACGTCAGCCTATTTATTCAATGCCTTTCTTGTTATCTATTGACTCAAATATAATACGTAACAATGCGTTTGAGTGTGTCTCACCTAATGTGTTATGTGTTTACTTCACTTTGGTAAAATCAACAATCAAGATAAGATCTAAGATAGCCGCGATCACGTTGTAGTCATGTCTGCACATGTTCCATCACGTCAGCACCAGCTGGGCGGCCATGCTGACATTTTTCAATGGCAGTGATTCAAAGTTTACACTGGAGCTGAGAGCGCCTTCTGACATCACCCCTGTAAACAGTTACCTAGTCAAGTACGTCATTGTAGGGATCCCGTGCTTTACAGGATGATGTAATATAATTGTTCATGGATACATTAATTTTAAACACTTAGTTCGGTACAGTAATTAGTCTGTGATTCAGATATTATTCGTAATTAGCAAAAGTTACGTTTTAATTGAAAAAGAAAAATGTTATAAGTTATCTATTATATTTCATTAATCCAATCCTGATCCTAAAAATTGAAGGATCAGAGCGATTGACGTTTTTTAGCGAATTTCCCCTATAGGGAAGAAGCTACAACGTAGTCGGCATGGTAAGACCTAGGCCTGGGACCATGATAACTTTTTGTTTTGAGGTCCCCAGACCCCAAAAACACCATTCGTTCGAAACTGTATATGTGTATATATATAGTTGTTTATATATATATATATATGTCCGTGGGTGCGATAACTCTCGTAAAAATGGTCCGATTTTGATATAATTTGGTACAAACGTGTAAATCATTATTTATGACTTACACCATGACACTCCACCATACCTGGAGGATCTGTCAAGTTCGAAAACCAGTCAGATCGACCCATCCGAAGTGGTATTTTGGGGGGGGGTTTTGTCCCTCAAAAATGGGGTTTTTGAAGTTTTTACATGTAACATTTAAAAAAGTCAAGTTTTAGTTTTGACCATTGCTAAAAAAAAACAATTTGGTGTTTTGATCATTTCTCTACGTCTATTGGTTACAGAGATATTGAAAGTGCTAAACACAGTACGTTGTCCAATGCTATTCTTATGGAGAATAAGAACAAAATTATAGCTCGCTTATTTGCGTAATTTGCGTAATTCTGATACACGCACACGCACACGCACACGCACACGCGCGCGCGCGCGTACACACACACATACACATATATATATATATATATATATATATATATATATATATATATATATATTATTT
This sequence comes from Allygus modestus, assembly GCA_963675035.1. NCBI lineage: Eukaryota > Metazoa > Arthropoda > Insecta > Hemiptera > Cicadellidae > Allygus > Allygus modestus. Next base: position 31,003,355 of record OY776115.1, on the reverse strand, counting down.
TTAAAAACATTATTAACGAGTACCCTTTTTTTGAAACATTTTTATTTTGACTGACTAGTTTCAACCATAATGGCCATCTTCAGAGTCACATAACCTCAACCAATAAAAAGTATATATATATAAAGTTTTGAGCGAATGGTGTTTTTCGCATCTGGGGACCTCAAAACGAAAAGTTATCATGGTCCCGGGCCTAGGTCTTACTATGCCGAGTACGGTAAAAGCTTCTTCCCTATAGGGGAAATTCACTAAAAACTGGGAATATATATATAAATTATATAAATAATTTGTATATACTATAACTTGTATACATTATTTTTTATATTATATAAAATAAACTGATCGTTTACAACAGGTTATATGAGAAATAGTTTGTATAACATGGAACGTATCAATTGACACAACAAACCTCTCTGCTTGCTTTCACAATGATCTCAACAAAATCATTAAATTTAATTCTGAAAAAATCACGATTGAAATCTGCGAATATTGGCAAACTTGCCAAGCACTTAACGGTTATCTTGCATGACGAATTGTTGGTCACGTTGGCTGAGACCCGCTCCTGTTTCGCAAAGGTTGGTGAATATGCTGAGCGAATCATCCGCCACTGAGAGGGTGTTCCAAGCTCCTGGGAGAATTTAATTCGGACTACTAAACAACGTGATCAGAAATTCCCCATGCAAAGCTCGGTCCCACGGGACTGGTATGAACACCTGTTCAATATGCAAGTGTATATCTATGGTAAACAAACTAAGATCCGCCTAATGATATAATCTTAATCGAAACAAGACACTTATATGATTGATTATAATTAATTATAGCTTCTGAATTATATTTAAATTGCATGATAAGTGATACTGGGCTTTTTTGCCAATGCGTCTTTAACGCCAGATTACGAAAACGGCGCAAACATTTGCACAACACCCAATAACGTTGTTATTGTTAGAGAAAATCACCTATAAACGACGCTAACAAATAAACGGAACCAACGCTATTAACAATTTAATTAATGTAAATTTTCCTTTGTATAAACCGCGTGAGATTTTAATTAATCTGCTAAATATTCTAGAAATGCAAAACTCACTGACGACCCAATTTGATTTAATTTATGTAATTGGTAGTAGTTGATGACGATTGCTACATAAATCTTGTAAAATATTGCAAACGATACACTTTATTGATTATAAAATGTATCTAAATAATTTTACATTTACATACACTAAAACAACTAATTTATGAACAAAAATATCCATTATTATCCACTTTAGTTTTATTTTATTACTGTTAACCAATCAATTTACAACAGATTTATGTTTGTTACGTAAATGTCTTGTAACAATAAATCATTAAATTAATTGTTGCGATAAATAATCAACTAACAAAGTAACCTATTAAAATAATGAATAATAGGTTACCTATGTGCCGAATAATGGAGGGATTAAAACGTAAGGTTTATTGACATTTTCTTCTGAAAACATTTTACCATAACCGATTAGAAAGATAAATAAACTTATTAGGAAGTAGTAGGAAGGATTAAGTAGGGGTAAATTATTGCAGATTTAGTTTCACGATATTATTAGGGTTAGGAAATAATAAATAATCAGTATCCCATATAGATGAATAAATACCCGATGTATGATACTCACTAAAAAACAAAAAAGTATTTATGACATTTACAAGCAAAACATTTGCTTGTAAGGTTTTTGAAATAAATTATTTTTACAAGAAGCAGACAACCTGTTTACAGGGTTAGAGATGGCAGAGGTTAAGATCAAGGCCGGGATGGTCAAGGTTACAAAACACAGGAGAGCCGGCGGTTTTGGTCCATCGTGGACGGATCGTAACCGGAGGAATCACTACCCTCAATGGCCCAATGACTCCCAGACATCCATCATTACTGGAGAGGGCAAACCAATGATGGACGATAACATTCTGAAAGAATTTGTCTGTCCTGTTTCTAGGACTTTATATTAATTGAGGACTTACGTGGACAGATCATACAATTATTCTGTGTTCGGTTGTCTTCAAACATTTATGTTTTACGAGGATTATCAAAGCACTGCTGTATAAATATGCTTTTGATTGTGTATTATGATTTAATGTAGCCATATTATCGTACCGTATTACTGTTTTGGGAGCTGTAACGATATAAGGAATTTAAAAGATTTGTTAAACGTCTATGCGAATAAATTGGCAATTTAACATTCAGAGCCGTGTAAACTACTTTTAACGATTTTGGAATATATTTCAAACGCACTATTGTATTCACAATTTATATTTGAACAGGATTTAGGAATGGAATTGTTATAATTATAATACTAAAAATTGCTTATCTTTTACGGCAACAACATAGAGAATACATTTTTTTATAATCTTCCATCACATGCAGGTGTGACCTTTTTAAAAAAATTACAAAAATGTATCAAATTTGAAAGCAATTCAACTAAAAAAAAAACTAAATCAATTGTGAATAAAAAATTCATATTATTACGTGTCTTGATGAATTGACCACTTTTGATTCTGAAATAATTAATGGTATATATAATTTTAATAAAATTAATATTTACTGTATTTAAAACTGACATTTCTGAGACTATATTCTTGTTTCTTATTTTGTATAATAGGTTCGGTATTTGCATGGTTTAAAATTTAATACTAAGCAACTGGCGATAAGTTGGCAAAATTGCTCCCGTTTAGATAGCAAAGATAAGGGAAACTCAACTGGCGCTCAGTTGAATTTCAGTTTTCACTAATGTAATTGGTTTATGGTCGAATGGCCTTTTGATTTCTATTTCTGATTAAATTCTTGATATTTGTCTTATGTATCTTTAACAAAAGTAACACATAGTAACTTAGAAAAATTATAAAATGACTCTGTCGAGCGGGATAGAAAAAACTCTTTAATATAAAATAATAAAAAATATCTTTAATTACGTTCTTGGAAAATACAAATACCTCCGTCGAGTAAACCTGCGTCATCGGATTTGAAATGAATATGAATACAGAAGCCATGTACCAAGTTTCATCAAAATATATTCAAAACTTTACAAGATATAACATTTGATTTATTCTACATAAGAATAACATTAAGAATATAGGTATATTCGCTCCGACACGGACCACGAAAATGTGGATTTGAGTCAATTACCAATGAACCCAACCAGATGAAGTAACATAACAAGTTGCATCAATACATTTAAGCGAGATAGACAATTGTTTCTATTCTCATAACATTAGAAATGAGTATCCAGGTTTGTTGCCCCAAATTGCATCAATAAATATTGATGCAATAAAGCTATTACTTTAGGTCTCATGGTAAGACTTAAGCCCGAGACCATGATAACTTTTAGTTTTGAGGTCCCCAGATGCCAAAAACACTATTCGTTCAAATTTATATATATATGTATATATATATAAATATATATGTATATAAATATATATATATATATATTAATATACATAATTAATATATTATTAATATATTAATATATTATATTAATATAATATAATATATATTATTATATTATTTATATTATTATTATATTTATATATAATTAATATGTGTGTGTGTGTGTGTGTGTGTGTGTGTGTGTGTGTGTGTGTGTCCGTTAACACGATAACTTGGGTAAAAAAGTCCGATTTCGATGAAATTTGGCTCAAATGTGTAAAATGACATTCATGACTTTAAGTTCGAAAACCAGAAAAATCGGACCATGGGAAGGGGGGTTTATGGGGGTTTTAAATTTTCCAAAAATCTGTTTTTTGCATTTTCCACCCTACAATGTTTAAAAAACTTAATTTTGGATTAGACCATGTTATAGAGCTTAAAAAACAAATAATTTAGTATTTTGAATTATTAACCTACGTTAAGTGGTTGCGGATAAAATCCAAAAAAACCTGCTCATAAAATCTCCCATGTTAATCTTATGGGAAAACAGTTTTTGGCTTTTCCTCAGTTTATTTTAATGTCAACTTCACATTTGCTTTTACTAATCTGTTCAGTTCCACAAAACAATCATTTTGGTGTTTAAATTTTGATTCTACGCCCATCCGTTGCTGAGATATTCAAAGTGCTAAACACAGTACGTTGTCCAATGTTATCCTTATGGGGAATAAATAAAATTTGATATCTCGATTATTTATGAATCTTGTATGAATCTTGTGGTTGATGAAACTTGTTATGTGGCTTCACGTAGTACTGGTATATTGATATTTGCACAAAAAATTGAGTTTTTGTTGATTATTCCCTTAGCAGCAAACCTGTGTAGGCCTACTCAGCCCCCATGTTATTCTTATGGAGAAAAAGTCAGATGTATTGTCTCCCTTAATTATGAACATAAATTAATAAAACTTTGTATGTAGCTTCACTTGGTTAAATTATATTGATAATTGCATAAAAACCCATTTTTCTGTTCCTTGTTGCAACAAACCTGTGTACCCATCCCCAATGTTATTCTTATGGAGAATAATTAATATTTTTAATATCGCTTGTTTGTGAATATATTTCTTATGAATCCTATTAAGTGTTAATGTGTTATGTTATATATTCATTGGAAATTCGCTGAGTATGCAGGTTTGCTGCGACGGGGGTATACGGTTTTTTTAATATCATGGTAATAGTTTAGATCTAATAAAGATCTGAACCATACAAGCTGCCGATGCCGATTGGGTTTTATCGCCTTAAAATTACATACTTGCAGGGGATGTCGAGTGTTTACTATCTTCGTCATATCAATTTAACTTTAAAATACGTTGAATAAATAATGAGTAAACATACATTGCACAACTCTCTGAGCAAAGTGAAATAACATGGAAAAAAGCCATTATTTAAGAGAGGACTAAATTATATAATATAAAAAAGTGGTTTCGTTGACAGACATTCGCTTCCAGTTCATGTAGTAACTAATTCATTAAGATTTGCTAATTAATATCGATTTTGTCTTGGAAATGGTAGTAATGATATTGTTATTGAATTTGATTTTCTTCGTCAATTCTAAATCTATACCTTTTATACATTGCATTACATATTTCGCTATTATGTATATGTTTCAATAAGCAGAATTTAAAACAGGCCCTTTCTTAATGTCGTAAATTATCTAAGAAACTAAATTACTAAGTTATGATGGGAACGCATTTAATGAAGACATTTAATGAATGATTATTTTGGATCAGGAACATATTTACCAAGTGGCAACAATACCAAACATCTTAAAATTGTTATTGTATTTTGTTCACGATACAATTTTACTTGATTGTTTTTGTTTTCCCCAGACCTCAGGGTTCCACCCCACTGGTTTCTTCCATCACTTCCTTACATCCAATTTTTATGTGTGAAACGATGCCCCCCATACGTTTTGAACGATGTCCCCACGATTGATATGTCCCCCTAACAAAATTAGAGCTCCGCCCCTGGCAAAGATGCCATGTTATTCTTTCAATCTTTTTATGTGATTTTATCCAATTATCATTGATCGATAAAATTTAAAATATTTTTTTTCATGACCCCGACTTTAGCGCTCCGTCCTTCTGGCTTAAGCGCGTTCTCATATTATTCTTATGGAGAAATGTTATTACTAACGAAGACAATATACCAATGAACATACAGAAGCCTACTACAGTTGAAGCCTACTACATAAGCTCTTAGTACTCCAGTTGATTGCGAAAAAGGCTCCTCAAGACTACTTACACCATACCACGTTGAAACGATGAACAATATTTTGAATACGTCCCCCCCAAAAAAAAATCTCAAGGCTCCGTCCCAATGGCCTCAAAAGTGTGAATGTTATACTTATGAAGAAACTACGTTATCTAAAATGCTTGAAAATGGTTCCTCAAACCTGCTCCTGGACCATACCATGTTTTTAGTATGGATACGTTTTTCCGACCTTAGGACTTCCCCCAGTTAACTTAAAAAGTTGTCATGCTATTAATATGGTGAAAATATTGTCTTGGGAGCGACGAAAGGCGCTCGGTCTAGGTACTTATACAGTATATAAAGATATAATCACACGGCTTATGAAATACCAATAACGCACAACCAAACCAAATCAAACATGCGTGCGTGCGTGCGTGTGTCAAACATGTGGTTTAACTTGATACTTTTATTTATTTTATGGCCTTAGCGCATCGCCACCTTGCTTAGGGATACAGTCCTGACTAGTGACTGTATCCCTAAGACTACAGACTAGACTACATGACTAGGGATACAGGGGCTTAGTATACAGCCATTTGAAAGGTCCAGGATTGTTTTTAAGCTGTACAAGAAGTGCAGGACTGTATCATTATATTACATCAGTGTGATATTTACTCTGATTTCTTTTATTTTATTTATTGTAAGCCTATTTTGAAACATACTATTTAAATACAAACATTTTACAAAAGTTAACAAAATTAAAAACTTAAAAATTCACATATATACAATGTACAATGATGAAATCTTTTCTAACAAGTTTTCACACAAAAACGTTTAATCTTTTATTGGAGGGGAGCTATAGATAGTTGGTTTTGGAGGGAGTGTGCCATCATCCTTGGGGGAGATGGGCACCCCTGATATTAGTGGCTCACAGGGGCAATAGCCCTAACATATGGTTTTTGTGTAAGTGGATAATCACAGCTGATTATTAGTTCATTTTGCTTATTAATAAAAACACTGTAGTGATATTTCCATAAGAAAATCATTGGATCTTTGAAGTCCAATGGGGCATAGTCCACGTAATTTTTTGACTTTTCTGATATTTGTCCCACCGTCCTTGGCCCTCAAGCTTTAAAATGAATCGTCATAACCTAACTTAACTTCTTCCTAGCTCGAGATATTTCTTGAGGACCGATTCGCTTACGGAATTAAATATATAGATGGTTTATTTAGATTTAAGTTGAGGTTAGATTGAGATATAAAATAAGCTGGGCACAGTAATATTGCCCGAAGATTGTCTAATACAAAATAGAACAAATATTTGTATTTACGACGTCGTTTTCTTTTATGTAAGCAAGCTCTATATGCCATTGACCGAACACGAACAGTTTAAAACCAGCGTTTTCACAATCCTGACAAGTTTCTCGGAACAAGCAAATTGAGAATATGTTAATGTGGTATAATGTCATGAATTGTAAAAGTGATTACGATTCCAAATTAATATTACATATCAAATAAAGGAAAACGAGTTTATGCTAGGCTTGTCGCAAATCATATGCAAATTCAATCCTAGCCCCATGACAAATGAAAAGCAGGATCTTATACACAAATCAAGTTCTTACACGTGTCCATTGGTTGTATATTAAAAAATAGAGGCCGATGAGTAATCCAATCTATAGTTCATAGTTCATTCTACTACTGTTCATCCAGTATTTTAATTGAGAGTTTTTTTATTAGGCTAACTCGAAGTTTTTCAAGTTATATGTTCCATGTTTGATAATAGTGACTAAAATATAAGCACCATTTACACTCGCGTGAAAACCCCGAACCCGACTCCAAAATATCACAGACAATACACAGAACACATTTCCGTCAGGCAATTCAAACGACTTCAAAAACTGGTTCCAAGCTAAGCAGCTACATGAAATTCTCGTTTACTCTGACAGGAAATGTTGCAGTAAACTGGTGAAGCGGTTGGAATGAAAATACCCCCGTCGCAGCAAACCTGCGTACTCAGCGAATCTCAAATGCATGCATATGTTTCTCACTACCACATAAAGCCACTTACCAAGTTTCAAAAAAATACATAAATAAATAAGTGATCTATAGCATTTTATTTTATTTTTTAGGGCTGAGTACGCAGGTTTGCTGCAACGTGGAAGATAAGAAATGTGTTTTTTTGCAATTATCACTATAACTCAACCAGGTGAAGCTACATACTAAGTTTTATTAAGTTATGTTCATAACTAAGGGAGATATAAAACTGTACTTATTCTCCTTAAGAATATCATTAGGGCTGGGTATACAGGTTTGCTGCTACGGGGATAATCAACAAAAAATCAATTTGCTGTGCAAATATCAGTATACCAATACTACGTGAAGCCACATGCCAAGTTTCATCAATATACATTCATAAATAATGGAGATATAACATTTTATTTATTCTCCATAAGGATAAGATTGGACAATGTACTGTGTTTGGCACTTTGAATGTCTCTGCAACGGTGGACGTAGAACCACAATTTAAACACCAAAATGGTGGTTACATCAAGGTGGTTAAAGGTAAATCTGTCTGCTTCGCTGTTATTTAAAAGTGGACTAAATTGATAAACCTATTCAACTCTTGATACAATATAATATTTACATAATTCTCCTTTTCCTTGTTCAGAGAAACTCGTTAGAAAAGTGAATACCCCAGTTTTAGCGAATTTCCTCTATAGGGAAGAAGCTATTACCAATGACTACATATACAATATGTAGTCATTGCTATTACCGTAGGTCTCATGGTAAGACTTAAGCCCGAGACCATGATAACTTTTTGTTTTGAGGTCCCCAGATGCCAAAAACACTATTCGTTCAAATTTGTATATATGTATATATATATATATGTATATATATATATATATATGTATCTACATATATATATATATATATATATGTATATATGTGTGTGTGTGTCCGTTAACACGATAACATGAGTAAAAAACGTCCGATTTTGATGAAATTTGGCTCAAATGTGTAAAATGACATTCATGACTTTAAGTTCGAAAACCAGAAAAATCGGACCATGGGAAGCGGGGTTTTTTGGGGTTTTAAATTTTCCAAAAATCAGTTTTTTGCATTTTTTACCCTACAATTTTTAAAAAACTTAATTTTGGTTTAGACCATGGTATAGAGCTTAAAAAACAAATAATTTAGAATTTTGAATTATTAACCTAGGTTAAGTGGTTGCGGAGAAAATCCAAAAAAACCTGTTCATAAAATCTCCCATGTTAATCTTATGGGAAAAAGGTTTTTGGCTTTTCCTCAGTTTATTTTAATGTAAACTTCACATTTGCTTTTACTAATCTGTTCAGTTCCACAAAACAATAATTTTGGTGTTTAAATTGTGATTCTACGCCCAACCGTTGCAAAGATATTCAAAGTGCTAAACACAGTACATTGTCCAATGTTATCCTTATGGAGAATAAATAAAATTTGATATATTGATTATTTATGAATATATGTTGATGAAACTTGGTATGTGGCTTCACGTAGTACTGGTATATTGATGTTATAATGTTATATGTATATTGATGTATAATGATTGATATTTGCACAAAAAATTTATTTTTTGTTGATTATTCCCGTAGCAGCAAACCTGCGTACTCAGCCCTCATGTTATTCTTATGGAGAATAACTAAAATGTTATATACCGCTTATTTATCATTGAATATTGATGAAACTTCGTATGTGGCTTCGTCTAGTTAAATTCTATTTATATTTGCATAAAAACCAATTGTTTCTGTTCCTTTTTTCATCAAACCTACGTACTCATTACCAATGTTATTCTTATGGAGAATAATTAAAATCGCTTATATGTGAATATATTTTTATGAAACTTGGTTTGCGGCTTTATGTGGTATTAAGACATATATTATGCATTGGAAATCCGCTGAGTACGCAGGTTTGCTGCGACGGGGGTATATATTTAGCAACCTTTCGAGTTTTGGTCAGTGACACGTGGGGGGACCTGTTGATTGGAACCGGCATAACTATGCTCAACGGTGTTACATTTTTTAATTTGATATTTGAAGACTTTTTTTATGTAAACGGCTTCAGTCCCGATATTTTTCAACATACATCGCCTTTGGATCTTAGACCCGCTACATATCTATGACGTCGTACAGATTGTATAGCCCTTTCAACGATTTGATTATTTCGCTTAGATCAGAATGTATGTTTAATAAATAACACAATACGATGTATCTGCATGATTTCAGCTGTTATACACAAGCAGATGTTTACCACATGAATTCACTGAAAACTAGTTTTTGTATAACCTATACCTTGACCTTGGCCTTCGTGAAATCATTTACTTCTACTTACTTTGATTTCCAACTTTCTAGTCATTTCAATTCTTAAACTTCAGTAAGCCATTGTTATAATTACTAAGGAATCCATTGGACATCGCTATCCATTACTTGACATAACTGCTCAAGAGGCCTGGCTCTATCCTTACCCTTACTAATATATAAAAAATGGGATGGTGCGTCTCTGTCTGCTATGTGTTCCTCAATAACTCAAAAACTGAAAATTTACAGGAATTTGCCTTGTATACCAAATAAACACACATGCCTATTTCCGTTTTGAAAATCCTATAGGGCTCTGCCCCACGGGACTTCCAAGCTCCCATGTATTCCTTATGGACATTCATTTTTGTTTGAGCTGATGAAATACAAACAGCTGATCATGATTCGTAGAAGTTCCACGGGTTAACCGCAGAATGCAGCACACACAACTGACATAGTTTTTATAGATAATTTGCGGGGCGAAGCCTGCGGGAAACAGATAGTTTTCTATAAATCTTTTGTTAAAAAATGGTTTAGTATTCGTTAAGGATTACAAGTCTTTTTTGCGAATATAACTAACTTTGTATTCCAATGGTAAAACTAGTAAACAAGTATAACGCTAAACGAGCGCAAGTTCGTTGATTTGTTATAATATTTAATTAATTGATACTAGGCCTAGCTAATGTGCCAATAATAGATCTAGCAAACTTCTCTTCAACTGTATTCTCAATTTACCAACTATCACTTACATGGCCATCGATTATATAATCGGTACTACCATGCTTTGGCTCAAATCCAGGAAACATCACTTGGTGATTATAATTTTGCAATGTTTGTTATTATTAAATGATGTGGTTATGTTAAATGTGGTGTTCTTACAGTAAAAACATGCGAGTTATGAAAACACTGTAATTTTGAAGCGATAAAGCTAATAACGTTCAACGGATTATAAATTGTGCATCAACCTTGGATATAATAGAGAGAATCATGTAAATACATCTTTGGGGCCACGAGCCACTTGGACATCGTTAGTGAGAGATTGTCTTTGATTTATTGACCACTAGGTGTGTTTATTGGCTAGGTGCAGTACCGGGAGGTTACAGCTTTCTGGGTGCTGCACTCGGTGGCGAACATTTAGGCCTGTGAGACTCGGTCGTTGCTGAGAGCGACTGTTAGTGAGAGATTGTCTTTGATTTATTTACCACTAGGTGTGTTTATTGGCTAGGTGCAGTACCGGGAGGTTACAGCTTTCTGGGTGCTGCACTCGGTGGCGAACATTTAGGCCTGTGAGACTCGGTCGTTGCTGAGAGCGACTGTTAGTGAGAGATTGTCTTTGATTTATTGACCACTAGGTGTGTTTATTGGCTAGGTGCAGTACCGGGAGGTTACAGCTTTCTGGGTGCTGCACTCTGTGGCGAACATTTAGGCCTGTGAGACTCGGTCGTTGCTGAGAGCGACTGTTAGTGAGAGATTGTCTTTGATTTATTGACCACTAGGTGTGTTTATTGGTTAGGTGCAGTACCGGGAGGTTACAGCTTTCTGGGTGCTGCACTCTGTGGCGAACATTTAGGCCTGTGAGACTCGGTCGTTGCTGAGAGCGACTGTTAGTGAGAGATTGTCTTTGATTTATTGACCACTAGGTGTGTTTATTGGCTAGGTGCAGTACCGGGATGTTACAGCTTTCTGGGTGCTGCACTCGGTGGCGAACATTTAGGCCTGTGAGACTCGGTCGTTGCTGAGAGCGACTGTTAGTGAGAGATTGTCTTTGATTTATTGACCACTAGGTGTGTTTATTGGCTAGGTGCAGTACCGGGATGTTACAGCTTTCTGGGTGCTGCACTCTGTGGCGAACATTTAGGCCTGTGAGACTCGGTCGTTGCTGAGAGCGACTGTTAGTGAGAGATTGTCTTTGATTTATTTACCACTAGGTGTGTTTATTGGCTAGGTGCAGTACCGGGATGTTACAGCTTTCTGGGTGCTGCACTCTGTGGCGAACATTTAGGCCTGTGAGACTCGGTCGTTGCTGAGAGCGACTGTTAGTGAGAGATTGTCTTTGATTTATTTACCACTAGGTGTGTTTATTGGCTAGGTGCAGTACCGGGATGTTACAGCTTTCTGGGTGCTGCACTCTGTGGCGAACATTTAGGCCTGTGAGACTCGGTCGTTGCTGAGAGCGACTGTTAGTGAGAGATTGTCTTTGATTTATTTACCACTAGGTGTGTTTATTGGCTAGGTGCAGTACCGGGATGTTACAGCTTTCTGGGTGCTGCACTCGGTGGCGAACATTTAGGCCTGTGAGACTCGGTCGTTGCTGAGAGCGACTGTTAGTGAGAGATTGTCTTTGATTTATTGACCACTAGGTGTGTTTATTGGCTAGGTGCAGTACCGGGAGGTTACAGCTTTCTGGGTGCTGCACTCTGTGGCGAACATTTTGGCCGGTGACAAAAAAACTTCACATGATAAAATACACCAACTTTATGAGTTCACCACCAAACGCCAATGCCGAGGATTTTATTAATATTTGTCAGATAATTATTCCAAATCCCTAAAATAATTCCATAGTCTAGATCGTTCTATCTTTCCGAGTATTCTGCTCCTTGAATTCGGTTTATCGCGCTCTTCTAAGAAATCCACTCTTAACAAAGGATTGTACAGATAACGGCTAATCTTACAACAAAATTGTTCAAATAAAAAATAACCTTTTGAATGTTATCTACAACTTTCCCGCTGACAGTTTTTACCTGACCAAAAATGAAAATAGTTCCTCGCTTACTACTTTTTTTACCTCATTCTATATTCGAACTAAAAACGTTCTGTGTTTATATGATTATTAAAATTAGTTCCATTACTTTTTACAGATGTAATGTATTTTGTGCGATTCACTATAAAGTTGTAAAATTCTATGTAAAGATAAATAAATAAATAACTTTATTGTCGTTGGGCATTAAAAATAATACATGACAATAGTTAATAGAACAATGAATTTAGATACATCATAGTACATTTATTTACTTCAATTTCTTCTGGGTCCAATAATCTTTCTTAAAACACTCATCAATTTCGTAAGGGCACTTATTTAGTAGAATATTTTTGATTCTCTTTTTAAAGCTATTTTCACTTACATTTTTCCAATCAGTTGGTAATTTATTAAAAATTTTTATTCCCATTTCACTGAAATTCCTTTTGCTTTTCAAGTATTTTAAACATGTAACTTGAAATTTATTTTGATTTCTTATAATTATCTCAGTTTTTTTGTGGTATAAATGTCAGTTTGAATGTAGTGCTGTTTTGTCGTCTGACATCGGGGTCTCGCGGATATAGACTCTTTTGCCACCCAGCGGCATTAATGACGGCACGATTTCTTATTAGCATTGCAAGGCGCTATCCATTTATATTTCATCCGATGTTGCAACGGACGTTTATCGGACGATACCCGTGTGTCTTCCCCATGGTCTTCCCCGGTTGCTTATCATTTTAAGCTGCAACGGAAGATTGAATCGGACGATACCCAACGGACGCGGACGTCAGCAAAGGCCGTGTGTCACCCTAGTTTCACCGGCCTTAGAACCAGGGCCAGCCTTAGAACTATGTCAAATAATAAACACCCGATTAACTATCTCACTAAGTTTCATTGAGATTAACATTGCATTTTGAATTGTTTTAAGACTGCGTTAGGATGGTTTCCCAATATATATATATATATAGGCTGTATATATATATATATATATATATATATATATATATATATATATATATATATATATATATATATATATATTCGGTCTGAATATATGTGTTTGAACTATGGTCCAAGATTTTAACTTGTACAGATGATTTGTTATATTACGAACAAATTTGATGTGACATGACTTCGAATTTTTATATTGTAGATATCAAATTTAAACTTTTTATCAAGACGTAATTTTACACTACAAAAAATTGAAAACATTCTCCCATATTGTGTGGTATACCTAGTCTGATTAAATAATATTTGTATTCGTTTTTTGCTTTTACCCGTAGCGATTTAGCCCGCATCACTACATAACGTTGATAAGATGTTAACTAAGGGGGGACGATGAAACTGCCCCGATATTTCAGGTACGTTTGAAATGATGAAACTGCCCCGCTCATTAAAGAGGATCAAGAAGGGTCGCCTCGCCAGACCAGAAATGCTGAAATTGGGCTTTAAAAACAATTTAGTGATACAATCTGTGTTTAAACTTAGGAACTCAGGAGCAATTGTCAAATAAAAAAGAAAGTCGCAAACCGAACCATATTTCCACTTACAGAAATAAACTTAGATCAAATTTAAATGTTTGTGTTCCAAAAACATTTACTCGTTTAAAAAACACCGAATATTAAGGGCCAAGACTGTATAATAATTTTACTAAACAAATAAGAGAAGAAAAATTATGTCTGACTGGCTATTTACTTTAGAAAATAATTTTGAAAATATGTTAAGGATGTTACCGCATGTTAATGGGTTTGACAGGAAAAGCAGTCGGCGGCAGTTTTAGATGACTGCAGTCACAGACAGGACGCAGGAACAAAAATAATTCCCTTTTTTCCCCAGTCCCGTAGCGACTACCTGGCCGGGCGCTCGGAGAAATTTCAGCATTTCTAGTCTTGCGAGGCGACCCTTCGTAATCCTCTTTAATGAGTGGGGCAGTTTCATCATTTCAAAAGTATCCAAAATGTCGGGGCAGTTTCACTACGCCCCTAACCAAGAGTCACGTCATATTCCAAGGTAACCATTTCAAAGACGCCCCACATATTTCTTGGCCGCCGCTGGACAGCCCTTACAGCAATAGCTCGTCTGCGAGCTTCAACTTCCTCAACACTTTCGGTAGATCACTGCTCTGCCATTTCAGTTGCTCTCAAACTGGCCTGCCGCTGAGTTTGCTCTTCACGTCGAAGTTTCTGTTCTGGAGTTTCTTCTGCTCTGAGTGCTGCCTGCCGTAGAGCTTGTTGAAGCCTTCTTAATTTACATTTGTGCTGAAGTTGCATCTGACTTCTACCCACTTTATTAAGACGGGGTATTTCCGAACTTTGAGACAAATTTTAAAGTTTCCTCGGCATTATTATGTACCTTCGAGGCTAAACAAGGAGCAAAAGTGTAAACCAAAATGTAAACAAATAAATAAACTCAAAATATTGCTGTAAATCTTAAATAATACATATTACCTGTTTTAGTTAATTTTAATCATTATCATTTGATCCAGTAAATATTAGTGTCTATAATATTAACATGGGAAGTTTATTAGCCACTGGGGCAAAGCCCTAAAGGAGTTTTAAAACGTGAATAAGTTTATATTACTTTAGGGTATTAGCTATCTTCCTACCAAATATCAGCTCAATCGGTTCAGTAGTTGGAGCGTGATTGAGCTACAAACAAACAAACTCACAAACTTTCAGCGTTATAATATTAGTATGAGTATGATGAATACACAAATTTTATTGATATAATCACCTGTCCAGATAAAAGTCCAATAAATAAATACCCCCGTCGCAGCAAACATGCTTACTCAGCGAATTTCCGATGCATTTATATGTTTATCACTCCTACATAAAGCCACTTACCAAGTTTGACAAAAATACATTCATAAATAAGTGATTTATAACATTTTATTTAATCCCCATAAGAATAACATCAGGACTGAGTACGCAGATTTTCTGCAACAAGGAAGATAAGAAATGGGTTTTTATGCAATTATCAATATAACTGAACCAGGTGAAGCTACTTACCAAGTTTTATTAATTTATGCTCATAATTAAGGGAGATATAAAATTTTACTTATTCTCGATAAGAATAACATTAGGGTTGAGTATGCAGGTTAGCTGCTACGGGGACAACCAACAAAACATTTATTTTTTATGCAAATATCAATATACCAGTACAACGTGAAGCCATATACCAAGTGTCATCAATATATATTCATAAATAATCGAGATATCAAATTTTATTCATCCTACATAAGGATAACATTGGACAACGTACTGTGTTTAGCACTTTGAATATCTCTGCAACGGTTGGACGTAGAATCACAATTTAAACACCAAAATGATTGTTTTGTGGAGCTGAAGTGATTGGTAAAAGCAAATGTGAAGTTTAAAGTAAAATTAACTGAGGAAAAGCCGAAAACCTTTTTTCCATAAGATTAACATGGGAGATTTTATGAGCATATTTTTTGGATTTTTTCCGCAACCACTTAACCTAGGTTAATAATTCAAAATACCATATTATTTGTTTTTTAAGCTCTATAACATGGTCAAAACCAAAATTAAGTGTTTTAAAAATTTTAGGGTGAAAAATGCAAAAAAAATGATTTTTGGAAAATTTAAAACCCCCATAAACCCCCCTTCCCATGGTCCGATTTTTCTGGTTTTCGAACTTAGTCATAAATGTCACTTTACACATTTGAACCAAATTTCATCGAAATCGGAAGATGTTTACTCAAGTTATCGCATTCACGGACACACACACACATATATATATATATATATATATATATATATATATATATATATATATATATATATATATATTTGAACGAATAGTGTTTTTGGCATCTGGGGACCTCAAAACAAAAAGTTATCATAGTCTCGGGCTTAAGTCTTACCATGAGGCCTACGGTAATAGCTTCTATAGGGGAAATTCGCTAAAACAATGATACCGCTAGGCTAATGAGGTGCCCTTAGATGAAATTTGTCACTTAACGAATTTAGGCTAAATTTTAGAAACTGGGAGATTAACATATGTCCTCTGGGATGTGAGTGTGACGACGCGGTTGAAGTGCGGAGATCCGGCTCCGAATAACACCAGATCCACCAGATCTACCCAGACAAGTTGGCGCTATCGATATTCTGGTGGTTTGAATTACGTAAAAATAACCAGGCCAATAATGATCATTAGACTACAGTAGAAGTGGGCACAACTTATAGGCGAGACAACCCGTCTATAGTTGAAGTTTGTCTGTCCCTCAAAGCCCTACATATTTTAATAGTATATACTGTACAATGAAAATAGTAGGTCGCATACTCACGTGGCAACCACACTGCGAGCTCAGAATGTACTTTAAGAAACCCAGAGTCAACATCTCGTTGAACACGATTTGATTTACCTTTAAATGCCCATAGATCTTGAATATTGATGAAATTCACTCTTAACATAATTTCACTGCTGCGGCATCATCATGGATAAATTTATGTGGAGTGAATTACATCATCATTCAAGATCTATAAATATTCAAATAATAAGGTAATAAGGTAATAAGGTAATAAGGTAATAAGGTAAATCAAATAATTATTGTCAATCATAAGCAGCACTACATTTAAAATTAATATGTTTTTATTACTTATAATGGCGTTTCCTCGCAACTGTTGATGAGTTCAGGAATGGTTTTAATTTTTAAATTAAATTAATAAATCACGACAAAAACGTTTGCGAACCGTACATACGAAGATTAGCTACAATCTGAGAAAGAGATCCCAGGACGGTGCCGTGGGTCTGCTCGCAGTAACGTTGAAATTTTATTTCAATAAAATGAATCAATCAAATATTCATTCTGCAGCTTCTTGGGACACTGTTACTAGTTTTAAGACTTAAAATATCATAAATAACCATTAGGAACTAAATAGCCATTCAGTTTCCTCACAAGGACAACGCAATACTCCTGCTTCCGCCAATCATTTAAATCAGTATGCTTTCAGTTACCAAAGACCATCCAATTATTCATTCCGGTAGCATAGGGTTACCATATTCTCTGGGTTGAAAAAGAGGACCCGTTAAGAGACGGATTAATAAATCGCGAAAATATGAACCCCCACCCCAAGTTTAGTACAAAGGTCGGGTAATTAGATGTTTTAAATTGAAAATCTTTCTTAAAATCACAATCTTCAAATCTTTGGGGGCTTTAAGCTGCCAATTTCATAAAAAGTACATTTTTATAGACATTGCAACTAATTAACATAATTTTGCGAATAATCAAACTATCTGCCGAATGCGGAACTTCTCAGCCATAACCTCATAACCTCAACCTCACTCAGGACTCTGCTAGAGCTAGAGCTAGATTGCAGACGAGAGACGACTGCGGTGATAAAGTCAGCGCCATGTAAAAACGTAAACAACGAATACGAACTGATTTAGAATTGAATAAGAACTAAAAACGAGTTCGCACGCAGCACGCTGACGTGAGGGAAGTGAATTTCCACATAAAAACTTGTAAAACTCAAAATAAGTGTACAAACATACATTTGTCCAATTTTCATTGAAATCTGAAAACATTGATTTTTTGGCTGTTCTGATACTCCTGGTTTCATTTACTTGCAAAGCTGAGAATACAATTTTTCGCATTATAAGGTTAGGAGAAGGTCCAGACAGGCTTGAAAGTAGGCGTGAGGTTGCTGGGGATGATAAAAGTACTCTATCAAAGGAATAACAGGCTTTTCTAGTGTAAAACCCCCATAAGACAACGTACTGTGTTTAGTCGATACACATTTTCTTTAATAACTCGGTAAATATGTATGCTAGAATGACAATAGAGGGTTTAAAACTTTCGCCTCTCTAATTCCCATCTTTTTACATGCATTGATTTTATATCTGGGGGTTTTCTGACCGTTTTTGGGCCCAAAAACTCGAAATTTGAAAGATTAATCCCCAAAAAAAGGGGTTTAGAGTTTTCCGATTGTTTTGCCCAACGCACTTGTCCAACTGATTACAGAAAGGAACGTCCCTACCAAATTTGAAGTAAATCGGACAAAAAATGTGACCGCTAGAGTGCAAACACATATATATATACAAAATTTTGAACGACCCCCCAAAACGTGTTCAGGGGGTCACGTTAGGAACTTCTATGGTGGTCCCGGGCTTAAGTTTCACCGTGCGGGTCATGCTAATAGTTCACTTTCCAAAGGAAATTCACTAATTAAAATTTGTATAACAAAGCAATGGTTTTTAGGCGAAAAATAATGATTTTACACCTAACTTTAAGAAATATAAACTTAATTATAAGTCGATACAAACGTAATTACCAATACTCAGATTGCTGCTTGAAAAACCCGGTCATTTAGTGGGTTTCTCAAAAATCCGCCCGGACGTTTTCGAATGATCCAAAAAGGGGACATGTCCGGGGAAAAGAGGACGTATGGTAACCCTACGGTAGCACACTCTATTATCCACAGCCACACGCTGCATGAATAAAGAAGGAAAATCAACTTTACAATAATTGAATAAAGTCCAATTCACAAACTGGTTTTAGCAACCTCTTTTGCTGAGGATGTATTCTTGTTTCCTCGCAGTGGAAAATCCGCAGTTTGCAATATTTTTTATGTAAAGAGGAAAAACAAACTATCACAGTATCGTTGACCAGTAAACTTCGGTCAAGTCCAAGGTCTGAATGGGGAACTGGTTTGATACATACATCTTACAGAATTATTCATATAGACTAGCTTTTCCCAACACCCTCGCTTGTTCACCTGATTTCAGTATTATAAACAAATCAGATAACACAGCTGATCAGATTCCATTTAGAAATATGTTTTTAATTAATAACTTATATTTAAGTTTTGGGCTTGAGATAGTCTGTATCAAACAACTATTATTTCTTCAATTTTCCCATCGAGACCTTTCTAAAAAAATCCTGGAACGGTTTGGCTTTATACATAGACTAGCAGACCCGTGGCGGCTTCACCGGCTTGAACTATAGTTTAAACAGAATGGAACGTGAGCTGCTAGTGTCTGTTCTTCCTGATCTTAAATAGCTTCTTCCCTGTAGGATAAATTCGCTAAAACCCAGATGTTTTCAAAATGTTTCCAAGGTAACAGATATCCATATTAAAATCAAAATGAGATAATTATTTTACAACAATTATTTAGAATGAAATAACAATCAAAACAGTAATAAGAGTTTTAATTATTGAAATATGTTCATATAATTTGAAGAAATGCAAAAACAAATATTTAAAAAACGTTCACTATTTCAAACAGTCTTAAGCAAAAGTTAGTAACAGATTTGGTAACTGCCTACATGCCTACATCTACAACAAATAATGTTAAAAAATTAATTTCATTCAGACTTGTTGTAAAATAATTAACTAATCTTATATTGTAAATTTATTATTTTGTAAAATGTTTATCCTATTTTATTTAACAAATCTTATTTTTAACTTAATAAAATCGTAAATATCTCTCAAACGGTTACATTTATGAAAAAAGAGACAAGAAAACACATGTTCTAAAATTCTGTATTCTACCCAAAACCATCACACAAATATGGTGTTAACGTTCAATAAATTTAAGTTGGCCGTCACATTGAAAAAATGGCAGATAAACTAAACATTTGAAAATCAAAAAATTATACAGAACAAAAAATCCGGGGACGTTGTTTTTTAAATTTGTTTAAAGTCTCTTATAAAGTTCAAGAAAACCAGCTAGCACTCTTATATTAATCGCCCTGAAGATCTCAGTCCTACCACGGAGCTATCTTCCACCACTACAGGAAGGCCACGTGCTAATTTAGACGCTGTTTGGCCACTCCAAATGTTTTACAGTTTGATGGACTCCTCCATTTCTATTCTACCCTACCTCCAATTTTGGAACTACACTAGCAAAATAAAATTACCAAAATAGGTGGAAGCCAAATAGTTTATTTTACCCGACAATACATTGAACATAATTAGATGTAGTAGTACACCGGTTCGACGGCCGGCGCCGCTACCGCTGCCGCAGGGTAGGTGTAGGGAAGACTCGCTACCGCTACCGCTGGCGCTGGCGCCGCGACGACGCTGTTGTAGTTGCGGGCGATGTACTGGGAGCTGGAGGCGGTGATGACGCCGGGGGCGGCGACTACGGGGGCGGTTACTATGGGGGCGGCGACCACTGCTTGGTGGGCGGGGGCGGCGGCGACACACCCTACCGCGGCGGCCAATAGTACAATCTGGAAGATACGTGGATATTATAAATACAACAACAGAATTACCTTATTTATTAAGTATTCAGTCCCCGGCTTTTCCAAAAAGGCCAATGTTATCTTTCAAAGCCCGGTCCTCCTCAGATAGTTCGAAATCGTTGATTTATGGTTCATTTTAAACAACAAAAATAAATACCTAGCGGTTTCAGTGAGTAGAATTTTTATATCACAAATTGTTTACACATAATAAAATCAAAAATATTGAATATTTCTATATTATGACTTGGAATTATACTGAGCGATTATTATATGCAAAAATGATGACAAATTTTGACACTGAAATCGCTGAATGCGATAGGTTTTCCTCTTTAAAATGAGCCATAAATCAACGATGAAGAATTTTTTTAGGAGGGACAGGTTTTGAAAGTTAACATTGGCCTTGACTAATTCAAATTAATTAATTTATTATTCATTCAAATTAATTTATTATATATCTTCACTATTTTTCTACATTTATTTGTTCACATTTACACAAGCTAATTATTGTTGTTTGTTTGGTTTCAAGCTAAATCACCATACAAGGACTTACGGCATAAGCGTATTTTAGCAGGGACAAGGGGGGGCAGTTGCCCCTCCCCCAATAATTTGTAAAATATTATTGTAATATATGAAAAGTCACAATAATCACGATAACAACCGATTTTACCCCTCCAACCAAAATCCTGAAATTACGCTTATGACTTACGGATTTAGTTATTAAACGATGAAAGACATGAGCCACACTAAGGTAAAAGTTTAAAAGTGTTATTTTAAAATCTTTGTAACTAAGTTCTGTAAAACAGCTAATTAAAAAATATGATAAAGTTAATTTTATCTGATGTATAAACATGAAGAACCTGATGTTTTAATTACCAGTCAGAAATGATAGGTATTTGGACTTTAGAAGTGTAGTTTCTAGCAGGGATTTAGAATAATTGGGAAAAACACAGTATTGAGGAAAAAATATTTTTAAAATATAATAAATACTATTTGGTGATCCGTCGGAATTCGACGGATACAATATTAAGGGTGAGTATTTGATGGTACACATTTATTCGACACTAATTCACCTTGGTCCCGTCACGCGCGCTACTGTTTACCTTTAAATCGTCAAAATGAGTATATTAGTTTGTAAACAACCTAATAAACAACAGACTCTTGCCGATACATTTTAGCCAGTTGATAGATTTTTTTACAATTAACATTATCCGTAAACACTTAAATCCGGTCTGAAAAGAGTCAATTATGCGATTGCAACTCTATAATATGTGTTTGGGGGGCAGAGTTATCACTATAAATCGTTTTTCCATAAGCGTGTCCCTACTTATTCGGTTATTAGATTATTACATTGCAGCATTCCAGCATATGGAATTTTTCATCCTTTGTAAAAAATCTGTTTAAGAAATCTAATAAAAAATAAGGTGATTGTCTTGAATGGGCTGCTGGCGAAACTATTAGGTTTAAAATTATGGCTGATGTGTTATTTGAATGTCCTTGGTGTCTAGATGTGCCTTATGGGGGTTTGGAAGACCCTTTCAGGTCCCTTTTCAGGGCTTTGACCCCTGGGCTCTCAAAGTTCCAATGTTAATCTTATTGAAGAATAGAAATAAATGTAGTTTACCATTTAAGAACAGCTGTTAACTGTACTAACAAACAGTACGGAAGAACGATCAGCTGTTTTAAGAAAACTTCTGGAATGGCATCTCAATGTAAAGACAATGTAATAAGACAGTATGAGCTGGATATTCCCAAAATGGAAAAACAATTTGCTCGAATTTGAGCAGCTAGATTTGGCTCTTCTATATTTAAAAAGCTAATTTTTTAATATAAGTAATCAAATGAAAAATCCACGTGCCAAAATTGAAGGTGTTTTCTTTGCACACCCCAAACATGATAGAGCCACGATTCGACATAATCAAGCTTATTTTATAGTTTTATAGTTTTACGGAATATTAAATCCAGTCGCCTGGTCTGAAACCTTTGCCAATTGTTGGATTTGTTTTTCATGTATTGTTTACAAAACAAACATTGTTTTGACATTTGATGGATTGAATGGAGATCCTCATGGAGCCACGGAAAAATAATAGGCCTACGAATATCAGCGCTATTGTTTACTCTCAGCTCAAGGAGTGAAACTAAAAATGAATAATACCCCCGTCGCAGCAAACCTGTATACTAAACTAATTTCCAATGCATGTATATGTTTCTTACTACTTTATAAAGCCATTTACCAAGTTTCATAAAAATATGTTTATCAATAAGTGGTATATAGCAATTTATTTATTCTCCATAAGATTAACATTAGGGCTGAGTATGCAGGTTTGCTGCACTAAGAAATATAAGAAATGTGTTGTTGTGCAATTATCAATATAACTCAACTAGGTGAAACTACATACCAAGTTTTAATAATTTATGTTCATAATAAAGGGAGATATAAAACTTTACCTATTGACCATAAGAATAACATTAGGGCTGAGTATGCAGGTTTGCTGCTATGGGGAAAATCAACAAAAAATATTTTGTTGTGCAAATATCAATATAACAGTACTAGTTGAAGCCACATACCAAGTTTCATCAATATATATTCATAAATAATCAAGATATCAAATTTTATTTATTCTTCATAAGGATATAAATATAAATTGTGATTCTACATCCAACCGTTGCAGAGATATTGAAAGTGCTTAACACAGTACGTTGTCCAATGTTATCCTTATGGAGAATAAATAAAATTTGATATCTCGATTATTTATGAATGTATATTGATGAAACTTGGTATGTGGCTTCACGTAGTCCTGGTATATTGATATTTGCACAAAAAAGATTTGTTGTTGATTATACCCGTAGCAGCAAACCTGCGTACTCAGCCCCCATATTATTCTTATGGAGAATAATTCAAATGTAATGTCTCCCTTAATTATGAACATAAATTAATAAAACTTGGTATGTGGTTTCACCTAGTTGAGTTATAGTGATGTTCACATAAAAACCCATTTTTTGTGTGCCTTTTTGCAGCAAACCTGCATACTCATCCCCCAAGTTATTCGTAGGGAGAATAATTAAAATTGTATAAATCGCTATTTATTAATGAATATTGATCAAACTTGGTATGTGGCTTCACTTAGTTGAATTATATTTATATTTGCATAAGCACCAATTGTTTGTGATCCTTGTTTCATCTAACCTACGTCCTCATCCCCAATGTTATTCTTATAGAGAACTATTAAAATTGTATATATATCCCTTATTTATGAATATATTTTTATGCAACTTGGTATGCGGCTTTATGTGGTATTATATTGTGCATTCAAAACAAAATAAAACAAAAATGTGAATGAATTACACTATTTAAAAAAATAAACATATAATATATTTAAATACAAAAGTTTGCTGAGTATGCAGGTTTGCTGCAGCGGGGGTATTTAATTTTGTGTTTGAATATATAGGATAACATTTATTGAAAAATTAAGAAAAAAGTACTTGCAAAAGCTCTAAAACACTAAAAAGCTACCCAAAACAGCTGTGTTCTAAAACACTTAGTTTTCCCCCTGTCTGTTTGGAATTTTGTTTAATGTATATTAATCCAGAACTAATTCTGCACACTTTTAATAAGGCAACTCACCCATTACACACTCATCCCTCATTCATATTTGCCTTATAATACGACGCCCTAGTTGTGTTGACGTCTTGCACAATGCTGAATAAGCAGCCTAATAAAATGGAAAAATAATTTTACTTGTTTTAAAATTTCAAAAATATTTTAATTCATATGCCATAAAACAAGTTATTTCACAGTCAATTAATATTAACTTTTGTGTTTAAATATATTACTATATGTTTATTTTTTTAATTGGTGTAATTCATTCACATTTTTGGTCTACTGAAATGTTTTTACTTTCTCCCCCTATACATAGTATATGGAGAAAGTATTGTTTTCGTAAAAATTTTCGAATTTGAGTTGTTAGTGGAAATATTCGTTTTGGTGCTCCCTGAACCCAAAAAAGTGGTTTTTACGTGATGTCTGTCTGTGTGTGTGTGTGTGTGTGTGTGTCTGTGTGTGTGTGTGTGTGTGTGTGTCTGTGTGGATGTGTACAGAGCTAGAGCCCTAACCAATGGGCCGATTTTTATGAAATTTGGTATGTAGGTACTAATCCACGATATCTCCAGGCGTTTTTTTAATTTTTTGGAATTTTTGATTTTTAAGGGTAATTATCCCCCCAAAACCGCTAAAAAACATGAAAAATACAAATTTCTCAAAAACGGCTCTAACGATTTTGATTAAACTTTCGTGGTTTGTAGAACTTTAGGTTTCCAACAAAATGACACCACCCGCATTTCTGGAAAAATTCGGGTTCAGAAATTACAGGACTTAAAACATCCAAAATTCAGTTTTTCGGATTTTTCATAAAAAATCATAAATGTTAAAAAAGATTACTATTCACCATTAAAAAGATCTCAACAAACTAAATAAATTAGTATTTTAAATTACTATTCTACGATTGCTAGTTGCGGAGAAAATTGAAATTTTCATTTAGCGGTAAACACAGTACGTTGTCCAATGTTATTCTTATGGGGAATACAAAAATAACTATTTCTCTCTTATTTACTGATCAATTTCATTAAAATTTGATATGCAGGTCAAGTTAGCATTGACCAACAGATGATGTTCGAAATGTGTTGCTATTTAACCCTGGGGGGGGCAAGGGGGCATTTCCCCTCTCAAAACCACTGTCTGTAGCAACGGACTCTATAGTGCCTCCCAAAAAGGGATTTGGGTGAATATTTCTGAAATCAACTATTTTAGACAATTTTCTGTACATTTATCTATACTTTATATCCTAGATTTAGTAAATAACAAATATTTTTGTCATTAAAGTTTGGCTAAATGGGAGAAAGTATGTGTCAGTTACCTGATACCGTTTATTTGACCCATATGTTTTGCTACAATGACACTTTGACATTTAGCATTTAGGCTTTGAAAAATAATCAAATATAAAATATATTATCAAATATTGACACATCCTACAGAGTTAAGAGGACACCCATAAAAGCTTGAAGTGCCTTTTGACAGATTAAGACCTTTTATGGAAACATTAAATATGTAATATTATGAAAATAATTTGAACTATTCATATTTTCTTTTAAAAAAGGCACATTGTTAAAGATTGAGGAAAATATGCAATAGGTTAAACTTTATTGTACAATCTTAAATTAATTTTATACAAATGATAAACTTTTTTATTAACATGGTACATGTTGTTACATTCTCATATTGGGCCTGATGATTGATGTGACTGGTCAAAATCGATTGCCTTGTGCCTTCGTTTATACATGGTTACCTTCTTGTGAGTACACAATGTTAGAGTAAATACATTGTTAAGTGTTGTATGACGTTTTTATTTAACTCCGAAAAAGTAATTGCTAAAAGTAAAATAAAGCAGCCTGTTTTTCAAAAAAATCCACAAAATAATTATATTGAACGATATGATAATTTATTAAGCATATTTTATCAACCTAAAAAAATCTTTTTAAAAACCTAAGGCCATAATCCCTAAACTTTTTTTATTATTCAGCTACTGAAACAAATATTTGTATAAATTTAAACATAAATACTAATCAGAAAGACTTACCAGTGCGGAGTTCATGGTGGTCAGGTCAGTAGGGACTGTGTAGTGTGTACCCAGAGGTGGAGTGGTGTGTATTTATACAACTGTCCCACGTAGCTCAGGTGATCACCATGCAGGGCATGGACGATTGCCGAACTGACAAGGCCTCCGTCCAAGGCTCCAGGAGCCCAGACCATGCCAATGGGATCACAGTCAGGGTGTGGGATTAGGTAACCGACGGGATAATGGGTCTGGAGTTGGGTTGATTAAACAAAAACTACTTGTAGAGGTAACTAAAACAAATGCGTTGAACATAGCACATCTTCCAGAAGATAGCCATAATAATAAGCATATAGACAAGGCGGGGCTCTTATGGTTTAAAACTTATTTATTTGTGGTAATTGGATTTATGAGTGAATGATAAAGCTATCCCAATTGAAATTAATGCATACAATCCACTCATTAAAACGTGTAAAATAACCATTTCTGCCAAAAATGAGCCTCCATTTTAGTCTCTATAATTTAGAAATAAATAATTTTATTTTAATTTGATTTATTTGAGATAGTAAAATTAAATAAACAAAAAAAAACTCTGTTGCTAACCTCCTAAATGATAAGTTCATGTCATTTTGCTGAAAAAAATTAAAAGTATACTTAAGGTTTACAAAGAAAAAGCACTTGGCTTGGGAGTTTCGTTGCAAAAAGGTGGGATACACAGCTAACTCACCTGAATAAACTGGTTCAGATGAGCACAGCAACAAAGCAAGTATTCTACACAAATATTACATAGTATTTCATCTCCCAGTTTCTTCAGGTGAGTTAGCTGTGTATCCTACCTTTTTGGAAAAGTATACTTAAGTCATTTTCCGAGTAAATAGCATTTTATATTAAATTACAACCTAATTAGATACTTAGATAATTACAATTTTCCGACAATATTTTTTGGCATGTTGTAAAGATTTTGCCAGTGAATATCAATCAGCCAATCTCTCTTGCTATGTCTCTAATATCTGCATACTGGACCGATTACAATGATTTTTGTCATGAATGTCAAAATGTAAACAGCTCCTCTGACAAGCATGACATGAACAGGAGTGTACAAGTTTTGTCAATATTGCAGTCTTTCTTCAAAAAGACTTGAACCACGAGGCAATGACAATAGTGACCGTCAGAGGTTTTGACCAATGAACAGGATAAACCCACAGGTAAAACATTTCATTTTAGTTTACCGGTATTTTATTTGTTGTGTTTCCTACTTTTGATGCGTATAATTTAGTTCTTACTTGGTTGAACCTCTAGAAGAGAAAATCACATAAAAAAGTATCTATTTGAGGATAATACAGCTTTTGCTAATTTTGAGGTAATTTTTTGACAGCTTAGGGTTACAGGCTCAGAAGCAGAAGTAGGGAAATTTGCTTTTCTTTTAAAGCGAGTTGTTTAAATATATTCAAACATTCACCTTATAAAGATTGATCTCAAAACCAAAACAGATATTTAACACCAAATGAACTATCAAAATATAACCCATTACTTAATTGACCTCTAAAACATAGATTTAAAGTTGACCGCTATTACAAAGATTTAAATTTGGATCTTCAGGTAAAATACATACACTAAATCTGGAATACATATGAATAAATTTCATACATTTTCACAAACCTTGCAATAACCAATCTCTACTGTACTTTTGGAAGACAATTTTTTAGCAAAACACAGGAAATTAAAAGCTTTCAAATTTCTGTTCCAAAAGCATTATTCTATATTTCATTATTATGAAATATTTAAAAATAAATTAAAACATATATGTTTTTTATAATACATAAATGTAATTTTTCATTTTCATTTTCACAAGCTATGCAATACATATTAGTATATTTAAAAATGAATTTTTAAGGATCAAACAATTATAAAACCA
This sequence comes from Allygus modestus, assembly GCA_963675035.1. Taxonomy (NCBI): domain Eukaryota; kingdom Metazoa; phylum Arthropoda; class Insecta; order Hemiptera; family Cicadellidae; genus Allygus; species Allygus modestus. Next base: position 30,974,928 of record OY776115.1, on the reverse strand, counting down.
TTTATTTGGTCTCTCATATTGTTTAACACTTTTGCTAATGATCAGCTCATATGAGCCATTCAAGTGATTAAAATAGACTAGCTCAAGAAAAAAACATACAGGGAAGATCGCAAGCATTTAGTTGGTTAATCCCTCTAACCAACACGAATGCCAACTGCATCAGTGGTCCTGATGTCTTGGTGAGCAGTGAACACACCGATCCAGAAGATCCCGAACAAAATCCCAGACATTATTTTATCCCGGAATGTTGGCTCTGGATTGTCCAGAAACCAAGCGTTCCACATATGCGGTCGGATATACCAACAGAATGATACAAAATAATAAGACTTAAAAATAGACCAATATGATATTTCAGGCATTTAAACCGTTGAGCACACATTTGTGGCGAACTATAGTTCTTGAGGTCCTCAACAAAATTACACTACCTTCTGGGAAAATTCAAGGCCATAACTGAAATAATTAAAAGTGAAATAATGACTGTTCCTCCAATATTGACATAGTTGACTTGAGTTATTGACAAACTTGACTAATGGCCCATATACAGGACATCAGACCACTGTGATGGCCCGAGTCACTTAAATGTAGGAATCCAATCTCAGGCGACATTCTAGTGGTGCATTGGTAAGTCTATATTTATGTTTTTATTTTATATGGTAGGAGTGATCGTGTTAAAAATTGTTTAGATATAAAGTTATAGTTTTCATATTACTTTTCACCCCGTACAACACTTTTAATGTACTCTATAACTTCCCTGTCATGTAAAATCGCCGTGTGTTCAACACCCTTATAAGTTTTATAATACACTTTCTCTTTCTGCATTTCAATCCAACGTGTGCATCCTTCTAAACTTCTCAAATTGATTGTTTCATCCCCAGTGTTGTTCCACTCATGACTAGGCATGTGTCCAAAGTCACTGTGATAGTGTAATTGTTCCAGAGTTTTTCCTTGAGTTCCATGCAAGCAGTGGACTTCTACTCCAGGAGGGCGAAAGTCAGTTGTATAGTTTAAAACGTCCTTATACATTTCCCAAGCTAGAGGTTGATTTACGTCATGAAAAAAATCCTTCAGATTAGACAATGTATAATTTCTATTAGATGTCGTAGCAAGCACTTCATCCTTCCCCCAGAATTTAGGTGATGGCAGCATCCAAGCGAGGGAAGGTGTTGTAACCAAAACTTGTTTTAAAGTTTTAGCAGAAAAAAATCCAATTCCTAAATTATCTCCTTCAGTATATACTTTCATTGCCTTCATGCTACCTCCCCAGGCCCCTGAAAGACTGATGAATGATTTGATGAACTTATCTTTCCACTCTTGCGTCTGCTGATGTAGAAAGTGTAATGTCATGGGACCACCCATACTGTGGGTGAGGAGTACTACTGGAGTATTCATATTCTTACGGTATGTTTCTTCCACGAGATGTTTAAGATTTAGAAAGTAGATTTGATGTTCATTCGGGGTCTTACGAAAATCGTATGGTGCACTTCTTATGCTAATGTTACGTTCAAGGCCTAACCCTATCAATGCATTACTGATATCAATAAAGTACTTGGATTGTTCAATAATTGAGTGCAATTTCTTGGAATAATGTCCACTAAAGCTAACCATAGCTTTAAATATTTTAACCGCAAAAGTTTCTCGGATTAGCCACTCAACTATGGAAGGATCGCCCCACCCAGGTACACTCAGTTCAACCCCAGGCATATCAGTTTTGTGAGTGTAATTGTTGTATTTCAACTTCATATGGGCTATCCAACATCGACCTATTGAATTCTCAACAGTCTTAGAAATTTCAAAAGCATTTACCCAGTCCAACCAAGTACTAGTATCGTAATTAGTAACTAAATTAGTAATTTTGCAATTAAGTGAATGTTGTGATTCTTTAAGAACGTTTACTTCAAGCTGACTTCCACCAAACCCAGGAACATAAATAACTGGATGTAGCTTTTTCTCGATCATAGGTTTCTTGACTGTGAAAGCTTCGCCAAGTTTCATTACAATTAGAATTACACTTACCAAAAATAAAAAGCTTGAACATGATAAGAGCTTCCAATTTTCCACCATACTTGAAATGGTGATCTAATGTTCAAGCACAAACTAAAGGTTATTAAAAAACTTTGTATTATATAGGTGATCTAATCGCTATTTTTTTAACTGTTACTTTTTGGTTTTTATTGCTTTTTCAAGTGATTACTTGCGTAAAAAAATAAAACATGCTACAAAAGGGATATCAGTACAGTATCTCTACGGAAGATTAAATATTTTACTAAAGCTTAAAACTGATAGGAAAGCTTACTCAGAAGTGTTCCTAATTGTTTTCTAGCGTTAAGAAAAGTAAAATATAAAACTGTAATCCATTTAAAGATTAATTTTAATTGTTTACCGGGGACAAGCAACTTTATTGCTTCCAAAAACTAAATAATAAACATAATTAGTCAATACACTGTGTAACAGTAAAATAGGCCCTCAACGGCTTCTCTGATTGGTCTATACTAGTACAGAGGTCAACACTGGGTACAGCAAAATGAAGCTGTCACAGTATTGGTCAGTTCCTTGGTTCCTCCTGGTCTCTTCTGGGGGCTTGACTCCCAGTTGAGCCTGGATACCCAGTTTAGTCCAAGTCCTTG